>JAOXYM010000025.1:16283780-16308738 GCA_028567055.1 Leptatherina wallacei | reverse complement strand
TATACACCAGAGTTGTTTACTATTATTCACCGACTTCCTCCGAATCCTGAAATAGAAATAAAAGTGTTTCATTACAGGATTCTAAAGCAACACTAATCCTTTTAAAGAATCACGGCTGATTCAGGAAAGAAATGAGGGCGGAAAGAGCGCATTATCAAAGGAAAAGAGAGAAAGTGATAAAGCAAGAGGTAAGACAAGACTCAACATCAGACTGGCCAGAGGGCTCAGAGAAGAAACAGGATGCAAGAAGGACACTGAATTAGAGTTTGTTAAGGGGCGGCAGAGTGTGAAAGTTGAACTGAAGTTCAGCAACACTAATAAGAAAAACTTTCATAACAGGACAATAATCCAGAACAAACACAAAAGAACACAATGGAGCTGACATGTGGGTGACACACATTTGAAAACTGTAATTGCTTTTTAATTCAGGTGCTCCATCATGTCATTAATGAATCCAATAAATGAATTTTAAGTGTGATGGAATCATTCACATACATTAAATCCAGATTAATATCCTTCAACTGTGTTTACTTAAATTCTGTAATATCTTAACAATTAACGAATAGACAGCATTTACATTTATAAAAAAAAAAAATGGAACCATCGACGCAAAGTACATTTTAGATTTAAAAGAAGTAAAGCATCCAACTGACTTTGAACTTTTCACAACCTTTCAAAAATATGTTGTACCGACTGAGCACAGGTTAAATGAAGTTCCACTTCTTTCCTCCCCCACAAAGAGGATTTTTTTTAATAGTCCTTTGACTGCACTACCATCCCTCTTTTTTTGCCTCCTCCTCAGATAACCCCATTCTCGCAAACTAATTATTACCAGTCTGGAGGAAGATGTGTGGGAGTGACATTGGAGGAGAGAGAAGAAAGGAAAAAAAAAAAAAAACAGACAGATCACAGAGCTTAAGTTGTTTAGTCCTCAATGCCATCCTTTTGCTCCCCTGCTGAGCATACTTCATAATACACATCAAATAAACAACAGTACACACATTCTTACACACTCGCAGCGTTATCGCTGCACTTGATGATGTTAGTTGCACCCACTGGACCATTCAAGGCTAGAAAGGAGTTAAAGTGATGAGAGGTACGAGGGAATCAATCTTTGGAAGCAACACTTCGTAAACACTTGTGTCCATGTGTGAAAATATGCATAAGATGGGTCTCAAAGGCAACCTCTCAGCACTGCCTAGTATGCCATTAGGATTTATGCCATTGAAAACAGGGGGGGGGGTCAGTCCAACATACAAGATCAAATTTTCAATGTCTAAATCCTCTTTCATCACTCTACTCACCAACATGTCTGTGGCATGAAGGTAGTGCTTGCTTGCCATGTAGGTCTCCAGGCGTTGAGGAACCTGCTTGATGCTTTCAATTTCATCCAGCAGCTGGAGAACATGCTTGTGCTCGATGCCTTCGATCCACAGCTTCCTCAGCTCGTCCCTTTTACAGTGAAGCAGCATCTTACAAGACAGGAGGTTCTCTTTCACCTGCAGAATAGAATCACACGAAGCAAAAAAAATAATGCCAGTGTGTGATACATGTAAATGTATATCATCCTCAAAATGTATATCAACTTAGATTCCAGTCAAGATAAATTAAAAAGTAATTAGCTGCAAAATGCAAATGACATCTGAAAGGAAAATAAATTATTTTATCCCATGAAACTGTTTGAAACACTTTGTGTGTGACACTACATCTTTGTAGTTTTTTTTGTGCTTTGAAACAATAGATGTTTAAGTGGTTAACAGCACCAAAGATGAATGTAGGTACACCTGAGGAAAAAAACTGGACATGCTGGGAGTGTGAATTAGTTACGATGGAACAAAAACAAATGTGCAAATTCTATTAAACTGCTTTACAAAACTGAGTGATTATTATTGTTATCATTTGCGCTTGTGTTTTCCAGCCATTGCCATTTCAAATGATCTTTTTCTTAAAAAAATTACAGTTTTGTCTTCCTTACAGAAAACACAGGGATCCATCAAGAAAAATATTTCAGCTGAATAACCTTCTGTTTTCAGATAGAGCCTAAAACTAATGCTCTGAAATCCATCTTTAACACAAAACTAAAACCCTCATGATCATTTAGACCCAAGTCCATTAGTGAAAATGTTCCTCCTACCTGTTTGATCTTGTTGCGGGAGCTGGTGATACGCTCTGTGATGCTCTGGTAGGTCCGGATGGCAGTGGTAAGCTCAGCATAATGTTGAACAATCAGTTTGTCTAATTCCCTATCACATGTCTCAAAAGCCTCTTCCAGACGGCCCTTCTCTGTCTCCCTGTCCTGCACATCATCGCTGCTGGACAGAGTCCTGCATCAGGAAAGAGAGTCACGGCTCAGCTCAATGAAGAATACAGCATGCTGCTACAGTAAAGTGGATGAATTCAACAAATATAAAAGGAAATAAACCATCAGCAAAGTGCTTATTCTATTGGCTTTGCATAGAAAAATACCCCGGCTAAATTAAGGTTTTATTTAGGAATAAAAGACTGCATGATGCTAGAATTACAATCTGAGGATCCAATGAATATATTGCAGACACTGACTTTTAGCAACAGTTAAAGACAGGCGTCTAAAGCTTACATCTCTAACCAGTTAGTGTGTCAACAAAAACAAACTCATCCTCAGACATGAAAAAGTCATTTCACTATTATCAACTGTTGCAATAAGAAATGTTTTAAAATCCAAGAATACAGCACTACTCTGGGCCAAAAGGAACAACACTAATTCCATTAGTTTAGTTTGTTTTGCAGATACTTATATATATATATATATACAGCACTCGTTTTATTTAGAAACATGAATGGGGTTCAAATATTGATAGCAAGATATCGTGACCGAGATATAACTCTCTCATCTGCCTTAGGGAGAAATCATTAAAATTACGGGTATATAAAAAAAAAAGGCCATATATTGCTGTACACAAAAAAGCATTTAAAAAGACCAACTGTGAAGTCATTTTTTATATATTGTAATACAGGAAGGATGTAGCTACCTCCCATATAGCTTTAGCATCAATGCTAGCTGTCAATACATGTCAAACAGCAAAAGCGAGCAAAGTATAAATCTAATCTTACTTCTTTACAGCGATTGTGTTTTCGTTTGTAGAATTTAAAACAAACGTACCTTATGACAGAAATAAGAAGACCAGAAGGGTCTTTGTTTTTGCTAACAGCACTCCTGTATCTCCCTGTATCAGCTGCCATTTTTCCAGCTGCGGCACTGAAACAGGAAGACGGCAGCGCGAGACCGCAAAAAGGAATTCTGGGAGTTGTAGTTTTGATGTGAAAAATAGCCATAATTGACAAAAAATGGCAAACACATGGTGCAACCTTGGATTTTATGGTTTCTTTTTATTCAATTGCACAAAAATATTTGCATAAAAATATAAGATGACAAAATAAATGGAATAACTTCTCTGTATAAGTTTAGGCTCATATATTCAATGGACGAATCAACCATTCAATCGTTCAAGTTTATTTCTACTTCTATATTATTCCAAAGTATTTTTCATATGATACACATGATTTAAAAGCTGTTTCATTGTAGTATTTTCCTCAATCATAAACACACTCACATACCGATGAACACATCAGGGGCTTTGTTTTTTGCGAGTTGAAACTGACATTTGAACTGGTACATGTCCACTTCTTCTCTTGAGCCGCAGATGCCCAAGAAGAAATGTTGAGCAAAGAGGAATGAGTCAGGTAGTGAATGTCAGTGAGTTAATTGCTAATCCTATTTGGAAGATATAATGTTCTCCAAACCTGTATCTCTGACAATATCTGCTTTACCAGTGAGAATAGGAGAAAGCATTTATTCAGGAGCAAAGAAGGTCGATCACCAGCAGCCTGGGTACTGATTGATGTCCTGGTGGATTGACGAGATAACATTGTGGGTGTTCTTTGCAAACTCCCCAACCAATCCAACCCCGAAATAAGCAATTCCTATGATATACAGACGCCATTGTTTTCTTTTTGAAAGCATCTCACATCCCAGACCCAAGTTGGAAGTTCTTATCACCTTACCCTTAAAACCATGTGCCATCAGTTCAGGTAATCTACAGGAATTCTTTTCTCCAACAATGTAGCGCCAAGCAGCTGCTCTAACTGACTGATGTGTGTTTGGATTGAACACAAGGGCAGTATGGTCGTACAGATCTATAGTTCGACAGTCATATTGTGTCCATCTAGCTGACGTTAAGTTTAAAAAAAACATTAAGAGGCAACTTTTACTGGACATAATTGTGCAGCTAGTTTAGCAAAACAATTCAGTTTACTGTAAAGCACAATTACAGCATGCGTTTCTCAAGGAAACAGCAAATGATATAAGTGATCTCTCCAAGTAAAAATATACATTAAGACAGGTCCTTTCTCTCAAATATGACATTTATTCTCACTGAACAATATTCTTTGACTAATGAACCTATTTTGATGTAATTTTTTGGGGTCGCAGCTAATGTATGATGATAGCTTCACTAATTACCCTGAGGGAAATACCATGCAAAGATAAAGAGGGTGGCTGAAAGAAAATTGGCCTATTTTCTGCTCTCAGTTACACACCCTGGATTTGTATAACAAAATTGTATCTCTTGTGATTAAAGTAAAGACATTTCTTCACTTGTTTCCATGGAAATGTGGTGGAGGAAACAGCAAAGCATTACATCTGTAACAGTCTTTTTGGATTATTCACCTTGAGATAAATCAAGTGAATATTTTTAGTCTCACTTTTCAGCTGGTATCCTTATTGGACAGAGCTGTCACCTCTGCAGAAATGATATAGAAAATTTGATTTTTGGATGTACATATGTGGAAAAATCACTAATCAGACAAAAGTGTCATGATATGTGGGTTTTGGTTTTGTTTTTTGTTGATTTTGCTGTTGCCTAAGTTGCTGTCTTGTTTCCTGTTTTATTCTGCTTGTGTATTCTGTTTGCTTCACTTCCTGTTCACCTGGTTCAATTTGCTAATTTGCTTCACCTGCTCCTTTCTTGTTTGCCTCAGTGTATAAATCTCTTGGTTTAATTTATTCTCTGCCAGTTCTGTGTTGTTTCCCCAGTCTTGTCCTTGTTGCTTCAGTTATTATTATTAACCCTTTGTTGCTGGACCTGTCTGCCTCCTGCCTCTTTTCCCTGCATTTGGGTCTGTACCCTCCACATACAAGAGAACATTTCACACTGCCTGCTTGAAAAAGACTGTTCAGCTTGACTTTAACTTGATTGTTTAGTAAAAAAAATAAATAAATAAGAAAAAACTTCAAGCAGTTATTACAACATAATTTGTTTTCTTGTCTTTCAATTGTCATAATTGTTAATACAGAGTCTGCAAACCTTAAAAATACAAACATTCTGGCTTTGTAAATAATCAAAAAAAATTTAAATTAATAGCGCTTTGTATTAATGGATAAGGGAAACAAAAAAGTGGAATTACTCAGTCATAAAGCTTGAATTCTTGAGGAATGGACTTTATCAAATAAATACAATATTCTAAATCAACCGGTTTCCTTTGAAAATAGTGTCCTTTAAAAATATACCCAACAATATATCTTATAGTATAACATGCTATACTATTACACTAATATAATGAGATGCTAGTAAAGTATCACATAAGGTTTGTTGTTTTTCCACAGATGGCCAGGTTATTAATCTCAATACTGAAGGCGTTCAAACATAGCTTTTAAGTTGGCATCCTTTTTAGGACCCCCCCCCTTGAAAATAGTTTGTTTTACAACTACTCTGCATTATAACTCTATTTCAGCAAGAACCATTGCTGAAGAGAACAGTTTGTCTTTAACTGTAACTGATGCTATTTTTAAGTGTTTATAGTAAATATTGAACCTTCTCATATAACACTATCATGAAATAATGAAAATAAGCCTTTTTAGTTCTCAGAATTGAATGCAAATGCTCATAAGTGACAATGTATAGTAGAAAATACTACTGATGACTCAATGTTAACACAGTCTCATGTTTAATACTGCTTTTTTCATGTAACAATGATGTCCAACCTCACATTGAAGTCAGACATGCTGTGTTATATGTCACATTTCCACTCTGCCCACTTGTCACAACAACCAATGAACAGCCGCGATATTCAGACCTGTGACGCCTGTATCCAATCAATCTGCACGTTCTTGAAAAAACGTCACGTTACGGAAGTGCAGGCGTTCTAAAACAGTGGCGTTTGGGCCCCCAGCTCTACTTGGCTCCAAGTAAACAGAAGAAAAGCAAAAGTGGATGTCTGTCTTCCACATTACAAGCAGACTGCTTAAGCCACACTTTAGACAAGCAGCAGTTTGACTATGGGAGCGAACAACAGCACCCGTCGCGTGTCGTTTGAGTCAGACGAGAATGACAATATAACTGTGGTGAAGGGCATACGGGTAAGTGAATTGACACAAACTCCCTTAAACAGGTGTTATGGTTGACTTGGTTTGAAACAAGCTAATGCCATGGCGAATTTACCTTTAACTTTGCTCTTATACTAATGCTACATGGCTAAACTAGAAGCGCTCAGACTCTTGGTAACCTGGGAACTTTCATTCATAGAGGAAAGCTAAAGCTAACACCAGGTACTCAATGACTTTACAGTCAAACAATGTGAAGTTTGAAGCCCATCACAGCCACAACAAACATTTGAATCGACTTGTGTGAATGGTAATGTCTTGAGCTTTGCATTCTGTTATCCACTAGTAACAAATGAATGGCACGGACATTTATATTGTGGAGCTTCAACTTGGTTTGTTATTCTTTTGTAGTTTTGGTTTTCAGGTGTGATGTCCTTGCAGCTTCTGTTGTTATGGAGCGGTTCTCCTGTGCCACTGTCATCCGGTGTTAAATATAGACACAGGGTTTATCCGATCAGATAAAGCTTTAATAGGCTCTGTCTATTATAACTGTCTGTAAGCCACTATGGAAAAGCTAACGTGCAGTTAAAGCCACCACGGCAGTGTTTATCTATCGCAAGTGGAGAGACCCCCCCCCTCTAAGCACTATGTTTAGTTTACTAATGTAAAGCAGTGGCTCAGAAAGTTGTGATCAAGTTTGAAGCTATAGCCAAAATGAGCATCACAGGGATACATTACTAATTAGGTAAATTTGACACATGTGGGTGACATAAGATGAGATAAATCTTTATTGTCATTGCACAATTATGCTGCACATGATGGGGCAACAACATTGAAGTACTATCCACAAAGGCAACAGAATAACAAACACATACAAAATATGCAAAATATACAGGGTAAAATATGCACAAATATGTAAATGTTTGATTGCAGCTGATTTCATATTTTCAAGAGGGATTTTATATATGAAGTACAAAGTAAATTTGCTCGGCACAAAACAGCAACCAGACAATCAATATGCTTGCTACAATGCTGGACAAGACAAGTTAAAAGAAAAGAAAAAAGAGGCCATGTGTGAGTCTGTTTGACTGTGACTTCAGTGCCCTAAATATCCTCCCAGAAGGCAGCAGCTCAAACACCTGGTGTCCCAATGTGTGCTGTCTCTCAGGATGCTGTTTGCCCCCCTGAAACAGTGGGTGCAGTACAGGTCTTCCAGGGAGGGGAGAGGGTGACCAATGATTTTCTGGGTGGTGTTGATGACCCTTTATAGTGTCCTCTTGTGTACCTTGGTGCAGCTTGAGAACCACACAGGCATGCAGTAAGTCAGCACACTCTGAATGTAGCGGTAGAAAATGGTCAGCAGCTCCCTCTTCAGATTGATCCTCCTGATGAAAGTGGAGATGCTGCTGAGCCTTATTCACAATCGCCAAGGTGTTTGAGGTCTGCATCCATGTGCAGATCAGGAACTTGAAGCTGGGAACCCTCTCCACCGCCTCCCTGTTAATGCAGATGGGCTGCAGGTCGGACTTCCTTCTACTGAAGACAACAATCAGTTCTTTGGTCATGGAGATGTTGAAGATCAAGTTGATCACTGATGTCAAAAGCCGGGGAGAGTTTCAGCTTCCCTTGAGGAATGTGATGTTAAATTCAGTATCATAAGAACAAATGTTTATCAACATGAAATTTGCAGAATTCCATCTTCAATTGAATAAAAGATTTAGAGAAAAAGAAGTGTCTGTATGGGGAAGAATCTGGAAACCAGATGTGAATAGCAGTAATTTTTAAATGCATTGCAAAGAGACATAATTATGTTGTGGGGATTGCTGGATGGGCTTAGAAACACTTTCAGCAGCTGAAATGCCGTATAAACAAGGTTGGGAAATAATTTTTCTTTCAACTCTGCAACAGTCTCCTCTATTCCCAAACATTTTTTAAAAGAAGAAAAAAATTGACATAAATGGGTGATTATTATTGTGCAGTGTTGCATTTAATAAAAAAAAAAGATTTTAAAATGTGCACTGCAAATTACTGTTTGTTTTTTTGCTGAATATGATGTCCCAGCTTTTCTTTTGTAAACAGAGCTGTACTCCTAAAGCTCACCCATAGTTATGTTGTGCATGTGAAGTTTAAAGAAAGTTTATAGTTTAATGGGAAGTTATTTCTCGTATTTATGTGGAAGTACTGTGATGATTTTATGATGCTGAATTGTTCCACTAATAAGATTTCTTCCTTTCTCCTTGGCAGCTTTCAGAGAATGTCATCAAACGCATGAAAGAACCCCCTGCTCCTCCAAAGCAACATGTTCCCTCTTCAGCACCTTCCATGGCACCAACCCTCACTCCACCTCCTCTCTTGGAGCCAGTGCCTCCCCCTTTTGACCCAATCACCTCCTTTGCTCCATCCCCTCCTCTAGTAGAACCCGCTGCACCACCAGTTCCTCTTTCTGTTCCATCCACCACAGAGACAGTGGCTGCACCTCCTCCTCAACCTCTCGTCGAACAGGTAGCAGCACCCACCATAGCCGATATGGTGTTCCCACCACCCCCAGCTACTGCTAATGCTGTTGCTGCTCCTGCTTTTGAGCCTGTAGCAACACTTCCTCCTCCTCCTCCTGCTGCTGTTGATACGGTAACTTTGCCATCTCTCCCTCCTCCTGCTTCCGCTCCCATTGAACCCCTGACTCCTGCTCCAGCTGTGTTGGAAGTGATCACTCCCCTCCCTCCTCCTCCCATTGAAATCGAACCCTCCGCTTCTCCCATAAATCAGTCCATTGCTGCTGCTTCTCCAGTAATTGAACCCATTGTTCCTCCACTTGTGATTGAGTCCCTTGCTTCTTCATCTGTATTTGAATCCATTCCACCTCCTCCTCTTGTCAACACTGAACCCATCACCTCTCCCCCTCTTCCCGAATCAGAACCCCTCTCTTCCCCTCCTGTTTTTGAGCCTGTCACCATCTTGCCAGCATTCACACCACCTTCAGGGGAGTCTTTGTCCCCGCAGCCTGCTGAGCCACTTGCTGCACCCCCGTTGCCTGACTTTATTGCTCCTTGTGAACCACTTGCACCTCCTCCTCAGCCCGCAGTGGAACCATTAGCACCTGCTCCAGTCCCTGAGCCAGTGGCAGTGCCAGAGTCAAGTCCAGTTCCACCACCTTCTGTGGAACCAGCAGGTGAGTCTTAAGCTTGTCACATCCTCCACGAGAAGCGAGAACTTTGTTCTTGTTCTCGAAGCTGTAAGAACAAGAAAAAAGTTTGTTTTGGTTGGGTCATTTTATGTTCCACGAGAAGCTTCGTCTGAGACGGGGCGGGGGGGTGGTCTGTGTTTTATGTGCAATGACAACTGACCCGGTTATTTTATATTTAACATGAATTTTCGTCCGTGGCAAGGCGGGGTTGTGCACACGAAAGTATCCGTGTCTTTATATACCGCATGTGTTGGATACATTTTTGTACTTTCTCACCAGCTCGATCAGCTGTTAGTTAAAACTATCCGTTCAACCTCGCAGCAGTGGCTGTGCGGAAGTGGCAACTTTCCACTTCATGCTTTCCACGTTAACCACGCCCACCTCAAATGTCCAACTAATCACACAATACTTCTCGGAGGCCCACAAAGAAGAAAGTTCTGCCAACCGGATGCGTCAAGAACTGTCCTCAAACACGTCTGCAAGAACAAAATGATGTCATTTTGTTCTGGTGGCCGCAAGACAGAGAAAAAAGTTCTTGCTTTTCGTGGAGTATGTAAGAGCCTTTAAGTATTAAGTGTGATTGATTGAAACTATAATCATCTGGTTAAGGGTTTTTTCACATGACTAGATGCTTCTGAACCTAAACAAATGTAAACTCTCCGATTTTTCTGTTTCATTTGACCAGATTTGTGCACTTTTTCCCACCTTAGAAACAGTTGGATCAATTTGTGTACTGCTCCTGTAACAACAGACAAGAGATAATACTCATTTATAAAATCCAAAGAGATTCATTTTTCTTGGTAATGGCTCCTTTTATCCTAAAATGCGTGGAACATTACTTCTGTAGCATGCTTAATTGGAAGGCGAAGGTTATTTGGGACTGAACTGCCCAAGACTTTATTTTTACATAGAAATTTTAATTATGTTTATTGTGTGGGTGTTTACTGTAAGCTACCTCATGCATTTTCTCACCCAACTTTTCATGGAGACTGTAATTAGTCTTCATTTAAACAAAAAAAAGGGGCTTGCTGTAGCTTCGGTCATATTATGATTCATGACCATCCCTTAACTGTTAATGAAATGATTAATTCTGTCTTGTAATAACTGTTATAAATTAATGCTGTAATCAGTAGCCTCCCATCCTGCCTTGTCACTTTGGGGCACATGCTATTATGATAACAGGATATATGTATAAAAACAAGCCTGCAAATATTTGAAATGTCTGGATTTATTTAAACTGCAGGGAGATTTGGATCAGCTGTATTTATATTGTGTCAAATGGTCACTCACAATGATCCATAATGAGCTGAGACTTTCTCAGATAATTTTTCTCTTATTTTTTACTCTTTTTACCCTTCCATTGCTGTTTTATGAGCACTAACAGACAGTTTGCTACAAATTAGAGGGTGAAGTTGATATTTTTGGCAGTTTTAGATTTTGAATCAACTCAAAATTAGTCATAAAGTTGCTTTCTATTTTCTCAAAAAGGAGAATATTATCTCAGTATTGGCTTTCCACTTTTTTCATTGGTGTTAACATAATAAAAAAAGATGAAACTACACTGCAAATCATTAATCTTTTCCCACTTAGCCACACAAACAAATGCATTGACTGCTTACTTCCTCCCTCTCAAAGTAAAGTTTTACCCTTTTTGTCTTGTTAGCGGGAGAACATGTCCCTCACTTCGCAACAGACCAGTCAGAGGACATTTGAATGTTACCTGCTCATTACACGGTACAGAACGGACTGTGGGCGTAGATTCTTTGTAGGCTGGCATCAGCGATGTGGGCAGGCTCCTCCATCCTTGACTGTGCTCAGTCAGTAAGGTAATTAAAAAAGGCCAACTTATGCCACGCCACACTGGCTGCAGCGATTAAAATGACACCTCCACAGTTTCCCACAACAAACCTCTAGGCCTCATTAAGAGCTGGAGGTGTTGTACGTGCCTGTTCATGTCTTGAATTTCTCACTTTGCAACAAGGCTTCCATGACATGACATGAAATTAGATGTGTGCTATTTGAGTAGTTGAGCATGGTTGGACATCGCCACAGCACCTTATCGCACTGATTAGTTATAAAGAGGCGGACATAATGATGTGGCGATTGTGTCAAATACTGTCAAGCATTTTTGTGAGCTAAAACTATGAGCCAAAGGATGCCATACGGCTTACCAGGTGGCCCAGGAGATTGGCATCAAAAGCCTGGAGTGGCTGAAGGGAGAGGTGCCAATCTAAACTCGGGATGTATTATTTTCCCAGAAAGAGGTGATGACCGAGAGAGAAGGTTAATAGAATGTATTCACATATGTTCAACAAAATAAACTCCAGTAGGCTGAGCATTGCTTGAGGCTCCGCTATCAGAATGGCTCCATTCTTCCTCATGTTGAGTAAAGTTTTCGCTCCATTGTTTCTGTTAATTAGCTTTTAGATTAAAAGATACCTTTAAGTGTCTCACTCATTTTTGTGACAAGAATGGAGTATTTAGCATCTCTCTTGTTAGAAAGCACCTACCAGGTTTATTAACAATTGCAGGTCTACCAATATGTTGCCTTTTAGTGCTCACCTATATGCTTCTGTTGAAGGACGTCGCAGTTGTCTTTCCTTTTCCTTTCTAAGTCAAAATTTGGAAAGAAGCAAAGGTTGTTTGGAATCAATAGAAATATTCCCCTTGTACGCGTCTGCAGTGCACTGCATCGTGACTTTGTCTTCATTGGCTGGATGTTGCTGCGTACACAGTCAGTTTTTCATTAGACTGCAACTTTGCCAGCCGGTGTCCCTGATATTTGTCATACATCCATCATCTGAGCTACACTTGCGAGGTCACATTACAGCTCAGCGAGGTGCCAAGCCCACAAAGTAAAATAAAAGTGGGGAAAAAATTAACTTGTACAATTGATCATGCTTTAGCATGCTCTTCTTAAGGAATGATAATACTAAAAAAGGAAAAAAGGAAAAAGGTGAGATGAATGTGAATGTGAATCTCGTTAAAAATGTTGCAAAGTTCAGCCCAATTCTCAAAGGGTACGACCTTAATGAGGCAGACATTGATTATGTGTGTCCACGAGAGTTGAGTATCGAGTGAGGCTCTCAGCAGGTTGGCTGTCTCTAAATCATGGCCTGAGTCAGTATGCGTGCTGATTACACCATAGTCAAGGTTGAACTTCCTACACCTTCTCCAATGTGCTATAAATATTCATATGCCAGAGCCCACACACTGTTCTGGACTAATAGCCTGCTTAAAGATGTCTCCCAGGTGCAGCAGAAAGAATGGGAAGATGAGCAAGACAAAGGGAAATTGTGGGAGAAGTGTGGATGCATAAATGTGAAACTTGTGAAATATCTCTCTCTCTCTCTCTCTCTCTCCCTTTGAAACTTTCCTTGTTTTGTAAAAACAGCCATTTCAGTCCATATGTTTTAACATGACACTGAATTAACAAGAAAACTTGTAAAGAAGAGAAAATCACATGATCGGATCCAGAAACTTGCTTTTGGGGCTTTTTCTCCTTCCTTTTCTTTCGTATTTGTACGTTGTGAAAGGTGTGTGGTGACTCGACTAGGTAGAAACGTGAGGAAGTGGTAATGTTACAGATTATGCCCTCCATGCAGGTCCTGGGGTTAATGAAACTTCTGATGAGAAACGAATTTGCCTTCGTCTATTATCTCCACTGCCAATAGCCTGTGCTCCACTGCCTCGCCGCCTCCTCAATGGGTTTTTTCCAAAGGGTGTAGTGATTGGTGGAAAGGGAAAGAAGGGAGACTTGTCTAAAAAGATGATGAGTTTTTAATCTTTTTAACATTTACATGTCCTACTCAGGATTGACACGGTCTCTGTCAATCTGGAATTGTCTCTGACCCTAACCAGCCTCCCTCAAGGACCTCAGACAGTGTTTATCATATCAGAACCTGTTCTGTGGCTGACCCTGTGGGGCCGCCAGCAATTTGAAGCCTCTCTATGCAAAGCTGGAGAGGAAATGAGGGGTTGCCTTAGCTAGCCTGAACTTGGAGGTCTTTGAAATTGTTACTTTTTATATTGTCTACTAGTGGCTGTATCTATTTTCAATACATGTTGAAGATATTCTCAAGAACACCTCACTTTTAAAGTTACAATTACAAATCACACAATTTAAAGATTTCTATAAAAGCTAATGTGTATTTTTATATTTTATAATTGGAAAATAGTGAACTAAGATTGGGGAGTATTGGTACATGATATAGAATAAGGTGACACCAAAGCACTTAAACAGTGATGTTTGATGGTTTAATGTTTAGTAGAAGAACCTGGGGGGAGTCTTTATTCTTTTTTCTGTTTTATTTGGTCAAATTTACATGCAGAACAGCCCAGAGCAAGAAGCTACCACTTATTAAAAGTCCACCTGCACTATAAGTAACTATAATGTTAACAATGTGAGCATCCATCGGGAAATTGATCAATAAAATTCTTTCTTTAATATACATCAACTTCAATTTGATGTTATCCTTGCAGGGGACATGGCAATGTCTCCCAGATAATTTAACACTATAATTGTGGAATATTTGGCTTGATAACATGATTGACTTTTTGATATTTTGTGTAGCAAAAGCCAAGCAAACTTTATTTATAAAGCACCTTACAGCAGCTGCTGAACATAAAATGACTAAAACATTAAAAGACATGAAATCAGATAAAAATGTAATAAATAAAACTTGATGGTTTCAAATAAAACTGGTTTCCTGGCTATTAATCAAAAAGTTATTTAGTTTGGATTTATTCTTATTACTAATGATCTGAATGATAATAAGAGGACAATGTGACTTGTCAGCCACTCTGTCCAGGGTGACATAAAACTTACTGGATATAGCTTCAGCACTTCAGTGCCTTTCAGTTTGTAGCAGAAATGCTTCTTGGAGGGTCCTGATTGGTCTGGTGCACACATCAGCATTGAGCTGCTTGGACTTTAGTATTGCATTGTGAAGTGTCAGTCCAGTGAGTGATGACAACAAAAAACCTGAAACTTCAGGAAATAAAGTTACTCAACCTCTACTTTGTATGTCCAGACATTTAACCTGAAACCACTCAAGTGTTGCTTTAAGCAGCTTGGGGTCATTGTCCTCTGTCCAAGTCTCAAGTTTCAGGAAGACCGAAGACAAGAATTTTCCAGCATTTAGCACCATCCATCATTCCCTCAGTTCTGACCACAGCACGATGCCGCCACCATCATGTTTCTCTATGGGGGTGATGTTCGTGAGATGATGAGGGGTTTGGGTTCATGCCAGACATATAATTTCCCTTGATGGCCATAAAGTTAAGTTTTAATCTAATTTGTCCAGAGGACCTTCCCTATATGTTTGGGGAGTTTCTCACATGCCTTTTGGCAAACTTATATTTAAGCAGTGGCTTGTTTTCTGGCCATTCTTCCATATAGTCTTGCTCTGTAAAGTGTACAGGGTATAGTGGTCCAATGAGAGATAAACCAGTCTTCGCTGTGGAGCTTTCCAGTTTTGTTTTTGTTGCATCTCTCATTAATTCCCTCTTGTGTGACCTGTCAGTTTTATTGGACAACCCTTTCTAGGAAGGTTTGTTGTGGTGCAATATTAATTTCTATTTTGCTGGTGGTGCTTCTTCTTCAGTGGTGTTGCAAACTAGGGCCTCTCTCTAATTTTGAGTATTTGTAGAATTGTAGAAATATCTCAAGTTAAACTATTGCACAACTTTTTTTTCATTTTTTTTTTCAGACTGACTGAGAGAGAGCAAAATGCTGGAAACGCCTTCAAAAGCTCAATATTGCTGTGACGTTTTTGAGCTAATGAGTCATCTTTGTATTAGCCAATAATAGTTCATACATTTTGGGGCGTATATTAAGATATATTAATGTTGTTACATTCGTCATCACTAACATTGGGTAATTTCACATGCATTTTACCAGATATCTAAATGTCACAATATTATTGTTGTTGACAATCATATCATATTACATGAATATTTTTATATGTACCTGTTACAAAATCACTTGTCTTGATTGATAGCTTGATTCAAGGTGTAAAAGCTACAGGTTGTCGTCTCTCTCCTAACAGAGTTGTAATTAGACTCTCCTCAGCAGTGAGATCAATGGTACTTCTGAGTGCAGTCAAACATGATGGATATTATTTGCTCACAGCCTGGACAGTAGGTGACAGCAGCCTATGACTCTGAGGAGGAACTCGGTAGTAAAAAAAAAAAGTTGTAATCTGTCAATCATCGCCTCTGTTTGCTCTAGTGCTTCCTCTGAACTCCCAACAGACATTTTACCACCTAATGATTATCAATTCTCTCGACTGAGCTAAATAGTCAGGGGCTAATATCAGTTGTTCGCTGTAAAAAACAACTATAATTTAGTTTTAAAGCCAAATTATTTAACATGTGATACTGAAAGTTCATTAGACTGGCATCATTCCCTGTCAGATCAATAAAAGTCATGGAAATGGTGTGGAATTTAAATATAATGGGCTTCTTTAAGATCCTAATGAAACGAAAAGTAAGGTTTTGTTAACACTGCTTTGCCTTTAGGTGTTCCAACAAAACTTGCCATGACTAACGCGTCATGTTAGAGGAAAACAGATGTGACGATATGATAATTTCAAGAGTAGTTGCTGTAAATAAATGGCAGTTTTGCTTCAGGATTTTTTTATTTTTGGATAAATTGAAAATAACTTTGCATGTTTATGGTGCTCTGGTTTTCTCTCAGCGTTAATCTGATTAAAGTGTAACAAGGTTTTTGTGGCCTGCTGTTACCACATGTTACCAGGTAATAATAGACTCTGACAATAGGGATTATCCCATCAAACTAATGCAGAGGGAGCGTAATCTTGATGTTCTCAGCCCCCCCCCCCCCCCCCCCCCCCCCCCCCCCCCCCCCCCACCCCCCCCCCCCCCCCCCCACCCCACCCCCCTCCCCCCCCCCCCCCCCCCCCCCCGCTCCCCTCCATCGCTGCTGTGTCGCAGCACACACCGCACGCCGCTTCTGCCTTCAGAGCACGTTTTGGCTCGGTCGCCGGCTGGCATCTTTACTTTCATGCTTAATTACCTGCCAAGATAGACCGCCGAGGACATGGAGTCATACGCGTATGTCGGCCCTGACATGAATACGGTATATGTAGGCAAGATGGTATCATGCTGTGATTTTATGATAGAGGAGATGTGTGTTTGTCTGTGTTTTGGTAATATGAGGGATGTTCCCTGTGAAGCCAACCAGGGGATTCCACCTGGGCTTCTTCACTATTTAGCTTCCAGGTCAACACTTCGATATTCAAACTAACCACTGTTGTATTTTCAAGGGACATATTTGGACATGGAAACTGTCTATTTAAGAGTATTTAAGATGAAAGCAGGCGTTTTATGGCTTCCTTTTGAATTGTGAGTCATGTGTATTAAATCCTTCATCTGCAACATTTTTAAATTACAGTAATTAGATTAAGTAAAATAAGAAAATGATAAAGAATCATTGGCTATAACCCATGGCTCAACTATGCCCAGGCAGGAAATGCATTTATTTTTATTAATCATTTTCTAAACAAAATATTCTTCAATTAATGCGGACCTGTAGACATTTTTACCCACCTATCCTTTTGTTTTTGTTTGGTTGGTATGGTTTTATTTAACTTTCTTTCTTTGTCTGTGCTTTTGTTTCTTTTTCCGGTCGTTCCCAGTGGATGAGGAAGCCCTGAAGAAGAAGATCACTGATGAGCTGTATAAAGGCTTGGAGCAAGAGAGGGCCAAAGCAGAGCAAGAGATGCAAGCCTGGTTAGACTTGTGCACACAAACACACACACACGCATAAACACACTTCATTTCATTCTGAGAAGCAAAACTGGTGTCTGTTGGTGTGTCCTTGCACAACAAACTTTGTTGATACAAAACTTTTTTTTATTTATTACTTTAAAAAGAAAATTCTCAGGTCTAAATTAAAATTGAGGTTCTTCAGTCAGTATGTGCACAGTTTGAATCTTTATCCTCGGTGCTGTGTAAGTTTTTTGTCCGGCCCTCTAGTTTTATTTGGAAGAGAATATTTGGGTAAGAGCCTCATTTATCCTCTTTACCCCCCCCCCCCTTTTTTTTTTCCTTTATTATTTGTCCCCCTTCTCCACTCCCTGATCACAACAGCTGGAATGAGGCTAGAACGCTAGTGTTAATGCCTGATCTGGATTTTTCACAAGAATCAGCAGACATATTCAGACGTGACCGTTTTCCACGTTCATTAATAGTCAAAAAGGTCAGCACTAGTCTTTCCTATCCCCACTGTTTCCAATTTACCTCTCTTCCGAAGTACATCAGCATTTTTTCCTCCTCCTGTATCTGCTCTCATCTCCCTCTCTGTCTTTTGCGATCAATTAATCATGTTTGAGAAAAAAGGGCGCTATGCTGGGATAATTTCCTGGGTGTAGAGTGGGTGATCCATTTGCCCCGACTGATGCAGAAACACTTCTCATGCCCATTCTTTTCTTGTCCTCTCTTCATCTATCCTTTTTTCTTTTTGTCCTTAAAGTGGAAGGGGTACGCGTCATAATTTGGGATAATTGAGTTGCTCCTTCTCTTTAATCGACCTCTGTGATCGCCAGCGGTGTCTGCTGAATGAACAACTTTGATTCACCTTTGTAAGGGAAAGTAAAACCTTTTTATATTGAGAGGAAGGCAGTGCTACCCTAGCGATTAGCCTCGTTTTTGAGGCTTTTTCAGGATGAGGGAAAAAATGAACAGCCTTGAGAAATTGTTTGCTTATTGATTTTTTTTTTTTCTTTTCTGGCTATTTTTTATTTTTTTTATGTAACTACTTCCTGCATTTGTTATTGATGTCCATTTCTCTGGAGTAAGTGCAAATTACACCCTCTTTGCAGTTAACAGAAATTATTGTGACTTACCAGCCAATTTTTGTATGTGGTTTGCATAAGCTGTGTTTTCTTCCTGGCAGACTTTACTGAACATGGAAGAGTAAATAAGCAATCATCATTTTTCAACAATTTTGTGTTGTTGTGTTTAGGCTAATGTTAATATTGTGTTTTAATGTGGCTTTTTGTTGGTTTGTCTTTTGTAGTATATTGGATGGCTTGAAAGAGTTAATAAAAACATACTTTTGATTAAAACACTATACACTGTAAAACACTAACTAATTAACTTAATTAGTAGAACTAATTTAGTTAACAGTACTTTCTGTGATCACTTGTTTTTCATTACGAAATGGTTAGATTTTTTGGTAATGGTTTGTGTGACAATAGTCTACATTTTGAATTTGATGACAGCAACATGTCTTTAAAAAGTTGAAACACAAGCAGTAAAAGGCTGGAAAAGTAATTGGCACAAATAAAAGAAACAACTGGCAACTAATTAGGTCAATTGGCAGCGGGTTAGTAACATAACTGGGTATAAAAGGAGCATTTCAGAGAGGCAGAGCCTCTTGGGTGTAAGATTCAGAGAATAGGGAAGAATCTTTGTGCATGTGACAAGGCCAAAAGTCAAAACTAGATACTTGTGATCTTTAGGCCTTCAGGCAGCACTGCATTAAAACAAGGTGTAATTATCTGCTGGAAATCCCTGCATAGACTCAGGAAGACTTCCAGAAATCACTGTCTGTGAACACAAATGCAGGTTTAAGCTCTATCATGCAAAGAAGGAGCCATATGTAAACGTAATCCAGAAAATGGTGCCGTCTTCTCATTTAAATTGGTCTGAGGCATTATGGAAAACTGTTCTGTGGTCAGATGGATCAAAATCTGAGAGAACCACAAACGCTGTGTCCTGCAGACTAAATAGGAGAGGGAGCAGCTTGTTATCAGGGAACACTTCAAAACTCTGCATCTCTGTTGGTATAGAGTTGCATTTGTGTCCACGGCGTGGGCAGCTTCCTCACCAGAGAAGACTCCATAAATGCTGGAAAGTATGAAGGTTTTAGAGAAACTTCTGCTCTCAGCCAGACGAAGTCTCTTTCAGGGAAGGAATAACATCGCACTGTGGCCCAGTTCCAACTCTTTTTCCAAATTTAAAATGAGCTAATATTTCCCGTGATATGCTAAAATGTCTGTTTCAACACATGATATGTAGTTTATGTTCTGGTATTCTATCACTTTCAAAAAGTGATAGCCTTATGTAAAAAACAGTCTAATGTAAAGATACCAGTCTGAACAGGAATGTTTAACAGAATATGATTTAAAACAAAAAACGAACAGGACTCTGCAATGTGATGGCATACACCTGTTGTTCAAGACTATGTCTCCCTCTGCTTATGCAGTTGCAAGGGAACTTTATCTGGGAGATTAAAGTGTTTATTTTCAATAGAAATGGAGAGACAGAGAGAAACATAAATACACTTATTTACTTCCATTATTTGTAAGATCCAAGCTATAATTTAAGTAGTGCAACTGCCCCAAAGTATAGACATTAACTTGGACGTTTTGAAGCTGTTGAAAATAAACAATTCACAGCAATGGTGATCTTTGCTGTGTGGTTAGACACCAGACTAAATATTGTTTTGAAGCAAAGCTCTTATAAAAGGAAAGGAATTATTTCTGACTTCTATTGCATCAAAACTCAAAGCATCTTTCTTGATCCCGATGATATCTCCAAGTCTGCCAGGTTGTCAAATGCAGAGATATCTAACAGGACGAGCACAGAAACAAGACCATTGTTTGAGGCAATGTCATATGTAACTTTAACTAATGCAGTTTCAAAATGATGGTGGACTGATTCGCTTCATACAAATGGGTGATTATTTTATTTCTGTCAACTTTTTCAAGGCTTAGAATAGATCTTAGATATTGGCTAATACATCAGGTTCAAGAGTGAGCTTTCAGTGGTTTACTGACCGATAATGTACAGGCATGTGGCAGATAGCCAGTTGGCAAGACAGTAAGAGTCAGATTTGGTCAATTGTTATCCCCAGAATACATATATGAGGATGCTGGCGTTGATAATTCCTACAATATAATTATGTTGTCAGAAAAACACCTTCAGAAATAGAATTTAAGCCAGCTTCAGCATACCTACTGATTGTGATTTTCAGATGTTACTAAAGATGATCAGACCAAAATGAGCCATCAATTATGACACGATGTGTGCGTTTGTGGCAGTGGGTTTTGCCGTTATGTGACAAAAACTGACTGATTCTAATAAAGAATTACAAACCATACTGAGACTGTTACCCTTATTGTCAACTTGGATATTAGGGCTGTCAACAATAATAGTTTATTTGTAATTACCACAAATTTGAATGAGAAATCAGACCAAATCTGTGAGGAGCAGGTGCACGATGCTTTACAGGACGATACAGTATTTATTAATATGTTAACAGTATGTTACAAGATTCTCTTCTCTTCCTGAGCAAAGGTAATTAGCCTTACTAATTACTCTTGCTAAATAAATAGCTTCTGAAAATAATTTAATATGTATGAGTCCTGTTGCTGCACATGTTTCCTGATGGTCTTGGATGGAATTATTCATATGAGAGGTGGCATCAAAACTTCCATTTCACTCCTTGCAATGACAAATATCAGATAAATGTATGATTACTTCAATGCAGCTAACTATCAGCTACTGCTACACTACTGAATCAATGAAGATTGGACAAACTAGAGACCCTTGTGACTGTGTCACACAGTCTGTGTGACTGTGTCACACCAGTAACGGTTACAAGTATTACATTATTACGTGACTACATAAACCCTTAAGAGCCTGAACTCACTTACCTTGAAACTTGACTTTTACTACAGACTGTATCCTAGAGAGGCTAAGCTGTAGATGCAGAGTATTGCTCCTCTTTTTCTTTGTGCAAAATCTATACCTAGGCAGCACATTGCTTTGTAAATTATGAAATCCTGCTGTGAAACAGCCACACATTAATACAGGAAAGTAGAAGAACGTGTCAACACCAGAGTGGGCAGTAACAGATTTATCATTGTGTAAGTAACTTGTGTAAAGAGAGAGAAATGGTTGCATGTAGACTACAGAACAGTGACATTGAATTCCCCTTTTGTTTTTATCGTACTTTGTTTGGCCTATCTGCCTTAGGGTAACATCAGTTGATTAAAAATAATTCCTCATTTCTATCCTGTGCAGTATTGCTGTGTACACGGTTCTCTGGAATATGAGGATTTGTGGTGTTTAGATTAGGAAGAATTTCTTCTGTTTGGCTTTAAGGCCATAAATGAACTCCACACATGTGGCTTTGCATATTTTTGCTCTGGTAGCCGTGAAGTGAGGGCTTCTGAGTTTATTTGGGTGCAGCCTAAACTGATTTGAAGAAAGGAGCGGGTGCAGAGAGCAGATTTGCCTCTGCCGCTTCTCTGTGAGGCATCCGAGCAGAACGACACAGAAAAAGGATGAGAGAGGGAAGGTGGGATGAGGGTAAGAGAACTCTTCTGCCATAGTGTCTCTTATTCCTCAACCTAATGCATCCTTTGTCAGTGTTTGTTCCAAATTTTCTTTTTCTTTAAAATTTTCCAGACCCTTTGATCCACTTTGCCCTCCCTGTCTTGTTTCTTCTTCACCCTTTTGTCTGCCTCTTCATATTTCCCTCTGTATTACTCAGTTTTCTCCCATTTCTTGTATCGAATTTCCTCCCAATGTGAGAAATGATTGTTTGAATGTCCAACTCTAACACTCAAAGGTTAGCTGCTGTGAAACTTTTGGCCATCATGTCAGCATATAGTCAAGCAGACTGCGTTGGCTTGTGTGATATAATTGCATGCCAGACTTTTGAGTGAGAACAGTGACCTTCTCTCGGAGCCTCTCCCTTCCTTTACAGTTAACCAACCCTCATATTAAATCCTTTATCAGACAGAGGTTTTTGCTTACAAATGATTACATCTTGTTAATTTTTATCTTTTCTCTTTACATCACTGGAATAAGCTGTCTGACACTCACTTGCAAAATCCCCGGCTCTTTTAACAAAAAAAGAAACAGGAGATTATTTAGAGAAATAAACCATCCTTAAGGTCTGGTAGAAATCTTCAAAATGCGGTTTTAACCCTTGGGATGCTGCTCCAGGAATGTCCATAATAAATGCCAGTGTACCATCAACGCAAGTCAGAAGCACAGAGTTTATACTAGAAAGGTTTATAATGTTGCTTTAAATGTGATGAATGCATCTCCTCCCACTGTTGCATGCTGGGACCAGTTCAGTAGAACTGTTAGGTTTATTGACCTTGTCCAGTTTCCTCTAAATCTCCTATCCGTAGAATCAGTGTTAGGAAATTTGTGTATTTAAAAAAAGAAAAAAAAAGGTGATGTCTGATGTAATAATCTTGGGGGTTTTGGCACCAAACAATCTGTTTTAAGGAAAGAAATGAAAAAGAAAAAAAATTTCTGTCGTTTATGGACTTTTTCTTTTAATGAATCATCCCTTTTCTGAACCCACTTTCCCCCTTAGTAAACACTTTATTCAAACTGTTTAAGAATGTATCACAACACTTTCACTCGTGTACAGCGTATGCACGTGTCTGTGTGTCAGTGTGTGCGTGTGTGTCAGGTAGAACGCACTGGTTTATAAAATATTCATAGCCAGCAGTCTGCGACATTATTCCTAACATCAATATTGCATCAGGCTTTTAAATGCTTTTGTTTCAAGACACTTGGCTTTAGCCTGCACTGGTATGCAGGTCTGTTAGAATCCCTCCTGCAGTATTGAGACGCATCTTGCACTGATGACAGGTAGACAACAGGAAGCACTAATGGGTGAGGAGATGAGGAGAGAGACAGGTGATGACTGATGGTGAGTTAACAGGAGGAAAAAGCAGGAGGCATTCATTTAAAATGCCATTTATTTTGATATTTGCATAAAAGTGATGATGTTTACCCCTGGAGTACTTGCTGATGATTTCTTAATGGTTTTGACTTTTGCAGTGTTGGCTATTGCTCATCATTTCTGACCATGTGTGTGTTTTTATTGGACAGTGTATACATATGCATACATGTACTAAAGAGTGGCTTTTGATATAGTCACTGCAAGTTAGTTTGTAGTATATCTGAAAGGCAGATAGACTCCAACTCTCTGTTTTTCTCTTTAAATTAATGACACCTAACTTCTTCTGCCTTTCCATCTTTCCATTTAAAGATCCAGTCTAGTGAGCTGGGGAAACAAGTTTCTTAGCCAAGATTATCCTCCCATTCTCTTCAGTGCTGAGCCAAAAAAATCGTCCACTTATCCAACGCAGACATAATACTTTTCCTTTGTCTTGCTAAGATACAGTTTTTTCCTCTGTCTGACTCGACCACTTTCTATGTCATAGCCCCCTCCTCCTTTCCTTCCCAGTGCCAATCTTCTACAGTTGAATGAAAAATGCATCCAATATTGCAGAGACGGGGCAATAATGACTAGAAAGCAATAGAGGTGAAGCAGACAGATAGCATCCAGTTAGTGATAGCAGTCTTTGCTTGGGTTAGCACTTGTGAGAAAGTGAGTAAAAACACTTTTTTCCCCTGCTATGCTGCCTGTTTTCTCTGCCTCATTTCTTTCCCCTTTATATGTTGTAGTTTTATAGCTACTATTTTATAGCTAATATTATTGTTCAAACCAACAGAGGCATGTCAAAAAGGTCCAATTTGCTTTTTGTTATGAATAAGCTTTTAGGAAAAATCTTGTTTACAGTCCCTCCTCTGTCCGAGTTAAAGCAATACTCAGAGCTTCTTGAGTAAAGGTAGCTTAAGATGCATTAGCAGTGCAGGCAGGGAGGTGTGGATCGGGGGGGAAATGGTGAATCTAAAAGGCTATTAGGAGGCTCCCCATGTGTCTGTGTGTGCGTGAGTCGGAGCCTGATGATGGATAGAGTGTGCTGACGTGTGCAGCCCAGTGGACTGTGAGACTGGACATGGCTGGTCTCTCTCCGTCTCCCTCCATCTCTTTCTCCCACTCTCTGCCTCACTCCCTCTTTGCTTCACTTCCTCAGGGCCAAACATGTCATGTTGCCACTGCTCACGCTCTTACACTCTCTTCTGTCCTTTTCCTCCATCTTCACATCTCAGCCCCACCTCCCCCTTCCTCTCTGACATTTGGTTGCGTTGCAAGGTAGATGGCGGCTTTTATTACACCTACCTGTCATCCGTTTAAAGCTAAAGGTGCGTAGGTGACCTGTTTGACCAGTCTGTCCATCACCATTCACCACTGACTGTGTTTTGTGTATATCCACGGGTGACTGAAGAGATGAATGAGATTTTTGTAATAGAATAAAAGATGAAAACCTACCACTTTGACAGATTAGTGTGTGCTTCAGCCAACATGTAAAGAATCCCAGTCAGTATTTATAGCTGCAACTATATACTTGAAGATGGTACTTCTAAATGATCATAATGAGTAATTCAGGAAAGGAATCATTAATGGTTTTATAAGTACTTTTTATAATTGTAGTAGTAGTAGTAGTAGTAGTAGTAGTAGTAGTAGTAGTAGTAGTAGTAGTAGTAGTAGTAGTAGTAGTAGTAGT
>JAOXYM010000025.1:16242807-16268531 GCA_028567055.1 Leptatherina wallacei | reverse complement strand
TATATATATATATATATATATATATATATATATATATATATATATATATATATATATATATATATATATATAACATTTTGGTGATGAGTCCTGTTGGTTGACTTTGACTTTCAAGTGTTATTTTTCAAGGGACACTTCATTAACTGTTAAGCAAAGGGGTTGGTTCATCATGCCATGGGCTTGTCTTGGACAAGATGGTCATAGAAAACAATGCATCTCATTGTGCAAGGTGCCTAAAGTTTGTTTCAGATTTTTGTTTGTTTGTTTGTTCAACACTAAATCCCCACTAAAGTTCTTTTTCCAGAGGGCCCTAATTCAAGTCTCATCCTTGGCACTGTGCTATAGATGTCCTATGTCCTATAGCAGGGATCCTCAATCCTGGTCCTCGAGGGCCGGCATCCTGGAGGTTTTTGTAGTGTCCCTGCTGCAACACACCTGACTCTCACTCAGACAAGCTCTGCTAAAGTCTGCTAATTACCCACTGATTTGAGTCAGGTGTGTTTCAGCAGGGACACTTCAAAAACCTGCATGCACACCGGCCCTCGAAGAACAGGATTGAGGATCCCTGTCCTATAGCTTCTTTATCCTGTCACGTAATATGTTTAAAACAAGTATATTATGATAAAAATAAAATCTAATCAAAAGGAAAAAGGTAAACCTTTTGAAAACCAAGGCTCTTTAACTTGCACATTTGCTCAAGAGGTTTGCCACACCACTGGCGTGTTTATAGTCAATATGTATGGCTGCATTCAATAACAAGTGTAGATATGCTGTTCAGATCTTTGTTTCACCTATGAGCTCTGTAGTTCTTTTGCATGCTTGTACTGCTTTCTGTTTCAGTGTCTTTGTTTTTTGTACACACAAACATTCACACATGTGCTTTGTATTGTTTTGTATTCATTCCTTAGCTCTGAGTTCTCCATCTCTGCTCCTTTAGGGCCACTTGTTTCCCTGCTTCAACACACCTGATTCAAATTAAGCAGATCTCCTTAACACCTTGGTTTCAGGTTATGCACAAGCCTGTTAATGAGCTATTAATTTGGGTCAAATTAGTACAAGCAGGGAAAACCTGCAGGATAGTGGCCCTTGAGGAACAGAGTTGAAGAACCCCTGCCCTAGCCCCCTAACCATCATAACTGAATGCTTAACTCTAACCATAACCTAAGTCTTGACATAATAAAAAAACCTTTTTGTACCTATGTGGACAAAATTACTGTCTCCACGTTCACAAGAAGTCCTCATAAGTTGGTGTGCCATCGGATTTTTGTCCCCATCATCAATGAAAAACACACACATACACACTCACCCCCCCCCCCCGTAATGCGATGTTCCATGATTTTTCCACCACCTCTGCTTTCACAGCAGGGATAATGCAGCATACTAAGGATATTTGTTTGCTTCCTACTCTCAACAACACACACACACTCTTACACAAGCTCACACATAACCACCATGACCATCCTGTCAGAGCTGGGAGAAAAGCAGTACCTGCTCTTCTTTAACTGCGTATATTTGATGCTTGGCTGCCTTAAAAATGACTTTTGGTGAAGCTTAACATTTTAATGCTGCAAGGCCCCCACCTGCTCTTTTCATCCTGGTGGTCACCTCCGTACCACCCCTCGTAAAACTGCAGTCTCCAGCAAATGTCTTGCTTATTTTGTTTTTTGGAGAATCTTGTGTAGTTCAGCTCTGCACTGTTGCACTTTTAGATACAGACCACTGGAACTGGCTGATAATGGCCCAACAGTTAATTTTTTCAGGTAATAATGGAGACTTGCTGGGTTTAGAATTGGTCCCTGTTTGTGGTATTTAAAAAAAAAAAAAAAAAAAAACTACCCAAAATGTATAATTTTTTCACTCAGTATCACTGCATATAAAGAAGATTGGAGGCTGAAAAAGTTCTCTTATGTTACTTTTGAATGAGATGAGAAGAAGTGGTGATACACTGATTAACACAGATTTTTCCTTTTCTTAGCTTGTCTGTGACAGATTCCCTCCTATCTATAACTTCAGTCCTTGTAGCTGTTAAGAATAAAACCTGTCAGACATGATGTCATCAAAGTTGCCAGTCAGTGTGATTGGCCCTACCAATGGATTAAATAGATTTCCCATTATGTTAAATATCATTGGTATGCAAAGATTATGTGGTCAAAATCATATGAATTCAGAGATACCTTTTGAAAACTATTCTCAGTGAGCACAATTTATCACCACACCCACAAATGAAAGTTAAAACTCAAAGGTTAACCGTAAACATGATCTAGACTTGGAGACTTATCAACTAGATGGCCTGAGGCAAAGTAAACAACTGTACTGTAGTCTAAAGAATCAGAACTTGATTTTTCTTCTTGGCCAGTGAGTCATAAACATGGCATTTCTCCAGATTAAAGAGGCGAGAGAACATTCAATTTCAGATATTGAAAGTGGAGTTTGCATACTTCTCTCATAAGCTCTGTCTCCTTTCTTTTATATTCTCCACCCTTCCCTCATCTTTGACTATGTCCATTCGACCATTCTTTACACAAGGGCAGCAGTACTACACCCCTGCGAGATGCCCACATACCATGCCAGTATTGAGGTTATATGTGAGGTTAGGCTCTAATTGGCAGCGCCTGTGGCTCACAATCTTTGCCCGGCGCTCTCCCTGTCAGGTAATTGGCACTACAAGCTTCCAGCAGCAGGGCTGCGGCATGGCAGCGCTTCACTTGATGGATGGGTACTGGTCAGGACAGCCTATTTCTGACAGGACTGGTGGTCAGTTTGGTGCCTCAACCTCACTAGGTGGTGAATGCATTCATCCTAATTTGTGTTTTTTTTTTTCCATTTCATTTTCATTTTTGTTCTTTTTTTAAATTCTTATTCAGCAAATGGTTGATTTGCCTTTATCTACATACCTTGCACCCATACAAGACAATCCATGCCAATAATTTTAATATCTATGGTTTATAGCCAAGCAAGATAAATAGTTATTACTGCTTAAGTAGCGCCTCAATTTTTTCTTCTTCTCTGTGTGTACTGCGTGGTTATGGTGTGTAACAACAGGAATAGTTAATAGTAACTGCCTCTTTGCTTTCTAAAGTGTCGAGTTTTAAAGTGTTTTTTTCTTCTTCTAATTCTTCACATTGCTTTATTGGCATAATAATAATTGGTTAGATTTTGGAGAGCAAAGGTTATGAAAGCAAGAAGTCAGGATAAGTTTTGAGTGTTGGTTCATTCTGGCAGATATATTGAATGTGTACTATGATGATATATTCTCTTGAACGTGTCCCTTTCATACTCTTTGTCTTTGTCAGTGTTTTTCTTCTCAGCTCTGACAGAAGAGTAGTATTAATGAGGTTCTATGGAAGCGAACAGTCTGCACAGCTTATGGCTTGGGGGAGTCATTTTGGTTAAACGTCAAAAAGAACTTAAACATATAGAGTGAACAAATCAGGCGGGAGAAGAGAAGGCGGAGAGAAGCAGAAAAATCTGTATGAGCTATAGAGAGAGGATATAACACAGGGGAATAAATAGGGGAACAGGAAAAGTGTGGGCAATTGAGAAACACATATTGATTCACAAACCAGTTCTCAATACAAAGCAAAAGCCAATTAGGAGACATTCCAAGACAAAACTGCACTTAAAACTAAATCAAAAAGGATTGAATTTGATCAAAAGTCAAAACTTCATATACTGTCATTTGAAAACTATTTAGTTATTGTATTGATAAGTGAGAAGAAAACAGTTAATCTGCTATTTCAACAAATGGAGTCCAGGTATGATAGATAGATAGATGGATGGATAGATAGATAGATCCCAAGGAAAATTGTAAATTTTGTTTCTTTTCTTAATTCAGTATCCATATTGGATTTGATCACATACACAGATGGTGCCCTTGTAATATAGTGGACAGAACAAATCTTGCAGTACATAGGCGTCTGTGCACAGCCTTCCATACAACCTCTGGTGACTAAGTTGATGCCACTTCGCCCTTTGCAAACTTATGGATGTGTAAAGTATAACACTGAGACATGTTGGCTTAAAAAGGTAAGTAGATTAGAGGTGACTGTGTTTGTGCTGACAGGGGTTTGACAAGTTGAAGTTGGGTCTGTATTGTGGCCCCCTCCCAGTTTTATCCAGCTTGTAAAGACCACCTGCTGTTGTGGGGGAATGAATATGCATTAACACTCAGCATGGACACACATAATGTATGGTATGTCCAGTCATAATCACGCAAGCTTTCAGCTGCTTGTAGTCTTAAACGGGTAAGGATCCACAAGCCGCAGGCTCAGGGACAAGCGGTGCACATGCCGCCATATTTTCCATGAGGTCCAATGTCAGCAACACATCCCAAGGCTATCGCTTTCCTTCCCTGCACGTCTTCCTCTATTGCTTTTCCTTCAATGTTCGTCTTGCCTTCCTTTTGCCACAGATTGTCTTTCTTCCACCAACTCTCACTCTCTGATTAACTTTGTTCCCAAAGGACATCTGTTGTCTAAAAGCTGTATGGCTCCCTCCACTCCAAGGTCATTTGGTGTGTCCTCTGCCGTCAAGTAAAATAATTTTCTGCTATCGGTTGATGTTTCTGCTTGAATACATACTAGCATTCTCCACACTTGGTTTTACTTCCCACCTTCCTGCTCTCTGTCCCTTCACTCCGACGGCTCGCTGTCAACTGAAATGTGGTCAGGAATTATAAATGACCGAAGGCTGTATTTCCAAAAAAGGCAAATGCAATTTATTATCCTGAAAACAAATAGAAATTGCAGCCACCATCTTTAATTCTCTTCCTTTTATTTGTAATAATTTTGTTTTTTTTCATGTTTTATATTTTGATTTTGTTTAGTGTTTGGTCAGTGTGTCATGTCCTTCAATGGTTGCCTTTTTGTCATACAATGTGTTGCTTCCTCATAATTGCTGAAAAAACTGTTGTTGGAATGTAATTTTCTTGATTTTTTTTATTTATTTTTATTTTAAGCTCCCTTCATTTATGTCTTTATCTCTGTAAAATGACAGAAGCATCTTCTCCCCCTGTATCATTCTTAGTCACTTTGTCCATATGCCCCTTTGTTTCCTAGGTGCGCCCCCTGTTCTCTTCCTGCTCGAAACTTCCACACATAGGCCCCTATGTCTTGGTAATGAACCCCATTGGTCCTCATCTCTCCTTCGTCTTCCACTGTGTGTTTGACATGACAGATGACTGAGAACCTCCAGAGGTTTGCTCCCCAGGGCTCGAGATAAAGGCAACTCCAACCTCAAAATGATCAATCAGTCAGTTTACACCGCAGGCACCTGATAAGCCAATTAATCAATCTCTGAGCGAGCAGATGTTGGTGCTGTCCCTTTTCAGAGGAGCCTGCAGTAAAGTGGTGTCTTCAACAAAGGCTGAGGGCCTCAAATGTCTGGGAGCAGAAAGGAGAGTTATTTTTCACCCTTCTATCAGGTTTTCAGCCTTTTCAGGCTCACAACTCCTGTTTATCAAAAAAAACTTTTCACTGATTTTCCTCATTTTAAATCAGACTTCTGACAACATCTTAATGGACCTAGGTCCTGGTTATCCTTTTTATACAGTATATTTGCTGATACTCAACTAGTATGCTTTTCAAACACCTACAGATTTGCAAGAATTGCAAAATGCAAATGGGTGAGTGGGCTGCAACCTCTGTCTCAGCCTCATTAAAGCCAGCTGAAGAAGATCAAACCCTGAGTCAACTGCTATCGATGAACTACTGACTCCAAGGACACTTCATCTTAATGTGCCGTTTAACAGTCAGCAGTTACGATACATGAACAAACATTGAGACACCCACGATCACCACCTACACTTCTTGGCCTTTGGTCCTTGTCCTGGGCAGGCCAGCCCTTTTGACCCTTTTGGTGACTATGTCATTACTCACTGTGCTAAAAGATCCCAGGGAGAGTCATTTTTCCTAAAACCTGTGGTGTACGGGCATATTTTTTGTTTAACCAGGACAAGTCAATTTATTAACATTTCTGAAGCCATACAGAGTCAAGTTTTAGTAGAGATTGGTGTTGAAAAATTTTCATTGATTCAGCCAACTTGAAAAGGGATTTATGTTTGACTGGTGGCAGCATTAAATCCAAATGAATGAAACCTCTTAAATTTTGTTCAGTGACGATCAATGATTGGATGGTTATAATGATCTGCCACATCACTACAATTTCCTACTATATGCCAACTAACACCAGGACCTTAAACAGTGTTCATACACAAAGGCAGAAATGTGCCTATGCATTCTTTTTGCTAGGTGTACAGATTTATGCACACACGTTTCTCTTTTACAAATCTTAATCACTGTGAATTGTATGCATGTACACGAGCCTGATTTACACTCCCATCATGAATGGTTAGAGACACTACCCTAATTAATCATTTGCATATGAAAACATTATACGCCCCACACCTATTAAGGCATGACAATGAAAGTAAACAGAAGAAAATTGGCTAAAATGAGGAGTAAAAGGAGTGATCAGCTCTTAAAGTTAAGAGTTAATGAACATACAGAGGTAGAAAGAAATATTCTAATTACAAACGAGAGGCAAAAAGCGTTGCCAGCTCAGACGAGGATAGCATCAGGGTTAAAGCAGACCCAATTCCAAATACAGCTTTAGGGGAATGGCATTTGGAAACCAAAGAGGTGCATAAACCAGCTATTATCTGCTGCCTGAAATGTGTTCTGTATGTACAACATCACCAGAGTAACCATTGTTATGCATGACTGCTGTAGTGCTCATGATTAAATTAAAGTATATAACAGAAATAAGATATTATAATACAAGAATTATGACAAAAAACTGTCAAAATAAGGAGCTAACTCCAACTGTTTTATTCTGTTGTCCCTTATATCATGCTTAAATTACTCCAACCTTTCCTCCAAAAGTCTAAATCATCCTTAAAATGACTCGGCACCAGCAACTGTTTGTGGTTCAGTTTGATCTGGACTACAAGGCCCTCTCCTTTTGTCAGACCAGCTTTGGGTCTGACAAAAGGACCCAGCTGTGGTCTGAGGGATGTTTTACACATCTAAGTTTACTCCCAACCACCTGAAAGCAACAAGATCCCTTGGTTCCGTGTATATTCATGTTTAAATCCCTGGATGTCTTGGTTGAAATCTATATTTTTGCATTGTCTGTCAGCTCATTAAGTTTATAGTCATGAATCATCATTTTGACAGTGGTTATAGTGGTCAAAAGACAAATCAGGTGTCAAATATAAAGTGTCTTGTTGATTTCTGGTTCCTTTTGCTACAACCTTTTTGCACCTGAAGGAGTGATTATGGCAACAAAAAAAAAAAAAAAGAGGGTGCTTATTGGAGTTTCAAATAACATTTAAGCTGTCGGTATGTGGATAGGTATATGTTCTTTGATGCTATCTGTCCAAGTTAAGCCTATTAACTGGCTGCACCATATCTGACATGATTACATCGGCCATAACCCCAACGTCTCCCATGGAGACTAATAGCTAGCCGTGAACTTAAGTGTTACTGGTGCTCAGTAAATCCCCATGATGCTTATTAACCAGCCAAAGTGAATGGCTGCCAATGGAGTTTTACTGCCTCTGCTACCAAGACTTATGTCTTTATTAGTGAAGCTAAGAATTAAACGATTACTGCCAGTAAGGTCAGGTAATATCATTTTACACCATCACTTAGAAGTGATCTGCCAGTGATACCTTTTTAAAGATACAGTTGCTGTGGTTTTATAGGAAGTTACAGTATAAGTCGAGATTTATAACAGAGATGTGTGTCTGAAACAGTTGTGAGTGTGTGAGCTTCTGTGTGTTATTTTGTGGCTGCATAAAGAAAGAAACCTCCCCCTTCTCTGATCTTCAAGTGTGAAATGTTCCCTCAACAACTGTCAGAAGAAACCCATTCTCCCTCCAACTATCTTGTCATCCATATTCCATTCACACGTTGACTCATCTCTCCCCTCCCTTTCATCCTCTCAACCCTACGAACTCCCTTTCCCTCTTTCCATCCATCTCTAACCTTCCACATGCCACCTACACCTCCTTCGTGCTAATTAACACCAGAGCACGGTCGCACCGTGCTGCTCTTTGACCTCCTCCCTGCCAGGCGGATTGCACACGACTCGAGGCGCCCAGCTTCGGTATTAGTTTGTCATAGGCTGCTGTCGCACACGACTGTGATAGATGGGCCCTGGTGAGCAGTTCTGACCCACCGTGCTGCCGCGCTCACTTGGATGGTGTGAGGAAGAATTGATTATGATGCTACTCGTGACAAGCGTGATTCAGGGCTGAGATGATGGTGGCGCGAGGGGGGGGTCAAAAGTGACCAAGGTTATGGATGAGGTGCAGTTAGTTAATGTGATGAGATTTGATTTGTGCTCCATTGATCATGACACCTCGCAATATTATTTTCACCTAGCATGATTTATAAGGATGTAGCGAGCATACAGTGAACCACAGTTGCCACGTTATATTACAATAGAGAAGGCTCCAAGGTTGAGGTTTGACATGCACAACATGCCACGTGCAGAGTTGATAATAGCCATCGTAAGCTGTTTTGCCTGACCACTAATGCAAAATTTAATTGGGCTGAACTAAATTTATGCCTCAAGCTAGGCTACTAATGCAATAAATAAATAAACATATTGTGGTTGAAGTGAGTAGTGCTCAACCTTGGAGAGTATTATTTATTACCTGTATGTATAAAATGAGTGACGTATCACAGCTTGTACACATTTTAAATTCACATGTTTAATTATTGTAATCTTTTATTTTTTTGTTCTGTCTCCAAAAAGCTTTGAGAGTATATTTTATATTGTTAAAGCATCCATAGGAAAGCATGCAGGTACAAACATGTAAAAAAGAAATGAATGCAAATGCAACCTCAGGAGAACCAGAGAACATCACATATTGCACTCATTATTTTGTGAAAACTCAGCCAAAATGCAGAAACTGAAAAAGTAAGTACACTCTTACTTCTTAAATAAGAATAAAGAGCATAAGTAGCCGCTAAGTGCTCTTGATTAAGATCACTTGATTAATTGTGAACACCTCTTTAAAGCCTAGTTTTTGCTAGTTTGTTGATCTGGAACTTTCAGGTGTGTGGAAACATAATGCCTCGGAGGAAAGACATCAGCAAAGATCTTAAGGTGTTTTCACATATGATCACCAGAGATTTCAGGAGGAAGTTCAGGCATTTGGATGAGACTTTTTCGGCAGTTGCTGTTCACACAAGCAGCAGGAGACTTTCTGTTTGAGACTCGCTCTCCCAGCTGGAAATGGGAGGGAGGAGATAAAGGGAAACGAATGTCTAGAGTAGAGGCGTCAAATGTATGGCCCGGGGGCCAAAACCAGCACACCAGAGGGTCCAATCTGGCCTGCGGGACTAATTTAGAAAATTAGAAAGAAGACATTAACAGCAATGCTTTAAGATAAAATAATTAAAAGTCCTAATTTGTGCATTGAGGTCGTAATATTTATGTTTAAATATGATAAATTTATAAAGCAGTGGGATCATTTAGTTTTTAAAAAAAATAGATCTCAATTCAGTTTTTATGGTGAGGTGAGTCCGCTCAGGTGGTCAGGATTCCTACACGGGTTAAAAAGTAAGTTCATATGAAATAATATGTAGATGTTGACAAGTTAGTCAAATCATAATGTTACTAAATTATTGATTAAATGTATTGTTATAATGTACTTTGTAATTGTATTTTTTTTTCTTGATGTGTTCTGCTGTCTTTTTAGTGAGGATGTCCTCACGTTCGATCGTTCCATGATTGAATGTTCCAGCAAGTTCACTGCAAGATCAGACTGAATCAGTTAGCATGTTGTTCAGTGTTAAAGTTAATAATAGTGCAATTAGAAAATGACTGAACAAGTGGTTGCAGGAGAAAAACCTTTTCACAATAATGAGTCAGTGTGTGGGTCATATGAGCCCAAACACAGCAGCTCATTTATGGCAGAATGACTGAATAGAAAAATAATCCGTGTTACAATAGTCTGGGCAAATTCCTCCACAACTCTGTAAGAGATAAGTAGTCATACTGAAGATGATTAGTTCAAGTTATGGCTGCTCAAGGTGATTCTAAAGCTATTGAATATGAAGGTGTACTTTATTTTTTGCAGACTGCTTCTCTATTTTTAGGTTAGTTTTTCTTAAATAAAGTCATGGTGTACTCTGCCATCTTTGGTCGCGTTTACCTAACTTTTTAAGACCTAGGAAAGAGCAGAAGATTTTTTCATTATCTCCTGATGTATCTAGGCAGTCTAAGCAATGTTGTTGCACAAGGTATGTTATATACACTTGCTGAATGTACATTCTGTAAGCCTGCTGACTTGAGCAGATAAGTTATTTTTATTCTAGTCCCTTTCGAATGCTTTAAAAAAAAAAAAGCAAATGTCAGAGAACACTTTAAACAAAAAAGCAGGTGCGAAAGTATCATAGACTATATGGGAGCAATTCAGTGAGAGAACAGGCGGTAGGTGGGAGGGGAGGGGAAGAGGGCTGACGCAGCGAAATCCACCTGTTCTCATCCCTCTTCTTCTCAGCTCCTCCTCTACTCCTCCTCCTCTTCTTTTCCACCCCTGATCCCAGCTCAAACTGCGGCACTCGGCTAATTAAAAAACATAGTTGTCCTTAATTATTCAACGGCTGGCTAATTGATATTCACAGAGGCAATCACCGGGCCTAAACGATTCGTTTAATCTGACCACCGTGGTCTCACTTTCAACTGACTGTCACCCTCAGCCATTGCGCTACTGTACTTGATAAAAGATTGTGGAAAATGGGTGGAATGCAGATGTTTGCTGTTGATGTTTATGTGGCTTCCTTAGCTGCAGGGAAAAATAAATAATTAAAAGAAAAAAAAGTTGAGTCTGCAGGGAAGTTGCTGTGTTAAAGTTTCGTATTTTATTTTTTCCATGTCAAGGGTTGCTGCACAAGAAAATTGGACAGTGAGGCAAAATTAGAGTGGCCCAAATGCATAACATTATCCTCCATATAATCTCAAAAAGATTGGTCTGTGCCGTGTACATCATAATGGTGATCTCATTCAAGTTAAAAAGACAGAACTATCAAAGAGCCAGTTCTCTATTTTTTTAAAAATATATTTCTATTAATAAGTCAACTTCTTTTGGCCCCTTTTTCTTTGTTTTTCTGCCCCCTCAAGTTAACTTCTATTTCCCTGCCTGATTCTGCCCTTGTCTTCCTCTTCTTTACCCGAGACCACCTCCTCCACCCATGACCGCCTCTTCATTAGGGGAACAAAAGGTGCATGGGCAGTGCTGAAGTCTGTCCTATTGTTTGGCCCTTAGTATGATTAGATTATCTTTAAAGTCTGCTGAATGGGATTAATCAGTCAGAAGTAATCCTGACATAGCGTGTGTGCGTTGTCAAGGAGGAGGACCAACCTGCCCGCATGGAAATTGAGCACATGCACTAACGCATGTACACACAGACGCTCTCACACACTCACAAAAGTGAATAAAAAAAAAGAAAATCCCTTGGTACACATTTCTGTCACAACCTCTCCTCTTTTAATGACCCCTTTAGTTGCGCCTTCAGCACACATTTATCTCTCCACCCGCTCTCTGTGGGTACAGCTGCTCCGGCTGGTGTGTGATTGTGCGTACGTGTGTGATGATTTGTGTGTTACAGATCAGTGTCTGAGCCATTGTTTGTGTCTCAGCATTTGTGTATGCGTTTTGTCTTTCTCCGCAAAGCCCAAGTCTTTACTCACCACCTACCAGCGTAACATTGAGTTTGGACACACCCTTGATAATACCCCCCACCCGATCCTTTTCATTTCCCTTCATCCCATCACCCCTCGGGTCTTCAGCCTAAATTGAGTTGTTGGTTGCAGACAGTTTTTTGGCACCTGAGCCGACGTAATCCAGTCTCTTGAAAACTTTGCCATCCTGTCCTAGAGGCTATGATTGCAGGCTTGGCGTGAACAAGATATTTGAAGCTCCAATCTAGTTTTAAGGGTGTATTTCAGGGCACATTCACCCTACACCGGGGTCTATCATTCAGTACAGCGGCCTTCAGCTTTTCTATAACACTGCCCAAACAATAGCACTTAACAATTGTAAGGAGCCACAATGGAGGCAATTGTAAGGCTACTGCAAAAGTTTTGGCTAACGTTCGGCTGTGTTGAGGACAGCAGAGACAGTAGCACCTTGGTCATGATGTTGTTTTGCTGAGTATTGTCACGAATGTGATAAAGTGTTGCCCCGGAGTTTGTTTTATTCACTCTGTCTGGTAACATAATGGAGGTGTTTGCCTTTGTGGGAAGGTTTCTGTCTTGCTTATGGTGGCGAGCTTGAAGCATCCCCTTGACTTTGAAACTTCCCCCACTCATCATCTGTGAGGACGGCTACTCTCCGAGACTCCTCACTGCTCCTCATCACAATGCATAGAGCATGCAGCTCTGCCTGCAGTGTGTCGAGTAGCTAAACGCTGATGGTTATCAGGGAGATGGAGATTGGAAGGGGTGTAGCTTTTTATTTTTCATCGGTACATTGCTTTTTCTAAATCTTTTTCACTCAACTTCCTGTAGTGTTTAAAGGCAAAGTTTCATGCCTTTATCTGATTTTCATATTGGATCGTCCACGGCAGTGTTGTGTGTGTGTATGAGTTTATAAGCAATCACGAAAACATGGTTTGCACAGGAGTGTACCAGTGAGAGGATGAATTGTGTTCAACCAGATCTGTGATGTAACCGTTCTCCCTTAAACTTCATGAATGAATCTCTCTCTTTACAGTCTTTTCCTCTTTTCTGTTTCTTTTTCTATGCTTCACTTATTCAGGAACTTGAACAAAAGGTGAGTTTTGAGGTCTGTACCTTTTATGATAGACGTCTCTTAAACTCAAATGTATCGGTGTGATACATATGATTTTTTTTTCTCTTTCAGCTATTCTAGTTTTTTTTATACTGTATGTTGTCTTTCTATGAGCTTTTTCTTTCTGACATCTGTATATTTATGAAATAATTGTTTGAACAGCTCACTTGCCCAAAGTGTGTTGTGTAATTTTATGGCATTTTTCTCATTACATGGAACAGTGTGGCTACCCCACCACCCCCAATTTGTTTTACCACCTAACTGAAACTGATACATTTAGTTGTGGTACAACCTCAGCCAAGACTTTGCTGTTCAAGGCCTATTCAGTTACATGCACAGTTGAGTTCTGCCGTTATAAAATCAGCATTTTATTAAAGCGGTAATCCCCAAAGCTCTTTGGCCCCAATTTACTAAGATCCCCAGTAGAGAGCGCAAAATTGCGTGCTGCGCAAATAGATTGTCATGTTGTGTTTCCCTTATTTGCGGGTGATCTACTAAGATTGATTGCACAATTGATAACAGACGCATACAGCCTTATTTAAATGAGGATTTAGCGTGCACAATTGATTCGCTATGGAGAGCGTAGAAGGAGAGCAAGAAAGTCGCAAACGGAAATAAAATTCGAACCAATGGAGATCGAAATATTTGTGGAAGAGGCAAATGGAAATATAGCAAATATGTCTTAATGTCACCAGAAGGACTGCAATATGGGAGGATATTTGCCAAAAAAGTAAATGCAGTTGGAAAACAAGAAAAACACCAGATGAGGTTAAGAGAGATCGCAAGATATTAGATGAAGAACAAAAGAAACTTATCAAGTTTGCGCACGTTTTAATACACACAAGGCTTTGGTAAATCAGGGCCTTTGTGTTTGAAATTCTTGCATGTAGTTTAAAACGGATATCCTAGGTGTTTTATTTCTTTGATTTGATCACATATTTTGTACATGACTGATTGATACATGAGCATTGGTACGGTTGAGCAGACCATCTTGCTCAGGAGCCTTCCTAACTGAGTGAAATGACCTGGAAGTGTCTAAACTGCAGCCATGATGGAAGCTATTTGAATTCCCAAAATACTAAGAAAGGAGCTACTTTAGCATCAGATATACCAGGCCATTTATTGCGAAAGAAAGGAGACAAATCCGTCCCAAAATTCTTTGTGATTCTAAGTTTCAAAGTGATACAGGATTATTATTTATCCAGTTCTACTTACTCATTTATGAGAATAAATATAAGCACATTGAAGTGAGCAGCCTGGGACATGTTTCCATTTTTTCTTTTTCTTTTTTTCCCTGATTATAAATATATTGACTTTAAAGTGGTATTTTATATTATATCTTAACATGCTAATCCAATCCAGTCAAATTAAATATCCAAAGCATTTTCTGTTGAATATTTATTGAAAGTCCAGTAGATGAGCTGGTGATTTCACTGATGCTGATTGGGTCTTTGTATTCATTGCTGTAGTGTTGTTGTGTTTACATTTCTGTTCATTTAACGATTGCTACAAATTTTGCCCACTCTATGATTCCAGTTTATTTGTAGCTGTCAGTGCACCAAAAGGCATGATAATGATACATAATTGCACAGCTTCAAGCATTTGCTGCCTTTATGGTGATTGTTGATAACATAAGCTAATTTGGCATTTTTATTTTTTGGCCCTCAGTTGCAGTGTGATGGTGTTTTTCTCACTGAAAGCTGATACATCAGGTCTTATCTCTTCTGTATATCACCTTGAGAGTCAGCCGTACGTTTAGTGAAGGTCACAGTCGAGGGGAGGACAGTGAAGATAGGTAGGCTGGGTAAATATATATGGCAGAACACAATGCTTGTTCTCACTAAGAACTGATGTTATCTTCTTGGCCTGATAGTAATTTGGCTGAAGAGTGAACACAAGAGGACAAAAACACCCAAAGCACCTGCTAAGGCAGATCAGGCTCTTGAATGTGGTTCGATCATCAAGCAAAGCAGGCACATATTTCCAACCATATCTCCCTGAGCGTATGTTATGATTTACAAAAGTATGGTGTCATGTGTCTGTGTTGCACTATAATAGTGTCTCATCTGAGTTCTCATTAAGAAGTCAGCCGTGTGTGCGCATTCTCTTTTTACGCGAGTGTTACTCTGATCATTCTGTTAAAACCGGCAGTGCTTCACTGAGCACGTAAGTAATGGCTTTTTTCCTCTCTGTGTGTACATGTCTGTATGTTTTAGGCTAAGCAGCTGGAGGCCAAAGAAGCAGATCTGAAGAAGCAGGATGTTTTTTACCGAGAGCAGGTGGCCCGGCTGGAGGAGAGGGTAAGAGAAACTTGTTTGATAAATGTTTAAAAACGTGTTTCTTTCTTTGCATTTCTTGTATTCATATCAAGAGTCTTCCTCATATGACAGAGCAGCGATCGTCCTCGCACACACTATGCATATTTAATTTTGCTCTTGTCAATGTTGGTTCATTGAATATTGAAGTAAACTGACTTGCCTCTTTTTGATTTTCTGAGGATCAACCAAAACAGAGATTTGGTGTCTGGATAATACCAAAGCACAGCTAAAGAGAATATTCTAAGACAGAGAATTTAAAGCTGAAGGAAAAGAAATTGTTTCATTTCACATGCATACATTATTGAATAATGTAGACATTGACACCAAGAAAAGAGCTTGCAGATTTCATCCACAGAGGGCTTCGTTGCCACTGGGTTCAGGCAAAGCACATTATATTTACTCTGTCCCTTCATCTCACCACCCCACTGTTTTTATTATCATCTTTAGACTTAAACTCTGCATGCATTCCCTAGTGTGGTATGTATTGCTGTTTTCCCTGTAATTGCCTCCCACTTTTTGTCTTTTTTTCAACCCTCTGTTTCTCAGCTTTAAGGATAAAGGGTTAAATCTCTTTCCTTCCTCCTGTGTGTGTCCTTCTGTCCCTGAAAATGACACTACCCCAATGTTCCTTGTCAAACCAGTGTCCTATGGATTGGGACAAGGGTCAGCTGCCATGCTTAGTACATTTCAAATGGCAGCTCCATGCTGGTCCCAGTGAGAGATCCCTTCAAGGCAGGGGACCGGGGTCAAATACCCTGTTAAAGTGTGTTAAAAAAGGACGACTTCATGCGGTTCTCAAATCAGAAGTGTCTCAGTAAGGATATAAAGCCCTATTTAATGTGCTTAAAATGATACACTCTTGCTGAGAAGGAGTTTCCCCCCCCTTGGTGGGTGAAAAAAAGTCAAATGGCCTCCATAGTGGCAGTCAAATAGAAATTTCACACAGTTTTGAAGACAATTTGGAGGAAAAAGGAACTAATATTTGTATTGTTTGAATCTCACACCAAGGCTTTAAAAAATGATTTCTTCATATAAATTGTCCTAATTTGATTTCTTAGCTGAAAGATGAATTATGTGTACACATCATTATTGGAAATGGTGCTTTAAATGTAGTAGATTTTTTTCCACCTTGAAAACGTTAGTGTTTTCATTACTGATTAGACCAACAGGGCAATTACATTGATTACTTTCAATTATAATAGCTTGGATTTATTAGCGCCCCTGATGCAGTCTTTATTCTACAGCATAATATTGCAAATGTTTCTTTTTCTCACATTGGTCAAAATGCCAGTGATTACATAAATAAGTCTCTGGCTCTCTGAAGAAAATGATGAGGGTAGAGCATCAGAGAGCTGACATGATATGAGATATAGGTCAGCTTTACTTTAAATTCCACAGATCCATCTTTACAGCCTAGCTGTACTGTTTTTCTCAGCTCATTTTGCATTATTACATCATCGGATGCACTTTTGCAGATAGAAGAAGTGATGAGTCCCTACAAACGTGGGCAGTATCGACTCTAGGCACCAGCCATTCATCAGCCATGTTGGCCTGTGGTCAATATTCCTTAGATCAAAGTGTCAACAAATCACCTTCACACCTCAGAGAGAAACGGGATTGAAAGCAAGTAAAGGACAGAGAGGTGGGAGACAACATGCACAGGTTTCAAGGTAAAAAGAGACACAATAATTGAACTCAAGCCGCAATAAGATAAAAGAATAAAAAATAACGAAAATTTACAGCAAGAGACTATTTGGGATTTAAGATTGTCACAGAATGGGTGTTTCTAAAAGTTAAGATAAAGTGACATTTGTGAGTGAAGGATGTAGGGTAAGAACAAGAAAAAGATTTTTGTTGAAGAGAGACAGAAGAGTGGTGAAAAGATTAAATGTCACAAATCAAAAAGAACAAGGGAGAATTGCGAAGAAAAGGTTGGAAGACCTCTAAAACCCATTGCTGAATAATGAAAAGGAAAGGTGAGTATTTGAAATGAGGGATGTGGATCTCAGGGCTGCTAAAATGAGCAGCACTCACACCGATCTGGATGATTCAGGAACAGGAATGAAATGATTCGATGAATTTTCAGCCCTCCTTAGCCATGAAAATTAGCATGAATAAATCCCTCTATTTTTTATTTGAAAACAACGTTAACGAGATTTGTCTTGTGGAGGCGGTACATGACGGCAATAGTAGCCACCATGCATTCATTGTGTGTTTGGACGTGGTAAATGGGGATCAGCGGTGGTGTATTGCATGTGTTCATGCTGTGTGTCGAACAGTTTGGACACCACAGGGGCGCCGTTTGTTTGGACTGTGTTAATAACCCTCCTTTTTCTGGCCTCGCTGCCCCGTTTGGAAGGCAGTTCAGGCACTTTTCATCCCCTGTGCTTTTCCCCCCGATGTAAGCCAAAATCAATTTTGGCATATTCTATTCCTGTGTGCTTACTGTAATCCCTGTTGGCATTTTAATGTCAATTCCAGGTTAGAGAGCTCAATATGTAGCTTTGTATGCATACTGTGGAGAATAAACGTAAAGGTGCAGATATAAGCTAAATAAAAGATGGCTAGTCTTGAACATATCTTGAGAACCACATCAAACTTTTTATACTGTCCAGATGTAGCACACTATAAGGCATTTGCATAATGCAGACCTATTTATTTGTTGTCAGACAAAGAATGATCAGCCTTCCTGACACCACCAGTTAGATCAATCAGTTGACCTCTCTGAGGGTCCTTTATAAAAGAGGAGCTAAAATAGTATTTCAAACAGAAGGTAGCAACAGTAATGTATGCAGCTAATGTAATGTAATGTAAGCATGTATATAACTTTAGCATACTGCCTGGATTAAATTGTCACCCTTTGAAATGAGCATGATTTAGTGCTTTTTGACCTGTTATGAAGTGTCCCAACATAAACTGCAGGTATACTGATATTCCTGTTTGAGAAGGTTGCATCCAGCCTTGAAGTTCCCAAATTCTCCAAAACTCTTATTTCTCAGCTCAGCATGTGCGCTGGCTTTTTGACATTCATAGTTTTATTTAAGAGTTTTTCATTTCTAGGGGGAAAAAATGACAGAAACTTGCAGGATTTATTGATTTTTGGATTTAATGAAAATGCTGAGTTTGAAAATTGAGTCATCAGATAAACTGATGATGGGAATAGTTAGGTTGCAGCTTCATTGTGTAAATGCTTTGTGTGTAAGTCCAGTACAATGATGTGACTTAGCTGTGATTTTGGATTTGTGGTTTTAAGCCATTACAGTAGGAAGAGAAATAGAATTGACTGTGTTCCATCTATCAAAAGTTTAGGAGTTGAAATAAGTTTTTTCTTTTTTCTGAAGTCTTATCATTAAATAGAATAACGTGCATAAGTTCAAGAAAGAAATTGAAATAAATGGCTGAGAATCCGTCTGAGTTCATTGCCAACCAGCTACAAAATATTAACATGGACTGTTGCTATCAGTATATTTTTAGGTTTGCAAACTCATCCTTTTTTCCAGTGAGAATGCACAAAATGTGATTTCCCTCTGAGTGTACTGCAATAGCTAAATCTTATCTCCCATCACATTTCACCCCCTCCATCTGTCCTCAGTTCCTCCCATACTTCAGGGTTCCCCCAGCATCTCTCACACTTGCAGAAAGAGGCAGAGCGACCAACAGAGAGCAAGAGGGAGAGAGATGGAATATAAGTCTGATATATATTACACGTCTCTTCCAATCCAACATGGCCATTCATCAGAAAGGCTTCCAGTGACAGGCCATCACCCGGCTCCCAGACAGCTCAGCCTGCTGCTGCCGCTCGTTGGGGCCACAGCCACCAAATAGCCCCTAAAAACAATATCTATATATTTATTACATTTTCACTCAATACCTGCTTCGCTGTAAAACAATCTCATATTTAACAATCAACTTGCCAGCGTTTTTTTTTCTATTTTCTTTTTTCTTTGGCCATGTCTTATTCACCATCCCTCCCCCTCACATCTTTGTCTGTCTCTCTCTTCCTTTTCATCTTTTTTTCTTTCTTTTTTGTGTTTTTTTTCCTCCCTGCATGCCTCAATTTCATTTTTTCCAGAAAGGATTTTTCTTTTCTTTCTTTTTTTTTATCTTTCTTTCGCGCCTTGTATATCGATGAAATTGGATTTTTCTGCTCTCCTATGGAGGACAATCACAGCAGCAATTGCCATCTTAGCAAAGTTCCTCTGCTCTGTGAAAGGAAGAAATACTGGAGAGAGAGCATTAAAAAAAAAACCTGTAATGGCTTCTATCTCAATCTCCGTCTCTCTGAGTTGCTATCTTCATCTCCCTCCTTTATCTGTCAATTCTTTTTTCCCACTACTCTCAATCTCTCTGCCTCTGTCTCTTCGATGCTAAAAGTATGTCTACGAAGTTGTTTAGCAATAGAAATATTAGGTTAAAAACTGTATTTTTGTGGCAATGACTGTTTGGGGAACACTTTTCTCCCCCTCACGATGAAGCTCCTTGCATAATCTCTGTTGTAAAACTGGAGACGGAGTAATCCGGAGTAAAAACATGGCAGTGTTCCGCAGTGTTAAATTATTATGTCTCCCACTGTTTGCTGTTTTAACCGCATGATGGGATTCTAGGGGATTTAACAGGAAGTCTCTTCAAGGAATGGTGATTTAACAACAACAGAGTGGCACATTCATTTATTGAAGAGAAAACGCAGCAGCTGTAACTTTCCACAGGCTAAAATCATTAAATCTTTCATACAGCTTTTGAAGTGTCAGCTTATAGGGAGCAGCTTGTTTAAACTAAGCCCCAGAGGTGTTGGTTCCAGTAATGGCAAGTTTCTGGGTTTTTGATGAGGTTGATTCTGTTGAAAGGTCAAACTTAGGAAGAGGAAAACCTATCTTGACTTGTATCACTTAGTCATGAAAACATTTTGGTTTGCCACAAAGTCCAAACACTTTTCTTCATGGCTGCCAGGTTTTGGTGGTTTGTTGGGGGTGGTTCTCACTCATCCTACATACTGGACTTTATAAGAACTAAGCTAAACAAAAAGTCAGAATATTTTTGTTTGGTGGGTTATATCTTTGTTGTAACACTGCATGTTGGCAATGAATCTTTCACCATTTTAAAGCCTGTTTCTCTTTTTGCCAGATTTGTAAGGAAAATCCATTTTCACGTTTGATGAGCAGAGTCGAGGATGAGAGTTGTGTCCATGATAAACCTGCCAAATCTACTCTGCAAATGTCAAAGAACATATTCTGCTTTTGACTCTTCTTTGTTTTGTATTTTATGATTGAAGTCTGAAGGAACAAGATATTCAGCGATTTAACAATTTATTTCATTCAAGACGCACTACAGAACTTTTTGCAGATTTTCTCAGTAACGCGACTCCTATCGACGGCTTGTTCAGTATCCATCTTGCATCCTACCTGTATTGTGAGATCTCTCCAGACAGCAAAAGAGTCTTATCTTGATTCTTGTCTTATTTCTTGCTCTTTCTCTTTCTTTTCCCTCTCTTCTTCCAATTATGTCTTTTTTGCATTTCTTTGCTGAATCGGCCACTATGCGTGTTTAAAGTGCACAGTGTGTTTGTTAGCATGTTACACGGTGCGTACATCAAAACTTAACTGCAAAGTCACATGGCGTCTGGGAAGAAAACGTTGTATAGTGCTGTTTCTCTGCATCGGGAGTCCGGAACACAGATTTTTAAGGTTGGAAAGTTAAGGTTAAAGTTAACAAACGGGGGCCTCAGTTGTGTGTGGGAGAACCGTACACAGCCACAACAGCCTGGTCACCAGCTTGGTCATTCACTGCTGTGGAATGGCATCCCATTCTTCAACCAGCATTTGCTGCAAGTCAGCCAATGTTTTGTGTTGGTCTCTGGCATAAACAGCATGGATGAGATCAGCCTGAGCGTGCTCAGACTTCAATCATCCAATTCAGTAAATGACACCAAACAAGAGTCAAAAACAGAATATGCTACTTGGCAACTTTTTCATGGGCTCAACCCACAAACTTAACTCTGCTGCTCATCCCACAAATGATTTTTCTTTCCAAAAGTGGCACCATTTTAAAGAGAACTACATAGGCTTCTCAATGGTATAACATTTATTGCCAAGAAACATTGTTATAACAAAGAAATAATCCACCAAATACAAATCTCCTTACTTCTTCTGCTTAGTTTGAAAACGTTAACATGATAATACAGCTTTGATGGGGGAAGAAATTTACATTTTGAGAACTCTGCTTCTCATTTTTGATGGATGTTGGGTGAGAAGATGGATACTGCTCTCATCATCTTCCGTTTTAAGTAGGGATGTACGGATACCACATTTTTTCAAACCGTGTACAAGTATTTCAATTTGAGTACTTGCCAATACTGAGTACGGATATGAGCATAAATCCCATTACAGTTCACTGTTAAGGAGTGCACCAGTATGCCAGATGCAACGACTGAGTGGTTAATTGTGTGATATATCAAATGGGTCATCCTGTGGTCATCAATGTTAGGCTTTAAAACTGTCAGAATCTTCATAAATAAGGAGGATAAAGTTGTTTTTGGTGGATTTGTTTCACTGCTATGACAAAGCACCTACACGCTTTAAATATCCTTCTCTCACCGAGATGATGCGAAGTACAGATTTCTAAAATGGGATGAGTAATAACTTTGGTGTTTATTCGTTAATGTGTTTAAAAAGTTAACACTTTAATTCCACCGATTAATATCTTTGCATTAACACGTTAATTTTGACGGCCCTAGTTTTTCCATATCGGTATCCGGTAGTACGTAACATGTTTATGAATACTAAGTACGAGTACACGTCATAGTTTTAGACTGATACTCGATGCTGGTAACAGTATATTGGGGCATCATTAGGTTTTGGCATTGCATAAGAAATAGAGACAGGTAAACAACAACCAAACAAAACATGACTACCCCAGGCTTTCCTCTGTCCGAACATTAATATTACACTCCAGTACTGGAAATTAAAGTTTGACAACATAAAAGTAGGTCTAACCAAGTAAAAGAATGTAATAGGACTTGATTGTATGTTCATGTTCAATTTAAACTATTGCATGACAACAAAAGAAAAAGTATTCTTTAGGTGCTTTCTGTACGTGACCTTTACAATTTTTCCAGCTCCATGCACCTTTGTTAGTGAACTTGTTTCAGAAACTTTGTTTCCTCAAAATGTGAACAACTCTAAATGAATTATATATATATATATATATATATATGATGCCACTTACACGCACACAACCATTTGTATACTGTGTGTGTGTTTTGTCCCTGATGCCACTACAAACGAGAATATTCTATACTTTTTCCTCCATATTTCTTCCTATTTTCTCTTGTTTCTGTTTATTCATGAAGTGGATTTAAAAAACTCACTGTGAGGATGTATGCTTACATTGCACTGCATCTTAAATTAGCTTTGCATCATGTCAGTGAATGGGGTTTGAGTAAGTGGTGGGCAGTTGTTGCCTTTACATAAGGAAAACATTATTTTTTTTTTTTTGGAGTTTCACATGCTTAGAAGGAAAGATCTAATTGTTGATGACCCATGAATCCCCACCTGAGTCTTGTAATACCCTTAAAGAAAACTAATTCCGTTTTCTGTTTTGAATAAGCTTAAAACCTTTTGGCCAGCATCCTAGCTATTCTAATGAAATGAAATGAAATGAAATGAAAAATACTTTATTTATCCCTCTTACAGGGAAATTATTGTTGATCAAGCTTTTTTTTTACTAATGATCAAGCTTTTTCTAGCTCTGTGGAACCGTAATATCGGTCATGGTGGGACTTCTCTCCATGTTGGGTCCTTCTGCTTAGCAGCAGATAAGCCAGAGAAGCCATCAGTAAAGGGGGTTATTTGTTTTATTCATTAAGAGTGGGAAGATTTTTCTCTAAATGGAGCTTCAGCATGCGTTGGGGTTCCGCTTCTATCTTCTCCATATCGCAGCAGTGCATTAGCAGTAATGACTTAATTTGTCTTCGGCAGCCCCCTACCAGCATTTTGTTTTGTTCCAGATGAGCTACAAAACCTGGTGGAAAGCAAATCGAGTCAATGGGGTGAACATAAACAGAAGTCGTTTTATCCAAGTGGTGGTAGATTTGCGATTTCACAAGAAAGTACTACACTGCACCAAGTTCCTTCAGCTACGTGGTATTGTTCATCCAGGGATGAGGCAGAGCTGAACAGCTTGACACCAAGATGTTTATTTCTTTGAGCGAGCATAGCGAGGTTGTGTTTCGCAGTTGCTAACATTTTGATAAAGAAAGAAATGTTTCCATTCACACTGAGCAAGGTCTGTCTTCTCAAGGCCTAATAAAATTTCAGGGTCAAATCAGTTGGGACAACAGCAGGACATCACAATGTGAGACCACTCAGCAATCACAGAAATTACGCTCCTCTCTGGTGAGTCCCTGTTAGTGCCTAGTTACCAGGGTACATGTAGACACTTTAGCTTGTGCCTCCACAAAATGTCCCCATGCAATGTGTGATATGTTTCTAGTTGTGTGCAAGTAAGAGAGTGTATTTGGTGTGTGTGTATGCCCCTGTATTGAAAATGGACGTGCAATCATGGACACACATGGTCTTTTGTCTTCTCTGGTGGATTAATGTGCTGATCAGTGCCAGCGTTGCCATTTAGGCAGGTGTTATTACCTTATATTTAGTATTCCAGACAGAGACCCAAACCTGACTCGGACGATCTCTTCTTCTCATCCAGCAGCTTAATCTCAGGACCCAGGAGAGATCTTATTCTTGTCTCTTTAGCATCCCCCCAAATCCTCAGTTTAGTCTGTGAGTAACACTGTTTTAAATCATTCTTCCTAACATTCAGACATTTGCTTTGTTGAAACAGAAAACCCTCTTCAAGCTCAAATGGCTGCCAATATAACACCAACTTCCAAGTTAACTCTTGAAATGGGATATACAGACTATAGTCACCTGGAAATGTATATAGTGCTACTTATTTCCACATGTTATAGCATAATAATAAGCCTATATGAGCATATACATTTTTATTATGTTGAAATACATTCTACACACATTTTAATTGATCAAATACTATTTGCGGTCACTGAAACCCTTTCTTAATATTCATATATGAGCCCTATGGAAACAAAGAATAGCAAGTCATGTAATTTTAACATATCATTTTCTCTGCACACTGTGATAACCTGCAGTACAGTCCAATGCAGTTCATTTATACAAGTGTCCGTCTAAATGAAGAGGACTCCAACTAGAATTGGACCTTCTGTCAGTGTCATGTCCCATCCTGTTTTACTTCTGCAACACATGACTATTGATCTTTTCAGCAGCGCAGTTCATTCTTATTGATCTTCGCTGAACTATGATGAATGTATTCCCTGCATGGAGGTGAAGTCAGAGCAGGAAGCAGCCAAAAGCTTAAATTTGTCACATTCATTTTGTGTCTGGAATATATGCAAGATGATTTTAGTGTTTGGTATCTAGTAAATGTGATGCTGATGGGTAAGCTGGGTACTGACTTTTTCTATCTTTCTACAGATTTTTGGCATGAAAAGGATTAAATTGTCTTTTTTTTCCTGATTAAATACGTATTTTCCAACTTTTTGTGAAGGTCAACTTATATAAGCTAATTACTGTGATAGAAGTTTGCTGCCATGGTTGTATCATTAGTGATGGCTATTGTAAGGTTTTCTTCTATACGGATAGTTGTCAATACTTCTATTCATTACCTTTCTCCATAATTACGTAACACAAATGCATGAAGATTACAGCTTTTGAGTTCTGATTTTTCTGTCAGCCGCTCTGTTACTGTCACTGTTACAATAGAACAAAAATTTAAGGGGTCACGCTACTGAAGCATTCTGTACTGTTTTATATACTTTAAAACCTCCGACTCGATCGCTGCAGCCTGTTGATTGTGTTGGTCACGCCACTTTGCCATCTGTCTGCTCTTAAGAACTGACATCATTATTTGAGCTGCTGCCACTACTTGAAAGTCTCAGTTTCACTTATGAAATATATTACAGCTCAATGCTGGGCTTGACATCTCCCGGGGTTGCTTCAGCAAATATTGGGCTAAGAATACAGCTAAACAAATCTGGCATAGGTGGACCAACATACATGCAATAACACAATAGCTTTTTATGAGCATCATCTGCCTCATCATGAGCAATGCTAAATAGTTTACCTGATTAATGGGAAAGCAGCATTCACATTCATTCAAAGTTGATGTTTTACTTAAACTTTATTTATTTAAGTATTTTTTGTGTATAAGTTGGTGTACATGCAATGTATTGTTGGGTAGCTAGGACTCTTGTGATTCAAAGCATTTTACAGTAAAGGGACTACATTGGTTACAGTTAACACCTAAAAAAAGATAAATGAAAAAAAAACAAAATGTAGGCACCTCACACATAATATCCATTAAAGTATATTTGCAGAAGACGTGGTTCCAACACCTCACTCAATTTACTTTTGGTGTATGTTTTTTTCTGTAATAAACAATAAAGAAAGGGCTGACCTTGGGCATCCAACTCACAAAGCTGTAGCTGCTACCTGAGTGGCGTTGACGGTTTGATTACTTAGGAACATAAATTAGAAGTTATTAAAACCATTGATATCTTTGTCCTT
>JAOXYM010000025.1:16193517-16242235 GCA_028567055.1 Leptatherina wallacei | reverse complement strand
TAGCAGATTTATTTTATCCAATCCTCTTGGTGTTGGTGGTGGGAGGCCACGTTGCTGCTTCAGATTTATTATATTTCATATTTGTAACATACATGAGGTTCCTCTGACATGCATCCACTTTGCAGAATGTCCGTTTCTTAAAATTTTGACCTATTATCAATGATTTGAGGGCAAAGAATGTAAACAAACTCATCACTCATCACTTAACTAGCAGCTTCATCATCATTAAGGGATGGAATAAGTTTACCCTGCATCAATGCCTGCAGCACTGTCTTGCCTTAAAGCTTAATAATATTTGGGTACTTACCAGTCCATACCAGTTTTAATTTGGATCCCGCTCTCAATATCAAATCTTATGCATTTTACTCTTCATGTGTGGGTTATGTCATAATTATGTAATGAAAATGTTGCTTCTACTTGTCATATGAAACAAGTATTACCATTTATATCCTGGAGTCCTCCACCAAAATCCATTTGAATTGGTCGACACTACCTCCTCCATCAAATGTCATACTGGTCTCAGTCATGCTATCTTTCACATTTTACAACTCCTCTCAATGTGATCATAAATGTGCATAACAGCCACTGGGTGCTGACAAGAAAAATCTTCCTGTGCTTGTATAAATGGTCCAGGAGCAAGGTTATATGGCTGAGTTTGAGGAGGTAATTTAGGTTGAGTGGTCCTGCTACGGGTTCATTTGCTACAGGTCACCGGGGGATTCTGACCACTGGTCTGGACATTGTTGACTAGCGACCCTGTGGCCTTACAAGATTGCTCTCTGTTATTACAGAAGTCTTTTGTGAGAGGATAAGGGCAAACACTCATAATTCACACATACACAAGTGCACAACCCACACGGTGAGAAATCAAGGTATAAGAATGTTCCCAAAAAAGGTTGGTGTGTGAAGTCACTCTTGCTGGTGGAGTCAAAGCACTGTTCCTAGAAAATTTGTAAAATTCTATATTGAAAGCAGGACTATTCTTTTCATCTAAATAAAAAAATTTAAATTGTGTTATTATCCCTTGAAAACGGCCATCACACTGACTATCAAATTACCATTTAACCTAATGTGCATATTTCAAACTGAAAGGGGTATTGAGAACATCAAGAGAAAACCCAGCATCGGCAAAACTCCACGCAGAAAGACCACAGCAGAGATTTGATCCTAAACCTTCTTTTGCAAGATGCCGATCTACTCCACACTACTATCAGGGGTTTGGTGTTTCTGAGTTCTGCACCTTTGTGTACAGAACCAAAACCGTTATTTCTGCATGTGCACAGTAGAGTAGTCCGATTTTGTAAAGCTTTGCAAATCTTATATTTGCTCCATTTGTAACCTATATTGTGACCAATAAACATAACTATAGGTATGCTTGTATTCATCTCCATTTGATGTTAAGAGATGAAGCAGAGCTGCATGGATGGCTCTCACTGTTGCACTCTAATAAGAAAACCCATCCTGTTGAAATGTTTCCTTTGCTTTAAAAGTTTCAATCAGATTTTTTTATGTAGTTTTGGCTATTAATCCCTTTTGTGCATCTGTGTCACTCATTGACTAATCTCCATTTCTCTCTACAGAGCTCTAATTTCTACAAGGTCACCACTGAGAACTACCATAAAGCAGCAGATCAAGTGAATGCAAAATTCAAGTAAGTTCATCCTCTGTCAGCCCTTTTAAAAAAGAGAAAGAAATAGGACTAACTTTGTGAGAGTGCTGCTGACACTCTTCTATCTAAAAGTTTCCTGCGGTAGCTTTCAGAAACCATGAGCTCCTCTAAGCTGAGTGATGATCTTAAAATGAACCTAATTGATAACTACCAAACAGAGGAAGGCTGTAATAGATATCATGCATCCTTCTTGAAATTCCCACTGTCTGAAAGATGATCTGGTAATTGATGTCAAGTTTATGTCTGGAAGACTGAGAAAACACTTCGATTTGGGGCATTTTCAAATACAAATGCCCTGGTCAGATGGTTTTCTACTCAACTCTTAAATGAACTCTAAGGATTGTTTGGAGAATAAAGGGATATTGGATCAAAAGAACTTGGAAACCACATTGAAATTTGTAGAATAAAAAAGGAAGTGCATTAACTTTTAAAAAGTATTTTAGTCATGTGTGGTATGCATTTTCTTTTATGATCTAGTGCATCATAGCTAAACTGAAGCATTCACTGAGGGTAATACATCCTGATGGACCAGTGAGTATGCTATTGAATTATGTTTGCCACATTCCAACCTCCATGTTTCAATCAGAACCACATTAGTGCCGCCCATTAGCTGTTGTTGATGATGCGGTTCACTGATAAGAATGATTGCATGCTGATGATAGTTAAGAGGACTTGTTCTAGTTTGATGTTAAACTCATTATAAGAATGATTTATTTTTGTATCCATGAAAAAAAAGGGGAATAATTCCCACATCAAGACAGAGAAGACGAAGGAAGAATGAAGACTGATGCATTAGTCAGTGTGCACATTTTAGCTTGTTTGTTCTTTATTGATAACTCATAAGAGTTAGGAGGTAATGTTGAACATCCGAGCTGTCATGGATGTCGCTTATATCCAAGACATAAGTGTAACTCAAGAAGTCTCAAAATCCCTTCCCATTCATGTTCCATCTGTCTTTTTAATATGAGGCCATTAGGCTCCATAGTAATGTAGAGAAAGTGGATGAGGAGCCTGTAGGAGGTGGGGCAAGAATGGGCCCTGGCTCTGAGCTCACCTCCAGGGAGGCTAGGCTAATTGTGTTAGCTTGTCATTAGCCAGCGCTAACACTGGGATCATTGTCTCCCTCAGAAATGCTGGAAACTGATTAGCCTAGCCCACCAGGGGCTTAACGCTAGACTGGTAGAAGCCAGAGCTTAGACTCCCAAATTATATTAAAGGAAAGAAAAAAGATACAGTGGAATAACATTAGTGCAAAATGACAGCGCTAACTCCCAGCCAGCGTTGAGCTCATGTGCGGTTAGTCATGTGACACGGGTTTTTTGCATGGAATACAGTGATTGGTGGATTTGATTATATGAGGTGCATTAACAGGGCTGTGACTGGATTAGAATAGTGGAAATGCAGTGGAGGGTTTCTTCTCGTACATACACACACACACTAATGAAATGGCGGGAAGGTCTGGTGTTACTAGACGGGAGCAGGGATGCATTGAGGGGATCAGAGTAAAGGGTTAATTGGATTTAACGGGTGGTGTTTGGCCCATCCTTGTTTATGTGGACGAGTTCATGCATAATGGCCTGTTTGTATCCTCTCATATGATGAACAGCTTTTGTGTGCACAATGTGTGTGTGTTTCCTCAAAGCTCTTATGACAGAGACCCTACAGAGATAAGATGTTATCTATCTCTGTTGAGTAATAAGAAGAAATATTTCTTGTCTCACAGAGGCTTTTGATTTCCTCAGCTGAAAATATCCCCTTGAGATAAAAGGGGTTAAAAAAAAAAGAGCTGGTGCTTTATTCATTCTTGATAGGACCATTACCATTTGATATGTTAATTTTAGGATCTAGAGTGTTAGAGATCTTTCTTGAAATGTCTTTATTTCCCACTTTAGCTCATGTCAGTGCCACTGTGGAGAGATTGTAAGGACTGATATAAGGGTACAGTTTATTATAGATGACCAGATGTGGTTGAGACCAGATGTGGATGTCTGTCAGGGATTATTGGATTTTATGGCAAGACAGGTTTTCAGGAGTGGTTCAGAGTTCAGAGGTGCATTACTGTCACTGACCTACACGGCACCTGTTCTTCGGGCTGATGCGCTTCACTACAGAACACAATTAATTTGTTATGAAGCCTGATTGGAAGTCAAGTGATTTGTTCATTACCTGATATTCTTCAGCGGGTAGCCGTGGCACATCTGTTCCATTTGTTCCCACGGCCCACAGTGATCACTCTCAGTGGCGATGCTGAAAGAAATAAATTAAAGTGTGAGAGGGGAGGCACAAAGGAATGGTAAGGTGTCTGCACGCAGCATGGGGTACAGTTGTTGTGTGTGAACCAGCTGTTCCCTGCTCTTCTCCTGCACTATTCCCACCTGAGTTTTCTGATAATGATGGAGCTCTTCCTGCCTGAATGCTACTGCATCACCATGCCCTCATTACATCCACTCACATACAGTCACACACTCAAAAAGAAAAACCCATACACACAACTGTATGTGGAGGTATTTGTACATATTTAAAGCCTTTCAGACTTTTAGAAGACTAGCGATGATAATAGAAGAAATTTGGGGTGATTTCAAGTTGAGCTTTTAAATAACTTCGCCTAATTTTTGACATTCTGAGCTGGGTGTGACTAAACATTGCTGAAACTGAAAATAGACTCCCCTTGAGATTCAAATCACTATAAATCATGAAGTGCAGGGCATATATGTGCTTTCAAAGAGATGAAGAAAATGCATTTGGTAAACATTTCTCCAACTTAGAACTAAATATGCTCTACATGTAACAGATAAAGTGTTTTAGACACATACACATAGCATCACAAGCCTATATTCACTTTTCACTGATAAGACCCCCCTCCTGCCAGCAGAAGCGGATATAGTTTCTGATTTATACGCTGCCACTAGTTGTTTATCAGGGTCTGATGCATTATCACACCGTCCTGCTCTGAATGCATGACCTTTACTGTGCTACATGTGTGTGATTCTGCACATGAGGATATCTGCATTGTAGTGTGTGGACATGTGCGTAATGTGACCGAATGTGGGCTTAGTTTGAAACGTAAGCTTGACAGGCATGGAGGAAAATGTTAGATGTGCGATTAGGAGAAAACCTGCATAGACCTAAGCCTCCTGTCAGGGCTAACCTTTGGCGGGGCTTCAAACCTCTTTGTTAAAGCTGTTCGCTCTTGGTTTGACCCGGGTCCCTGGTGAATTGAGTTGGGACGGTGACATCACATATTGGTGAATAGGTGGGTATGACATGACCTTGTACTACTAAAGAGCCTAAGACTACCATTTCCCCTTCCAAGTCTCCATAACTTGGGCTATTTTTCTGTCACGGTGGTCCTTGTCATCGATTAGGAAAGACCAAGTATAAGTGTGTATCTTTGCACATAAGCCAAACGTTTGCAGTTTTAGCCTTCAAATTGCTACAATCATCCCTTCTCTCCTTCCTAAGGCTGTACACCTTTTGTCAAATTTTTCCTTCTTTTTCTTTAGCGCTTTCTCAGTTGACAATACCAGCAGCCACACTTCTTGCCTCATCTCCACACACACACACGAACAAGCACAAAGGTGGAATGAGGAGGAGTGGAGCTAAACTTGTTGAATGTTAATGGATTGTTTTTTTCTTCCGAGCACTGCTTTGCTTTACCGCCTTGGTCAAGAGACCGTGCCTGACAGTCTGTCTCTTCCATGATATGTGGGAGAAAGCTGATTCTACTCATCCTCTTCTCTGCAACATTCAGAGATAAGCGATCTTTTTAAAAAAAATTGTATTTACTCATTTTCACATGTTGCACCAAATTAGAGGTAAAACAAGTGATTAGCACTTAGCAAATGTTTTTAAAGCAGGTTTTTTTTTAGTACTGGTGTGTTACATTAGCAGCTAAACAGATAAAGATTGTTTCCAAGATCTAGTTTCATACAAAATCCACCTCTCTGCTTCTAAATCTGAAAGAGGAGCAGAGTGATAGAGGCTTTCCTTTTTCATGGAAGTGAATCTGTTTGTTATACCATCACAGAATGGATGCAATGTTATTTTAATGATCTTTAATGACAGGAATAAATATCTTGAGAGAGATAATCACAAGGATGTGTGCCGTGGTCATAGGGGTGTTTTTGTTTTGTGCGGCAGTCGATCAGAAGGCAGGGTACTGACCCCACTGTCAGGTGAGGGTGAACCACAATTCTGTAGCTAGGCAACCTGGGCACAAGGACAAGATGGTGGTCAGCTGAAGAGACAGAAGTCAATATCTCCTTTAAAAGCCACACTTTTGGTCTTAAGAGCTTTGCTGTCCTGGCTGTAAAAAGGCGCACACAATTCAAGCGGCCACACACAGATACAATGCACGTACACACTGTTTAGTGGCATATTTACCGACTTCACTGGATTGAAAGTGGCTCGGAAATGCACTCACATCTTGCCTTTCTGTATTTATTTTTTTATCCGTATAAAAGTACTGATTCACTGTGCTGGCAAATGTTGACTTCTTTACAAAGAATTTCTCTCTGATCAATAGGTTTGTTCAACATTATAGCATGAACAAGAGAGTTATTGGTAAGATGTTGTGTTAGGGATGTACATCAGCGGTATAAAGCCAATATTTCTACTCACATGAAACTCTTGTAAGATCCTTGGGAAGGACAGCTACATTAGGATTAATCAGGCGGTCTTCTGAAACCCTCAGCCTTGGTCATTGTTAGATTCTCTTGCAAGACAATTATCAGACACATAGTCATTAAGGTCAAGAAAGGGTTAAGTATATGACCTGTTTGATTGCTGCGATGTCAATTAAAGGTGTTTGCACTGATTACACAAAGGAGCTGAATAATTTTCAACCTTATGTTTTTTATATAAAGTCTAAAGGAAGTAAAAAAAAAAAAAGTTGAATATGAATCATTAACATCTTAAAGAATGTTTTCCCATCTGATGCATATTTTATTACCAGTCAACTGGAGGGTTAAACAATCCATATTTTAGCGTGTGTTTGGGAGATGTCTGAGGTTTGATTTCTGCCTGAGGCCAGACACCATTGTCATTGTAAGAGTATAAATACAGAAAGTCAGAGCAAACACTCACTCAACTGCTTTTTGCTCTCCCACTCATCCTTCTTTGTCTCCCTCAGTGCTCACTTAATGTAGAAATTGTGTTTTCTGTCTTAATTTGAATCCCTTTTGCTCCCTCCCCTTTCGTTATTGTCCACTCTTGCTCCCACCTTCGCTCCCCCTTGTTTTTGGTTATTTTTCAAATCTGTCTGTCTCTCTCTGCCCATTCCTCTTTACCTCTCAATCTCTTATCCATCCTGATGGATTTCACTGCAGGGGGTCACTCAGGTCCCCTTTTAAAAAGCAGCTTGAGTGAAACGTGTGTCATTTTTCTCCTTAACTGGATCATTTGTATTTATTTACTGCTCTTATTACTGACGCCTGCCTTAACTAGAGAGAACATGAGGGCTTTTTAAGGGGGAACCGGCACCCACCCTTTAACCCTATTAACCCCAGAGCGAACCTAAATGATGATAAATTGACAACGTGGTGATTGGGAACGCAATCTGTGGTGGGCAAGTGTAATCCATACCATTGATGGAGTTGCAGCAAGTGTTTCTTTGGTGTGTGCGTGCGGTGTCAGACCAAAATAAGGAGTTAGGTATGATGTGTTGCCAGAAAATTTTCTTTGTCTTGCTCTTTATTAGTGATGTTAGAGTAAAACAAACGTCTCATCCAAGTTTTAAAGAATCCTATCTAATAGAAAAGCGTCAGCTCCCCAGGATCAGCTGCAAACATACTTGCAGAAATATTCTTTGCTTATTAAAAAGGAAACTAAATGCCACTTGGCATTGTGTTTTAGTGAAAAGCTTTTGTGCTACTACCCAAGCTTTAGAACTGTAATCTTTTTTTATTTTGGGGGCATTTCATGACTTTATTAGAAAGATGACAGGAAATAACTGAGATATTCAATAGACTGCCAACCAGCCTTCAACTAAGGTTTTTGTGGCTCATTGTTGGCATCTCAAGCCCTTCGATTGTGTGTTCACATAGTCTTTTTTTTTTTTTTTTCCTCATGTAGAAACAGGCTGGTAATGCCCCGTGGGAATGTTTCATCCCGGCTCCTCATCAGAAAAGCACTCCCAAACAAGTTTAAAATAGGCTGACTCACCACTAGCAACAAGCTTACAATGCACATTTTCAACATCCCCTCAGTTTGCTCCCAAATTAGCTTTTTGCCCTTCATTGTACATTTTTTCCTCTTATATCATACAGTTTTGGAAAGGAGAACACAGTAAGAAGAAGATGTGACTATTAAAAAAGGGTTAATCATTCTTTTGGGGGGGGACAGTGATGTAAAAAAAGATGATGCTACTCAGAATTAAGTCTGTATGGACGCCAAAAGCTGTTGAACGCCATGTGTTGTAAGCATCTGTCGTCTAATGAAAACCATCACGCTCAGAAAGTTTGCACTTTGAGTCCAATACCGTTTAATAATCTATTTACTGAGGATTGCGGCAATTTGAAGGATAAATAAAGCCGTCAAGCACTGAAGATTTTTCTGGTCCTCTCCCCCTCTGGTTGATGGGGAAACCGCAAATTAGAGGTGAAACTTGCACATTTGTTAGACAATTACTTATGTCAATCAAGCATCGACAAAAAAACCTGTAAGATCAGACAGAACGGACAAGTCATAACTCAGGTTTTGTGTTAGTGCAGGCCAGATTTTTCTGATGCCTTGATAGAAACACCCTGAATTTGAAGTCATTTTCATACCCGCTTATTATACCTGTTTTAGGAACGGAGCCATGCAAATAGAAAGGGTTTGAAAGCAGCATGCTCCTCCATTTGGCAGCAATATTTGGACTGTAGCACAAAAACAAAACAACAGAAAGACAATCATTATAATGGAAAAAGCAAGCATTGCCTGTTTTAAAATATCTCTGTGGAGGTAATGGACAACAGCTTGACATGATGTTGGCTCACCCATGGCACATTTTTTTTGTTTATTTAACTTTTTGCTCTAGTTTTTGCTTTTTGTCTGGAATCCTGGCTTAGAACTCACTTTTCTGTTGCAAAAGATTTTTACTTGGCAGGGTTAATAAACCTGTACTGGATTCAGCAATGATCTGGTCTTTATTACTCAAGCAGTGGTGCTCCGACCTTTATCCAGCATCTCTCTAGATAATCGGCAGAAAGATGTGCTATTGCTCCTGAATAGAAAACATTTACAACTTTTTGTGATATGAATACCTCCTTTTGCGATTCTGCCTACATAGGGTGGACAGTGTCTTATTTTCTTTGTCCCTGCCTTTGATGTCTCTGCATTTATCTGAACTCCTGTATGTCCCTCGGTGCTTTTCCCTCCTTTGTTCAGAGTTGTAATGTGACTGAAATTATGACAGATGAACGTACCAGTTTCCACACATGTCTCACACTTTGTTCAGCTATCGAAGCATGCCGTATCAGTAACAGAGATCTATGAATGTCGTTTTCTTGTCCAACGTTACAGCAGATGGTAGTCATGGTCAATATATGTTGGCTTGAAAAATGGACTGGTACTGTTCCTCGCACAGTCTTTTGGCATAATGCATGCATATTGTATGAAAATTCAGACATCGATCTCAGCCCCCTCCCCGCTTGCAGTCAATATGTTCTTTGAAGAATGTCCCCTTAGCCATAAAGCCATCAGAATATGTCCTCGGTATGGAAATATGCTGACCTGTGCAGCGAGAGGCTTGAAATAAGAAGCTGTATCAGATGATATACGGACACCTTAAGGATGGAGACGGACTGTAGGAGGAAGAAGCAGGTGATCTGTTCTGCTTTATAACGTGTAAAGTGGAACATGGTCAGTTTCTCACATGATTTCTCTTCATCTTATCTCTGAAAGAAAAAGTATACAGAGAAAGTCTTTTCCTCTGCTTCACCTACAATTCTCCTCTCCTGCTTTTTCTATGCAGCATCTCTCAAACACATCTCTTTTGCAGTCACCCTTGCTATATTTTTTTTTTTTTTTTGACTCTTTGTGATTTATTACACAGAGCTGCGGAACTGTAATGTAGATATCTAAACCAACCTCACTACTCCCTCTCATTCTTGCATCTGTCAGTGGATCAGGGCTACAGGGACTTGGTTTATGTGTGTGTGTTGGGGGTTGGGCTGGATGAGGAGTTGTTATTGAGACCTTTACTGCTACTGATGGCAATGAGTCGAGACCCCTATATGACTGTTTAGATTTACTATCTCAGGGGTAAAGTGAAGCAGTGAGCTCGCTTAAACTCACACACACACAGTGCAAATAATAACCAATGTGGCTGGATATGTCCATTTATTACCATGTGGAGTTTTATTAAATATCCCACAAAGCCCGGGGATTGAGGGAGGGATTAAAGGCGAAAGAAAACAAGAGGAGATATAGATGATTTTAAAAAAGGAAGAACGAGAAAAAGGATTGGGACGTTGGGAACATTTCTTAGCAATGACTGGTTTTATTGCCTTGAGAACTGCATCAATGTGTAAAGATTTCTCGATTAACAAGCGAGTCTGTGCAGAGATTTATCACGAAAAAAGGAACTTTTTCTCATTACTGTTTCCTTTTGTTTTTTGGTGAATGGTTTTCCTTTGCAGCTTTAGAGGAGACAATCCTTCCAGGTTTGAAAAGCTCACAGCTCATTGAAAAACACCCCAACATAAGACTTAGAAGGAAAGGGGGTCAGGCACTCGTCGGTCAATATGGTGAGCACAATACCTTTTTAACCTTTATGGGGGTATGCCTAAAGCTCAAACCTAATCTGGTTAAAACTGCAGGGAGGATTACAGGAAAGCCCATGCTCCTACTCCTCCAGACATTTTTGAGAAGTCTACTTTTTGTCAGGCCAACGGGAATTTACCTGACCCCTATCATATGTTGAATTCTTGATATGTGCTAATGAAATCTGGGAGGCGCCAGGTCCATCTTGGTAGGCATAACCCACAGAAACATGCATTCACCCTCTAAGTTAAACATATTAATGCATATTCCTGCAGCAAGGCTCAGCGACTTTAATTTTCTTTAGTTGCTTGAGTGGAAGAGAGAGGTGTTGTTTCTTGTAATGGATGTATTAAGACGTGCATGTTCTGTAAATTATGTCTGTAAGTTAAGCCGTGTGAATGGCATGTCACTAAGTGGATCAGTTGTTGCAAACTCATGCCGGTTAAATTAGTTTTCATTGTCATGTCTTGTTTGATCTAGCAGATTTTTCCATTTCAATCCAGCTTTTTTCCCCCCCGTGGGATACACTAAAGTAGCCTTAACCTTAACTGTTGACAAAAAACTGAAATTATATCGTGAGGCCAAACCGCTTTAGCAAAGCAATCAGCATGCCTCTGGCCCTCACCCCTTCTTTCATTTCCCTTACCTTCTGCAAAACAAAATTAAAAAGAGATTTTGAGCTTTGAGAATTTGATGCAACGTCCTTGTTTTTGAATGCCTTGCTGCTCAGGTTACATGGGAACTGGATGATTCATGGTTGTTTTTGACTATAATTCTAATGAAGCCCTTTGATTCCCACAGTGGCAGATTGTGCCTTTAACTGCGTATACCCATAAATATCTTGCTATATCTTCAACATGAAGAGCCGAATGTTTACCGTTTGTATTTTGGTTTATGTTGTGAGGCTTTGTCGATGCAAATGTCCCTCTAGTTTGCTTGCAAAAGTGTGATTTAAGTGTATTTCCATAACGGTGTTGAAAAACTGGGGATTACCTGAGGCCAGTAACTTGACTCGCAAAGTATTGATTTGATTTGATAGATAGATAGATAGATAGATAGATAGATAGATAGATAGATAGATACTTTATTCATCCACAAAATTCCATACGCTCACTCTGCTGCTTAACATCCAAGCAGTCATGCTATAGTAAATGACATAAGGGCATTTAATGTTAAAATGAGGAGGAGGAAGGGAGGTTATACTCATTCTTTCTCAGCTCTGTGCAGTTGGCAGCAGGAACTTAATGTTAATCTTAATGACAGATGATAGAGGATGCAGCGTTCCACCACAGTGTGTGTGACAGTGTTATTGTCTGTATGATTAACTCCACCACATTCTCATCCCCTTCCCCTCAGACAGAACCAGAGAGCAAGCAAAAATAGAAGTAGTACTGTTTAGCTCCTCATCAAGAAATGCTCTTCATTTCTATCGAGGCTCCTTTTCCCCCTGCCTGCCTGCCTGTCTGTCTCCTTCTCTCTGAGGCCATTACTGGTGATAAACACCATGGTTTGTATCAGCAGGATGCACCTGGCATTAAAGTGAACGCTTAAGAAAGTAATTAGCGGGTGTACGTGGCTCCACTCGTCCCTGTAGATGCCCATAGGCGGTGTAATAAATGAGGGCCAGGATCCATAGGAATAGGATGGCAGTGATTTCTGCCAGCGCTGCTGTCATCGTTCAATACCCTGACGCAGAGCAATGGCCTTGTCATGCCTTCTAGCAAATGACTGAATCTTGCCTTGATAGATCTAAGAATTCAGAAGCATCTCCACTCCCAACTGCATAATGTTCCTGTGGTAAATGTTGGGTATTATTCAAGGTGGACCACTTTCTCAGAACAGACTAATCTTAAAGAAATCGGCCAACATTTTTAGAAGGAAGCATGCTTATTCACTTCACTGCAGACAGATGAAAATATCTCGTCTTGACATGCTAAGGATATAAAAAAAACTGGAAAAAAAAACTGCAGGTTTGCTTAGCACATAAAGATAGTTTACCTGAGCTGTGGATGATGTGTTGTAAAATTGAATCGAAAGTTATATCTCCTGCAAATTGTTTTTAAAAAGTCACTGCTTAGCTCAGCAGCTGCTAAACAGTGTCATTGAAGCATATTGATTATTGATGCTTCTGTTAAAGCTGCTAAAAGTATAGAGTCAACCTCTCATATTATCGTAAATTGTCACTGACCTGCACTGACAAGGACTCTATAGATTTTAGCTGAGCCACGAACAAATTTCACCATGTGGGCGACGCACATGCGTACACATCTCTACTGCAGCTTCCTGCTGCATTGCACCCCAGGTAATGACCCATGCGACCAATCACCCGCTTTGCATCCAACAGGGGGCAATTTCTCTCTCCAAGATGCAAATCAAACATCTGATTCAGACCATTTCAGGCTCAGTTTCATCCCCCTCCCAATATTCCTTTGAGATGTCCGGAGTTGCTGACGGGCAAAAATCTCTTTGTCTTTCACACCCATGCAAGATCTGTTTAGCGAGGCAGATGGACCGTCCTGAGCACTGATGTGCACAAAATGATGACACCACCATTAGCATAATAGACCAATAGGCATGTGCATGCATAGTCGTTATGGATTTTTATGGGGTGTGGGACGAGACAGACAAAAGCAGTAAATGCTGGGCATGACACACGGACTGGTGGGATGTCCCACTGCTGAGAGGGAGTAAAGCATCCAATTCTTGCGTGCATTTAACCAAAAAAATTCCCATTTAAATACATTAATGTGTAACATTGCATCTTTCATTAGAAGTGGCATCATCTGGATCACACCAGCTTGATTAGCAGCAGCTGTTACAAACCTTAAGGAAAGCCTTAAACAAGCTAAGTTAAAGTGATGTGTTGCCTAGAGTGTAAACAGACATATTAGCTTATAAAAAACTTCCAGATGAATGCCAAAAGATTCCATTTTCTTTGGGATGCAGTCCACGGTTATAGCTGCAGTTTGTAAATGGAGAGTTTTCCCAAATCAATAGATTGATTGGCTGACACCCAAATTAATGATCTGTTTTGTCTCAAGAACTACTTAAAGGCTTTTTATTAGTCAGACATGCATGACTAATTTACCAGGAAGGCATACTTGGCTTACAAGTCTTTTAATCTCATCATCATTATCTTCATTACATTGTAACACGGAAGGCTTGCAGAGATTAGAGTGACGCTCTTTTCTTGATTTGCTCTGAATTACTCGTTGACTCGCAGCCTCTCCCCAGTGCGGTCCTATGGCAGTGATGGATCCACCTTTTCAGGGGATGAAACCATAGCTGGATTTTTTAGAGGAACCCTCTGGCCTCTTTGTTGATATGTTGTGGTGCGCACAGCAGGCTGTAGACCTTTGACCCTCCTCCCAACAGATACAGTAATGCTTATTCTTGCCTCCGGTGTTTTTGGCTGGAATGGCAGTAATAAAATGAAAAAAAAGAGGGAAAGGGGGTGTACACATTGCAGTCTGCAGCAAAACTCAGTGGACTCTAACTGCATGAGCTCTTCTGAAATAAAAATCATCATTTTTGTGCTTATTTTCTAAACTAGTGATATATCTTTCTATTATTTTGTTCTCAGCTATTATATCTCACATTCATATTGTTAACTCTTCTGCTTCATCCTCTCCTCCTATTCAACACCTTTTTTCCCATTTTCACACCATTTTGTTTCTCTTTTTCACCCCTGCAGGAGGTATGAAGCTTATCCTGTGTGTCCAGACCTCCAGGGCCAGATCCTTGCATGCTACAAGGAGAATGTTGGAAAAACCTTGAACTGCTCCAACATAGCAGCTCTTTACCTGCAGTGTGTCAACAATGCCAAACAGGTATGTATTCACCAAAATAAGGTAATATCTTCAAACATTTTTGTCATCGTTACAGTTGTTGTTTTCCATCTTTTTTATTATATGGCCTCTTGTTTATAACGTAATCCTAAATTTGAATGTAGGCCACATTCCTGCAGGTCACAGCGAGAGGCTACTCTCATTAACCTGCATCCAAAAGAGATGTAACTCCGTGCATTCAACAAAAATTTTCAACAGATCAGCCTCAGCATTAAAAACACTTAGCTAATGTTGTGCATGTCTCACTCAGGCAGCACAAACACTCCTACAATTGTGGCTTTAAGACAGCCCCTCTTGGGTGTAGTGTGGTGTCTGGCACCCGGACAATAGCAGAGGATTCTTTTGGTTCCAGTGGGATGTGGGAAAGGGCCCCTGTGGATGGGGCTTGTTACACTGATTCTCGAGGATGCTCAATTGGATTGGGATCGGGGGATTTTGGATGCTGGTCAGAGCTCTTTGTTGTATTCCTCAAAGTGTACCTGTGCAGTTTTTAGTTGTGTGGGTCGGGGAAAAATTGTCTTACACCTGGAGTCTGCTACAGATGCAGTGTGCACTTGTCATGGGGAATATGCTTAAGCTGCAACATTTTTTAAATGAGCAGCATGTGTAAAAGTAGCATCCCCAGGAATGCTAAGAGTCAAGGTTTCCTTGCAGAACATTGCATATTGAAAAGATCATCAGTTGGACATAAAAACAGCTGGATGGAAAATCGAAACTGAAAAACCAACCCTTTTATTATTACCACGACTCTTAATTTTGAGAGATTCAAGAGTAATTAGACAGAATAACAATAAACAAAATGTAAATTTTTCATAATTTTTTGAGAACCCTTTGCAGGCAATGACTGTCTAAAGTCTGAAACCAGTGCTGGGTTTCCTCCTTTGTGATGCTTTGCCAGGCCTTCACTGCAGCTGTCAGTTTTTGCTTGTGACTCAGTACCATTGGAAGCCATGCATGTCCACGACATCAAACTGCTTCCACCATGCTTTATGGGTTCACAGCAGCACCTTCCAAATGTAAATGCCAAACCTGGAATCAACTCCAGACCTTTTACCTCCATGATTGATGATGGGTTAATGAGGGAATAACCCATGCAGCCCATGAAATAGCTTTAGAGGCAATTGTCTAATTACCTTTTGTCCCTTGAAAAAGAGGTAGCTATATATTAAAGAGCTGTCAATTGTAAACCCTTCCTCCTGTATGGATGTGAATATCCTCAAATTAGTCTGCGTTTCAAGTTCATATTGATTATATATCTATCCTGCGTATATATGACCTGACTATAAATGTGTTAAGCTCTTGCTACATGACAAACTTACCAAGAACTCCAAAAACTACACATATACCACTTAAAATTTAAGTTTGTGTTTCAAGCCAGCTTGTTGGGCTGCAACATTAAATGGAGAGTGAACACCCAAGTTCATAAAAGTAAGGGTTTAAAAAAGGGTCAATGGTAAAAAATCTTAAAAAAAAAAAAAAAAAAAAAAAAACTGTTAAAACCCAGAGAATGATGACCAGGAGTGAACATGATGATTTCTGCAGGCCTCACCAGGCACACTTTACCTTCACAGGTACAGCCATTATGGCCCATTCAGACAATAAAACTAATGTACCACCTTGGATTCTTGGATAGAAGTTTAACACTTTCTACACCTCTATGATTCTGGCTGAAGAATTAGCTCCACCTCCTGCTTGTTACGATGAGCCAAACTTCAATTATTGCACAGAAATAAGCACACATTTGCATTTTATTTAGCCAAGTTTAGAAAAATTAGAAACCCAGCTCGTGTTCACTTCAGGTGTCTGTACTTTTAATGTTGTGACTGATCGATGTATAAAGAGTCTGCAGATGCTCAGCTATGTTGCATGAATGGGATTTTAACAATGCTGGTTTAAATTGTCTGAGAATGAATGTTAGGAAAATTTAATGTAATCATTCCAAACTCAAATTAACCATATTTTCCTTTTTGTAAAGAATGACAAGTATGTGCATGCACCTTCATGGACAGACGATATGTAAGTTTTATGTTGGTCTTCTTCCTCAAGTAGAATAGATTTCTCTGTAGTGACACTTTCAGTGTTATAAAGTAGCCCCTTGTGTCTCTTAGCAACAGAAGATGTCACTCATTTTATAGTTGTATCGTAGCTACGGCAAAGGATCCATTCCCTTTTTAGATGTCTAAATACATGAAAATAATATACAGAATCTACACATGCCTTCACGCTAAAATCCATTTACAGCATTTGCAGCGACTCCTTGCTTTTAGACCGGAGAATATAATTTCCAGTGGGTTACTGGCGCCTGAATAATGCTTATATTAAATAGCCAGTTTGAACCTTACAATCTATTACCATAATACCTGCTGACACAGGCATTCCCCAGACTGTCTCTGTGTTGGTTTTAATGTAATAAGTCCAAGGGAGCAGTAGCTACTAGTTGGATAATATTGTCCTCTCTGTGCTCATTGCCAGGTGCCATTGTTTTTTCACCCTCCATCTCCTACAGTCAAAACAGTATGGTAATAGTAATGTCACTCAGGTTGATATTAACTTGATTCCCCTTCTCTCACTTTGCAGTATGTAACATACACTGCACCCAAAAAGACTCAATTTGCATTCATAGAGCTTTTCTATTAGATTTTTTTTGCAATTGCATTGTTTTCCTGGAAATGAGGAAAACTGAGTTTTATGTCTCTCGCTCACTCTCGTGGGTATTAGTATTAGATCTAAAAGTCAGATGCTGGTAGATTTTTAAGCTATATGTCATTTAAATTGCAACAATGTTTTATTCATCCCATGGACGTGTGTGTGCGTGCATTAAGGGGGCTACCTGTACGCTTGTCAAGATTCAGCATGGGTATGTTCCCAGGCCGGGTGCTATTACGATCTTGTAAATTGTTTGGAAACAAGCCGGAGACGATATGGTAATCCCCTTGCGTTTATCACCCGGTAGCAATCATAGCACACTCCTGTTCGTCTGCGCTTATCTGTTCTTAAGACTTGCTTTTTAAAGTCATTAGGTGCAAAAGAAGTAGTTCTGTGATAAGGCTCTAAAGGAATAATGTGCAGAATTACAGAAAAGACGGAAGGAATGGAGCGTGTTTGATATGAACTGATGCACCTTCATGATTATGCAGCTTTATCAGAGCCAAGCAGGAAGTTGCTCCAAGAACAAATGCCAAAGGACATGGCTTTTACTTCTGGAGGTCAGAACATCCAAATGCACCCTCAACCAGATGCCCCTCATCCTCTTGCCTGCTCAGTCAAAGGCTTGTGATAACCGGCCTCAGAGTTTTCTCACAACAAAATCTTCTTCCCCCTTCCTCGTCCTTCCCCTTCAACTCTTAAATTCCATGAAAAACTGCAGCACCACGGGATCCGATAGGGATGTCCAAGATGCCATCTCATCGCGGATAAAAACCCAAATCCCCCAAATCTCAGTTTTTACAATACTGACCTCTCAACTGGAATCATCCGAGACAGAAGTGCTATCAGCTGCCCGGCCTTTGTCACTGATAATTAGCCTTCTTATCGCCACTGACAGTGATAACATTTAGACCCACTTTCGCTCCCTTTTGTGCCCTCCTCACCCCGCCACCATCCCTCCTTCATTCCCTCCGTCTACTATCCCTTCATCCAGAGCTGCATTTCTAATGCATTCAGCGCTTAGCAGGTCTGATAGCGAACAGCGAGAGGCAGTCGGAGGATAGATAAAGTCTGTTCTTCCTCCCTTCTCTCTCTCAATAAATAGGAGTTTATCGTAGAGGCTGATCTCTCCATCCACTGCTTGCCGCCTCATTCCATATTCCCGCTGCATGACTGCCTTTTGCTCCCTATCTTTTCCTTCTCCACTTCATTTTTTTCGACTGACCCTTCCTTCTCCCTTTGGCTCTCAGAGGGAAGAGCTATATTCCTGTTTGTGGTTTCAGGGGATGTTATATTTGCAAGGACTGAAATGAAGAACTGGTCTAACATCATTATTAATATACACAGCATTTCATTCTGTGTTGCAGTATTGCATTAAATAGTTTTCTATTTATAAAAGTAAAGGCACTACCCTCCATTCTAGCCCAAGAAGTTCTGGGAGCAGCAAATAGACCAGTAGAGTGCTCTTGTGGGGTAACGGGGAACAATAAAGACCTTTTGATAGGTTGGAGGTTTTCCAAAAAAGACTTTGCATGCAATAAAGGGGATTTTATAATCTCGTCGAAGCCTTACAAGAAGCCAATGTTGAGAGACCAAAACAGGAGAAATGAGATCTCTCCTGGCAGTACTGGTCCGTACTCTGGCTAAAACATTTGAGATCAGCTAAAATATCATCTGGGAATTACTGGATCACCCAGCTACATTACAGTAGTCCACCTTGCGTGTAACAAATGCATGAACCCATTTTTCAGTATATTCAATATTCATATTACAGCAGCCAGGAACTTGCTTTTACATAAAGAATATCTCTTATACTAAAAGTATAGTACTAAAATGTGTTGCAGAACATATTAAAGATCAACTTTACAGATGCACTCTTATAAACCTGAAGTCATCAGTATTCTTTAACATGTAAATGAGCTCTGTGGTCACTATTCTGTTAAGTCACAGCGACTCTTATTTGATTTGACTTGGTAAAGATCAGCCATTTCATGTACTGCTAGTAGCGGAGTGGACCCCCTTTTGCCTTCTGAACTGCCCCAACTCTTTATGGCATAGATTCAACAAGGTGATGGAAACATTCCTCACAGATTTTGCTCCATATCGACATGATAGCATCACACAGTTGTTGCACATCCATGATGAGAATCTCCCATTCCACCCCATATTCCAAAGGTGAAATATTGGGGACTGTGGAGGCCATTGGAGTACAGTGGACTCATTGTCATGTTAGGGATGATCTGAGCTTTGTGACATGGTGCATCATCCTGCTGGAAGTAGCCATCAGAAGATGCTCCACTGTGCTCATAAAGGGATGGACATGGTCATGGTCACTTAAATCCCCTTTCTTCCTCATTCTCAGTTTAAACTTCAGCAAGTCATCTTGACCAGGTCTGCATGCCTAAATGAACTGAGTTGCTGCCATGTGATTGGCTGATTAGCTATTTGTATTAAAAGGTAAACGGGTGTACACAATAAAGTGGCCAGTGAGTGTTTGCATTACTATAAAGAGGAAATCTAAAGATTAAAGATGACCTGCTTTTCAGAGATGTCTGACATATCACGTATTTGAATAATTACAAAAACCTCCAAATATTCCTACTCCATGCTTTTCCCTGTTACTTTTAGGGGCACAGTATTTGAGCTAGATAAAAGCAAGAAATACTCCGAAGTTAAACCACCACGTTTGGTTTCATTTATAGTGCAGCCTCCCTGCTCAGCCTGACACACACTTACTGAACCGTGGTAAAAAAAGATGATCCTTTTCTTGACTTGACAACAACTATCCTGGTTTCTGAGTGCAGTAATACATGTGGGAGTAAGAAACCAATAAGAGTCATTTATCACACCATCTCCTCAACAACATGCAGAAAAGCAATATCGTCAACTTCTCCCGGCCCCCCTTCATTTGTTCTACACACCTACAGTTCGCTTGTTATGCAAATGTCAGGACAACATGACATGTGGTGGTAATAAAATTGCGACCGGCATTATTCATTACTAGAAGTTGAGTCTCACTTAAATGACAGATATATCGTTTGTTCCGCGGCTTCCTACGTCACTGTCGAGAGTATAAATGAGTAAAGCAGTAATGAACTGAGGCGTAAAAATAACCTAGACTGGTTCTTTTGATGAAGTCAGCAATATTACAATTCCATGAGGGGGGAAAAAGGTTTTCGACGGCATGTTTTATTAGAAGTGTTGTAATGATTTGGTGAATCAGTGACCCTTAAAGAGCCCTTTAAATAAGGGCATTGTTGGGTTTCTGTCTATGGAAGATTATTTATAGAAATTACATTGAATTGCTTGGTTACATATAATCTTAATTGGTTAAAAGCTCTGGCAGGAAACCTTCTCATAAGCTCGGTATTTGGGCTTATTTGGGATTGATTCTAGCTGCTGCCTTGTTTTGCAGATCCTTTCAAATAAGTTGTAATAAAGTGCAGCTGTCCTGCTGGTGTTTTCCTCAAAGTCTGCTTTTTTTGTCTTAATCTGGACTTTACAGTCTAGCTGGCATGCTAGGAGCAACAGTTTTTTAGCCAATATTCATTTTATGGTCTGATCGATACTGCAGAAAATAAACTCAGATTCCTTACAGAGATCTTTGAATGCTGCTATTAAGTTGGCCACAGAGGAAAAGGGTATTTTTCTTTCTTACTTTTATCTACATTATTCCCTTTTTATATCCCCTGTTCCCTGTTTTTTCCCCTCTTACTCATCTTCTCTTAGGCGGTTTTCATCCTGTGGCATCTGCTGCAATAGGCTGGTTCAAATGGTTATTGACAGGGAGTGCTGGGGATTTGTGGTTGCACTTATCACTAACATGGAATCCAGTGCCCTTGGGTCCCTTCTCTGCTTTTTGAACTCACTTCATCCTCTTCTCTTTTATTGTACTCTCAGGCCCTCCCCTCTTTGTGTCTCCTCTCATGTGTGAAATAATGTCTTTCTTTTCTATTTGTCTATTTTGATATTTTTTTGTCTGCCTCTCGTCCTCTGATGCGCTTTCCTCTCCGATTTGTCTGCAGAACAAGTTGAGGACGGGCGGTTAAGAATGAGAGAGAGAACGGAGCGATGAAGAGCATATTGCGAGGGATTATAGATTGACGGACTGACTGACAGACTAAACCATAGCGGAGGTGGAGAGGAAGGAGTCAGCACCAAGACACGCACCCTCAAAACCCTGTGGAGAACCAAACCAGAACCAAACCACACTAGAGGCACCGATCACAGCACCCTGCAAGAGAAATAGACACCTTGTTCCCTCTGTTCCTACCTCCTTCCCTACTTCTTTAACCCTTTATCTATTTCTCCTGTGAGTATGGCAGAGGGGCAGTGACTGTCCGACGTTGTGGAGACACAGCAGGACACAACAGGTCTGAGCTCGGCCATCTACTCGGACTTTAAAGATTAACCAGAACCACCTCAAGAAAGCCAGCCACCTCTTTCATAGGTCACTTTAATCCATCTCCTCTCACTTTAAGTTAGACAACTAGTGAAATATTCATCTAATAAAAGTCAGTTCTGTCTTTTCTTTCCATAATTTATTGTTTTCCTGCTCCTCCAGCACTATGACCTACACAAATACACATGTATGCATCTGTTTCTTCTTTCGTCTGTGATGTTACTCATGTAACTGTACATGTCGGGCATTCACCAACACTTGTGACAATGTTTGACCAGAAAATAAATAAAAATGAAACGATACAGGATGTGCTCAGTGGCCTTCATCTCTCCAGTGTGAATGTGTGTGTGAACAGATTTGTTTCACTCCCATTGATTTTTATGTTTGATTTGTCTGAGAGTAACTATGAGAAAAATGCTATTAAACTAGTTATTATGTAGGGAAATGGCATCGGTGTGCAGGGTATTTTCATTGTGTAGTTCATATCAAGTCTTTTCCATATTTTCATGGGTGGAAAGCATCCAATGGCAATGTGAAACAGAGGGATTATCTTTTGTTCTGCATTACCGCAACATTGTGCAGAAGACGTACAGTAATGTTGGCACCTGTATAGCCATGCAAACAAATTGTCACCTAGCTTTTTCCACCAATGCAGGTTAGTATTTTCTACACGATGGCATTCGTTATGATGAGAACACAACTTGCAGCAAAGCTCAGACACATTAGCCCTAAACATTTGACTAATTCTGATGAAAGCTTTGCTTATCTGTCAGGAAACAATAGAATAGATACGTCTGATGTTATCATTTAATTCTACATGTTTATCTTCTACAGACTAAATCATGAACATTATAGAAGTCACATACAGCAACATTTCATCATATGGCTGCCCACAGATACAGGTTTGTCCCAGTTAAAGAGTGGAATTTAACCAATTTTTTGAATTAATCTTGTTTTAAATGATTAATAATTAAGTTTGCCTTAAAATATTGTATATTTAACAATCTCTGTTGATCTCCTCCTTGTTGCTCTTCCCTTTAACTCTTCAGACTCTCAGCCTAAATCTCATTTGCAGGACACGGTTCTTCCTCACTATTTACATTCTGCCAGACTCCTTTCTGGATTTAAATAAACTTGACAGACATTCAATTATAGCAGTGTGTGTGTGTTTAGACGGTAGAAATGCAGCCATTTTGGGGGAGGGGGGGTTGTCCGCAGTGAAAAGGGACACTGTCTGGGTTTGATGTGGACGCAGGTGATCGTGGAGGAGACGTTATCTTAATTCTACATCAGAATAAGAAGCTGACGGACAGAGCCAAAGGAGCTGGGTGTGTGGGTGTGTGTGCGCAGAAGCGTGTGATTCGTTGTGACTAATCCGCCTCTGTATGTCAGTCAGCTGTCCTTCTGCTTTTTGACTTTTGGAGTCTCAAAGGGGTTAAGGGGTTGACTTCTATTATACAGCGGGTGTTTGTGTGCTGGAGGAGTTTTCTAAAGGTTGGGGATAATGGATTTTGGAGTTCATGGCAGGTGTTTCTCCGTAGAAAAGAGCAAGGCCACTTTTTTTTCCATCCTCTTTCCACAATTGTTTTCCACAAGCTGCATGACTCCACTACATGAGCAAGTGCCACTACTCCAAGGATAAGTGATTTAGGTGTGTTTTCTATCTGTAATAGGATTATATACCCTATGATATAATTGGAAGTTGATTACAATCATGAAAACTAAAGAAAGGGCTTACCTTTTTCTCTTTTAAAGTCTCTATCACTATGACTTAAGAAACCTTTTTAATCTTTCAAGGATCCATAAAAATACATCCCAATGTGTCAGTGTTGTATCCCTAAAAGGATGTATACTGAGAGCATATATACAGTATATATGCATATGTATGTACAGTATATATGCTGCTTTATTAACTTAAATTGTTCAAAACTCAGAATGATTAATAGACTTTTAAGTGTTGTTTGCAAATTTCTGTTTGTAGCTCTTGCTTATCGAGTAGAAAGTCTGCAGCGTGCATCAGTGAATCTGTTGTTGACAAACTCACATTTATCCAAATGATTAAAACTTACTTTTATCCTTTTTTACCGTTTCAACCTGGTGGACATGAACCCAACAACATATTCAAACAACTGGGGAAAAAAAAGATGTAGATAAAGATGTTAATATTGTTCCATTATATCCTCTGGGCATTTTTATGAATAATCATAGTTTTATATTGATAACATTTAATTTAGCTGTTAAAACATGAAAATATATCTTTTCAAAAGTAAAAGAAACCACTGAGATCTTCTGATCGGAGCTTTTAGTTTGATTGACCTTGTCAGAATTGAAGGTGGTCTGATGAAGGCTTTGTGCCAAAATGGGTAAGCATACTTTTATCTGTGATGTGAGCCAAAAAAAACCGACTCAATTGTGATTACTTTGTACTCCTTCATTTGGATACTGAAATGTGCCTTTTTTCATTTGTGCAGGGCTTTGAGAACAACTTTCTTCAGTCTCACCTCAGAGCTAAAAAGACCCCGTCCTGATGAGATCGATGCCTATAAACTCCGGACATAACATCTGAAAACACTGTGGACACCTATGAGAAGCAACTCAAGATCCATTTTTTAAAACTGGCTTTTGGTTAATTGTGCTTAACGTAACCTGTTTCTTTTTTATATATATATATATATCTGTTGCCCTGTTTTTTTATTAGTCATTTTTCCTTTTATAAATTTATTAAGAACCATTAGATTTTTCTAATCTCATTTGTTTTATATGTTTTTTACTAACATCTGTTTCAGTTGATTTCTAACTTTGTAAAGCACATTATGATATTTGTTCTTAAAGAAGTCCTCTATAAATACATTTTCTTACTTTCTGAAGTTTGTATTCAGTGTAATAAGCTGTTTGCTAAAAAAAGCTGGAAAAACATTTTTCTTTGTTTCTGTTTAAGTTTTTATTTTATGTGTCTTTGAATATGTTAATACATCAGCAAAATCTATAATCCCCCCTTTTAAAATGATGTTTTACATTTTTTCTCTGTTAATGTCTTCATTTATGTCAGCCTTGCATGCGTCAAGTGCCTAAACCTATCATGACACATGCATTTACTCCTTAAAAAAGCTGTTATTTCCCTCTGCCAACCCTCTTTGTCCTGATTATCTCGGCTCCAGATAATACAGATTGTTATGATAATTCCTCTTTTAGTTTGGCAGATAAGAAGACCCCAGAAGGTCAGCTCTGCTGTCACAGATACAGAACTTCCTTGTCTTGTTATAAGCCTCTGATCTGACACACATGGCTGATGGTAGCACATTTCTTAGCGACATAACACGATACTGAGAAGCCACAGACAGACACAGTGTAGGAAATAACAAATGTGGGTTCATTCTGGGTTTTGATCCCAGCTTAAGAGAAAATCAGCAGAGACAGAGGAGAGGTGAGACAAATCCAGTTATTCTCTTTATAAAAAAACAAATGAAAAAAATTCTAGCTTTTCAATGACAATCACCGAATTGAGTTGAAAATATATGTATGCACACAATCTAAGGATTCTATGAATTCTTCAGCATGATAAATATTGAATTCTGCCATTATTCACTCTGTCAACTGGAGTTTAAACTTGTATGCATATGTCTTTCATTCTTTTTCTCTGTCTTTGTATAAGAAGTGTAACTCTGTCGCAGCCCCCAGCATTCGTTCCTGGATGAAGCTGCAGTTTTGCCTCAATGCCTTTATGATATTTCAGTCTCTAGTTCTCTAAAGAAAGAAGGAATCGGGGAAAAATACAAGTACAGTGCACTTAACTCTGCAACACAAAAGACAACACCCTCCACAATGATGACTAACTGCACTCGATGTAATGACCTTCTCTGAGGAAAAAATTTCCTTTTCCCTTAAAGTTTCCCCCCCAACACACACACACTCTGTCTGACTCTTATCCTCCTGCGTGTCTTTCAACGTCTGACCACACAGTCTGTCACTACTCTTGTGTTTGCATTTACTCCTCTGTTTTTGTTCTTTTGCTGCATCCCCCTCTCTGCTCTTTTCCTAGCTTTTTTCCACACTTTTTTCTCTCCTCCTTTCTCCTCACTCTCTCTAACTCATCAAGGATGTTGAAGAATAGGCTGGCAGCCTGAGGGGCGGATCTGCTGGCAATGATTGGCTCTCGGAGCTTGCCAATGAGGTGTGAAGCGTCTGTCATGCTGCTGTAAGTCTTCTCTGAGGGATGCCCTCGCTTTCTCCACCAACACTTTACTTTGGCTTTGCAAAAAGTGCTCTGATTAATGCATTTAGCTGCACAAATTTAAAACCCCAAAATGACTTTACTTAAATACTGCTGAAGTTGAGACTTGGCACACCTCAACATGGCTTGGACTGGACACATATACACACACTCAGAAAAGTTCTTGGTTTTCATGGATGCCAGTGGGGCCTGCAGATGAGAGCAGACTGTCATACACTCCATTCTAGTAATGGGCAGGCAGATGGCAGGCTGCTCTGTAGCCTCTGCTTAAGCTGATGGCTCTATTCATCAGGCTGCTACGCCCTCCCTGCAGCCCTGCACCAGGCTGCGATTTATAGACTCGCTTTCCTTCACACTCCCTTCTGCTATTCTCTCTACTCTTATTTATTTGTTCCTTTTTGTTTTAGTTTGCACCTCCTCTGTTCTGCCTGAGTCTGCACTGGTGTTTGTCTGCTCGGTGCCATAAAAGGCCGCTTCGTTCCGGCTAGAACTTGTGCTGCTGGGAGTGAGTTATTGGCTCTGTTTTAGAAAGTTGTTGCTCCTTTGCTGCTATAGACAGAAGTTTTGGTCATGCAAATGCTATTCAGAGGCAGAGCTGCTTATAGGGGCAAAGAAAGAGAGACTTGTTGGAGTGATTGAAACTTTTTTCAACAGTTTAGTCATAGTAACGTGTGGTAGTGCTGCCGTCTTGGTCCGGTCAGTTTTGGAAAACAGATTTTTTTTTAATCTCAATGAAGTTTTATCTTGTTGAATAAAAGAGAAATGAAATGAAAGTCAGTTTATTTCAGTTCAGATGTCTGTTTTATGAAGGATAATCTTTAAGAAATAGTTCAACATTTGAAGAAATAATAACTTGTGTCTAAAGAAGTTGGGATGAGCACTACATTTAATTAGAAGTTATAAAAATGTGATGAATACACTTAATTAAATATAGATGCTCTGAATGTTAACATTTGCCAAAAAAAAAAGACTCCACAGGGGTGGCAAAAGACTAGAAAAGTTGTGTGCTAAAAAGAGTAACACCAATCAGAACATTTTACAACTAGTTGAACTGACAGGCTGCAGGCCAATAAGAGGATTTTCTATCTCTCTTTTTTAATTGGAAAAGAGTTCAGAACTTTGTAAAATATATGCTTAACCTCTTCTTGATGAGACCTATTTTTTCTGCCTCATTTCTGAAATGACATACCCAAGTGTCTTTACAATTACAAGGGCTGTATCATAATCTTGGTCTCAAAAAGAAAGCTGAGAGATGTGAGATTACAACAGAAGAGTCCGAATCAACAAATGTGTAAGTGTTTCAGAGTAAATTCAACTGGATCCCAGTAAAAAGAAAACACCATTAGTAAAAATCGGCATATAGCAGCCCCAATTTATCTCGAATTTAATAAAGTAGTGCTATAGTGAAGTAATGTCTGATGAGGAGCTGTGTAAAAGTAGAGGCTAAAAAATGGAACCTAAGCATTTTTACAGCTGTTTTAATAGAGGTGTTACGTAAGTGAATATCTCAGAAAGCTGCCAGCTGATGTTGATGATGGACACATTTATCAATGGTCAGACTCAGGAGAATCCAGGAATATCCCCCAAATTCAGTTTAGAAACACCATAACTATCCAGAAAGATGTGAACTCCAAGATTGTATGGCATCAGAAGAGTGAAAACTTCACCATAGAATCCCCTTCATCTTCACGGAAACTAGCAGGACCTTCTTGACTCATTTCAGACAAAGTTAGAGTCATAGGACAACACATTAGCAGAGCTTTGAGCTGGAACAAAACATTTTACCACAAAACAGCAAAAGTAAGACAGGATTTATGATTGTGGCTGCTAGCTCTCAGAGTTTCTGACCCACAGTGATGAGACGGACACTTTTGTAATCAGCAGAGCTTCTGCTTTTTATATGACACATTGTTTGTGTGTGGTTGGCTCTGAGTGGAAAAATTAGCAGAAGCTCGAGAGTGGACAGAGCTTTTCTGATATTTTTATTACATTCCCAATTCATTGCTAGGGCTTTGATCTGTTTTGTTGCAGTGGTAATGCTAGTTTCTCCCCGTCATTTTGGTATGCTACATGTTAGGATTGATGCAGCTTTACCTATCATGGTTCACCCTGTTCAGGGGGCTCTAGTCAGGAAAAGTTAAACTTTGGTAATTTCATAGGATATCTTGCTGAAAAGAAAAAAGCAGCAAACTATATGAAAACAAAATAATTGGTAATGCCCTCTAGCATCACAGAGTAGAATTTCAAAATGAAACAGACATAAACAGACAGTTTTGTAATGGAAACACAACTTGGGCTCAGAAACACTTCTTAAAACCTGCATCAGTGAATAAAGTTCATCACTACATCCACAAAAACAAAGCAAATGCATCTATGATGCGATTTATTACTCTTAAAAGCCGCCCTTGTTTTGAAGCATTGTTCTGCACTGAGGCGAAGTGAAAAACTATTCTGCAGTGTGACAAATCAGAGTTTAAAATTATTTTTGGAACTCTGAGATGCCTTTTCCTCCAGGCTAGAGAGATGTGGGTCCAATTCGACCCACAGCCTTTGGAGGATTAGAAACATTAAAAAGATGGAGTGAAGGAGGCAGAAAACAGTTGATCAAGAAGGAATGGGAAAAACATTTCTCCTCAGTTCCTGATCACCTAAAGAAGGTTATCAATAAAGAATGTTTTTTACATTTTAACAATAAGAATTTGTTGAAAATTTGACTTATATTTGTCAACTGGGGGAAAAAAGATCTAAATAAAGAGGTGAGTTAGATTCTTGCAGCAGAGTTTCTATAAAGACAACAGGTTCACTAAAGGAACTTTAATTATGTATAAATCACTGTCTTGCTGTCCTGGTGTAGAAAAGCTTCAGAGATAAAGAACTATGTGTTGAATAAGTGATGGCGGTAGTGTGATGGTGGTGTGTGGCTCTCTGTGTGCATGTGTGAGCTCTTGACTCTCAGTTTCCCTCAGAGATAAAGTGAGCGGTAATGAGACCCTGAGCTGCTGTGCTGCAGAGAAAGCAGGAATGCCAGGGGATGAAGATGACCTTGACGACCACATACACACCGCTCGTACACTCCCACACATCCACAGACTTACAGCAATCAGGCTACTTCTTAAAGAAAAAAGAAAAAAGTTCCCTTTGGAAAGCTGATGGTTTCTTACCTTGTGTATTTTATTAGCATACATTAAAAATTTTATCAGCTGCAAAAATCTTGCAGCTGTGCAATCAGTTTGTACAAACCTGCAACAAGTTTTATGTTTGATATTTCACTGTAGCAGCAGTGTTGATCAAAAATACTTAATAATCATTTTAATGGCTCTGAAAGAGTCAAAGATAACTGATCCAAATACTTAAATTTACTTCAACTTGCCAAAAATCATAACTGTTCAGTTTAGTTTACCCGTGATGTGCAACAGATGGTTTAAAGTTTGTCCCAGTGCTCACTGTGTTGAAGCAGCTTTCTTTACTTGCACTTTTCCAGGCAACACATGAAAAACAAAAACAAAAAACTGGTACGTCCAAAGGTTGAAGCTGAGAAAAAAAGAAGTTTGGTGATGGAAACTCCATCTGGCAAAAAAAATAACTCCTCAAGGTGACAATTCATGTTTTAATATCCTGCCTCTCCAACAGCCAGGAGAAATGGCTAATAAACTATAAATACTGTAGTTTTCAATAGGTTTTCCAAACAGGAAGATGTTCAGAGCTTGGACATAACTAAATGTTTTAACAGGGCATTGAGCCTGACTAATAAATAGGGCTTACTCATAAATAATAACTAATAGATCTATTGAAAATAACATGGTTGCCTTTACATCCAGGAAATCAACTGAACTCTATAAAGCTGGTCGGTGGTTTACCGATGGCCTTAGAACGCATCCTGTAAAGATCTATATATCTACAATAAGATACATCCAAAGTTGCCTGGGGGACCCCTCTGAAAACAGGAAAATCTATTGAAATTTGTGCATCATATTCTTAACAAACATTTATGTCAAAGATGGAAATAGTTTATATAATTTTAAGCTTTTCCCGTGCTGACATGACAAACTAATGAGCAAATTGGCACATCTGTCATGGTCTGTGAGTTTGATTTGTAGTTCAGTTTTGTTTTGTCTACATTGTGCTCCTCTGTCACTCTTGGTTCTCTGGTGCTGATTGACTCACCTGCTCCTTGCTTATCATTTGTTTCTATTATACGATACCTGCTGTTTCTGGCTTCAGTTTTATTTTAGTTTCCCTTGGTCAGTCTTTTCCACCTGCCTTGTGGTTCTGTTTGAGTCCTTCCTGCTTGTTCCCCAACACTATGGACTTTACACTGTCTTTTTTTTTTTTTACACTACACCTGTACAAAAAGCTGTTATCAAAGGCAAGATATCCAGAAGCAATACTTACATATGAAAGTCGGATACTTCCCACGTCAGAGAATGACATAAGCCAGTGGCTATTAAACCTGTTACATGGTCCAACATAAGCCTATCTGTCCGTGACCTGCGAGAAGCCAGTTTAGACTAATCCCCACAACTGCATAAAAATGTTTTTCTTACTCCATCAAAAGAGGATTTAAATTACTTTACCCTTACAACTTGTGCTGTGGCTTGCCTGTGATGTGGTGTGCAGCCGGTGCCTGGAGCATTAATTTTCTGCACAAGCCCAATTCACTTGGGTGACTGGGGCCTATTAATACATGAAATGCACACATTGTCCCTTATGATGAGAGGTACACATGCATGAACTGAAATGCACATTATAGTTGTCTTCCTTTCATCATGTCAAACGCTTCACAACATAAGCATTAGAGGTTAAACGCACACACCTGTTTGCACATGCAAGCGGAGATGCAGGGGGAGTACTGGGAGATATAAAGTTATATATTATTTACAATATGGCCAACGCTCTTGCACATGCACACACTCACATTGTAAGCAAAAGGCTGCAGGGCAGAGAGAAATATTACACGTTAAAACACACATGGACGCGCACGCGTGAGCATGCTTTGTGCTTAGCACCCCATTGTCCCCTTAGTGTGATATGCCTGAAGGCACTGTGAGCACAGACATGCAGTCTGACATTATTATCTCCATCTGATGTCTGTGACTGGATTGTATTAGCATGGGTGGCGTCATCACAAACACAAACATCCCTACAACCCAAGGGACAGTAATACATAGTCCAGAGTGATATTTCAGTTTGATGTTGGTCTTAGATGCCATGACAACTGATGTGAGGATGCTTAGATGTGTGCCCACTAATAATGATGACATACATTTTCAGTATTGCTTCTCATCTCCTCAATTGAGCCATTGTGATCAGATGTAATTGTGGGCCAGAACCATCCAAGCCACTGTTGTGGCTCTCTTGTTAAAGATCTTGTCACTGAGAATAATTAAGAGACATAGAGCATGCCTTGATCTCCAAAAATAAAGAAAGTTTCAAATCGAAATTTGTAATATTTGTTTTGTTTGCAAAGTTTTTGCTGGAAAATGACCAAATAGTTTTGAATCACTTCCCTTTTTTAGTTGTACATTTTTATGCGTAAAAAAAAAAAAAAAAATCTATAAGATAATAAAGAAAGCTATTCAAATCTTATGTTTATATTGGGAATCCGGTCATCTTATACTTACTCATTTACAGAAACAGAAAATTGAGCCAATTTAGTGTCAAATCTTTGTATGACACATCTTTTTTTTTTTATATCTACTGTACATTAACCTGTTAATCAGAGAGTCTCCTGTACAAGGGATGCATAAATATATAATGACATACCAATTAAATACAATATATTCTTCAGTCTGGCACCTGAGAAAGGTTGAATGGCCCATATGGTGCGAATTGATGGTTCTGCCTGTACATACCTGTGTTCAAACATCGGTAAACCTGCTCATTTTCCCTTTTTTAGATACTTCTGCACAAGTAGCCTACTTATCAAATATGACTTTAATAAGATCCAAAGTAAACTGGGCAGCAATCTTGTGATTCAAAAGGGTTTTCACTATAAGTAACATTCTTTTTTCCTACTGTATACCATGTGAATTTACTCTAACACAGACGCACATTTCAATTCTGTAACAAGATAAGCAATGTTATTCACATCACCTTTCATTGTTTGTAATGTTGTGGCTAATTGGTGTGTGTCTGAGCAGAAACATGGTCATATTGATATTAAGTTAGAGAAGGCGGATCCAGAGACTAATCAGACAAATTTAATCATTTTGGATTACTCCATTAGTGCTCCATTAGTTTCAAAATAACAATAAGAAAATGCCTTTCAACAGCTCCATACCCACATCATTTCTTCAACAGCTTTCCTATCTGAGTCCCCCTTAAGTCTAGTGAGGCGTCCTGAGTGTTGAGTAATCAAAGACCCTTTCATAGGAAGAGACTGATGGCTTAATTAGGACTGCTAATGTTAATCACACTTAAATATTTATAACAGAAAATTCTTTTGTTTAGCCTTGACCTTTGTCTGGAACTCATTAGCATGGTTATTGTTGCTGCTGGTGTTGCGATGTTGCTCTCAAACATGGCTGCAGCACTTGCCCCTGGGCTGTTATTGATTTTGATGGAGCAGACATGGTTCTGTGTTAACGCTTTGTTTGAATGACATTGGTTTATCAGGGCGAGTTTAACCCCTCAGAGGCATATGTTTGTGTGGTGGCGCGCCCCGAGGGGGTCGACAGGCAATCTATGAGGGGAGCTTATTGTGTTTAAGTGACAGTGAAGGTAATGAAACCAGATTGATGAAGAATGTTTTTCAGCTTGCGTCAGCTCGACACTTTGACTGAATATCATGAGTTAAATGGAACTCTTATTTCCAGCACACACACAGACGCGAAGAGCTGACCATCGTGTTGTAACCTAAATTGTCTCCAACTCATATTCACTCAGCCAGAGGCAAAAGGTTCCATTATATGGTATAGCTACTGGATAGCACAGCACTTGTAGCACTTGTGGGTTAATTGCAGAGGATAACTGATTCTCCTTCTGTCCAGAGGCAAAAGAACACTATCTGTAGCATCACACATCCAGCTTTTATTACTTGTGTTCAGCAACATCAAATGAATTAAGCTGCATAAGACAGCAGAAAGTTATACTAATGACATGTGCTTTGGGGTAATAAACATCTTCTGCTCTTGGTGAAATGATTGCAGTGTGTGGTGTTTTAATGAAAACCATTAATCATTCATTGTTATTCTCCCAGTTGAGAATGTTGGAAGAGTGGGTCCCTATGCAAACTTTCTGTATCCCCCTTAAATTACCCTTCAGTCTCCCCAACCCCAATTTTATTTTATATTTCTAAACCAGCAAACCGCCCTAGGTACACAGCTATTTTCAGCAGATTTAATTGTTTTATTTTTGGAAGAACAATCCCTTGTTCAGCATTCATATGCTAGCATTTCAAATAATAGGTTGACAGAAGCTGTGTTTTAATCCCATTTGAGGTATGCCCACCTCCACCAAAAAAAAAAAGATCTGGTCTTAAAATGGTTCCTTTTGTTTGTCATTAATCTTCATGCAATACCTTATAAGAGCAAAATACTGAATATAATTTTTGGAGTGTTTTGTTCCATGTAGGAAAAGCCTGTCAGTATTAGTCTTGCAATTAATGGTGTATGTCAGATTAAAAACCAATAAATCGTGTTATAGAATAGTCTGCAGACCTGGATTATGTGAAGGCACAGATCTGAGGAGGGATAGAAGAAAAAAAACCTCCCATGAAAACTAAGGATTAATGGGTAAAGAGCGGAAGTGAAATATCTAATGCTCACTGTAATTGATATCCATAGTAACCATTGGGAGATGAGAAAAATGACTGCATCAATCAGGCCTTTATGGTTTTTTGTGACCAGGCAGAAGTCCAAATTCCTACCCTCAACCTTAACAGCTGACCATACCTCTCCTTTTGGAGAGGTGAACTTTCCTTTTGTGATCATTTAGCCTTTCAACCGGGGCTTCGGGGAAAATTTTTAAATGGCTAGATGATAGCTACTTTTTGATTGAGTATAGGGATGAAGGGAGGACTGAGATTGGGCATTGGAGTGACCAAGCTGGAACATGAACTAGCTGTAGCATCTCTGGAGAAATCTGAAACAGCGATGCCTGAAATAAATTGACTCAATTTTGAGATGATTATGAAAAAACTGTGTTCATTCAATACACGAATGCGACACATCACATGTTCACTGCCTCTACTGTTGTTGGGAAAATCATGAGTACAATAGTTTGAATACACATATACAATTTTAACTTTAATTAGGTTAAAGATAAGGTGAATCATATTCTGAGCATTTCTTTATGTGCAGGTTATCATCCTGGTAAAACCTTTTGTGTCACAAGATGTATATTTGTGTTTGCCTGTAATTGATTTACTAGGGAGAGTTTATGACAGAGAAAACAAGGAAATGGATGTATTTAATGCATGTGGCTTTGTATAAAAAAGACATAGAATGCATATTATAAACTCAGGATTATTCAATATGCATGCTACTAGATGTGAGGATGTTTTCCAGTGAGAACAAGAAGGGAGTGAGAATTATCGATTAACAATGCTGCGAGATGGAAGCCAGTCACAGTCTTGTAGCTCTGTAATCGCTGAATTCTGTTCGGGAAGTGACCATAAGCACTTCAGACCACTACGTGTTTCACAAGCAGGCAGATGAATAAAAGATTTGAATTTCAAGTGCATAAATTTGGAATTTAAAATAAGTGGTGAAGTAGAAATGTAGTACACATCCACAAAGGACAGAACAGGGTTTATGGTGACTCCTGCTGCTCCTTCCTCACACTTCACATTTCCATTTGTGGAGGCGGAATGAAAATCTGCTCTGTGTTTTGAGGTGCATCTGCCTTTAAGCGTGAGACGGAGGAGCAGGTGCAAGCATATTGTCAGTCTCAACTTGTCTTTTTAATTTTTTGTAGTCATTGCTTCAGACAAATGTAAAGCGGTGAATTCTCCACATGATTTAGCATTACTTCCATCAAGAAAAGACTTGATTCCAGAGGCTGTGATCACACTGAGCCACAAGTCTCCCGCAGAGAAAAAGATCGACAGTCATTTTGCTATCTAAAGCAATGCAAATACATTTCATTAGCTATATAACATGCCACTGCCGAAGAGAAACAACCTTTGCATGAGGTGGAGGAGGATTAAAGCATCATGCAGCTCTCTCATTTCCCTTCATATCGTTTAAAAAGCAGGCCTCAGATGCAAAACAGCAATACTTCAGAAAAAAGAAAAAAGTCCTGTTTTTAGACAGGAAAACATATTTTACCTACACTGCTTCAGTTACTAGGTTTCCCCTACTTGTTTTCCTGCTGAGGTTCACCTTTCAATGCATGAGCGATCGCAACTTGTGATGATGCTGGGGTGTTATGGACACCCTCAAATTTTGCAAGGACAATCACCACTGACCTCCATCCTCACACTTTCAAATGCCAGATTGACCCCCATCTTATCAGTTCACCATCCTTTTGCCTTTCTACAGCCCTTTATGATCATGAATCACTGCTCTTTTTTTATTTTTGAATGAAATAAGGTTAGATGTTAAAACTACATGGTTGGGTTACATGTTCAACATGTCAAGAGGTTAGAAAATTACACATTACAAGGGCTCCTTTCATGTGACACTGACAATGTTCTATGAAAGAAAGGCAAATAAAATGAACAACAACAAAAAAAGATTTATTAGAATCTTTAACCATGAATTGTGACATTAATGTCACGGTGCGGTGAAGATGAAGGACCCAGATACAAGATGACGAGGCAGGCAGACGTAAGAATAAAGATGATCTCATAAAAATAAAGAAGCTGCACTCGCAGGATAACAAAGAATTCCAACCAAGGGTAAATGATAAAACTTAAAAAGACTTATTTATCATAATGTTTATCATAGTATGTACACAGTGGGAGCTAAGGACGAAACAAAAAGCAGGTAGGAATATCACTAAAAGATGAGCAGGTCCAAAGTGGGAACAGGAAAACTGAACAAACAGAAATCTAACCTGAACTAAACCAAAACAGAACCACGGATGACAATGACTGTTTTTATCATATGTGGACAAATGTTCATGTAATGATTCAACTGGATCGTTTCCTCCTGTTCATTTACAGAGGGCCATCGCCTTTTCCTCCCTATTAGCTAGGCACTTGATTTTATTTAAATGGAAGGCTGCTAATCCTCCATCACACCACCACTGGATTATGAGTGGTGGTGTGATGTGTATGAATTTATCTGGTGGATTTGGTTTGTCTTCGGGTTTTTCTAATGGGATTGTTTTTCTGTGGTTTTCTAATATAATCATTTGAAAAATACAAATAAAGTGTTAAAAAAAAAGTTCATATAATGCTTACTTTGTGTAGTGACAGTGTCAGTGTTTACACATCAGGTTATATTAAAAGCTTTGTTTAATGTCACTAGAGATTAAAATGAAATTGAATCTGTCTCACTGAACACGTAATGTATGACAATCATGAGAATGACTTTAACTTGATTGACAATCAAAAACATGAGCCATATTGCTGAAGAAGCAACTGAATAATCATAGTTTGGAAATAATCTGCGATGGAAGTCAGGGTGCAAATACTTCTAGTTGGATTAAATGCTTAAAGCATTGGAAAAGTATGCAAAGTGACATGCAGGTGAGCCTTCATTTCCATCTTCATTTCCATACAAATACACACAATTGAAGTGATTTGCTATTTTTTTTAATAAGGGGACATAACCCAGTGGGTGATCTCCCCTTCACCGCCTACCAACCAAACAACACACACATACACACACTTATACAGGGAATGCAGGTTAACTAGAGGAATGCAATTTGATAATTGTGTATCATCCCTAACCTTTTCTCATTAAATAACTGCACACACAACAAAACCCATTGCAGGATATGGAAATAACCTGCTTTGAATAGTGTGATTTCCTTATATATCCCTCTCTGTTCAATTAATTTCAAAGCAAAACACTATATTTGTCCCAAAGAGGTCATTTGTAATTGTTTTTATTGAACCAGTAAATAGACAAGTGTTAAGGAGATGCCTTTTATCCTCAATAACAATAATTCATATGTATGCACAAACTATTTTATTGAAATAAGCTTTTAGAAAACATATAATAAATATTTTTGTAAGGTAGTGCTACAGAAAAACAGTAAGCTTGATCACCAGTCACTTTTGGCCCTTATGGTTGCAAAAGCAGGAGCTTTGAATACCATTATCATTCAGTCTCTGGGGACCTCAGTCGATACTCTCTTATCTTGTTCTCTCTTTTCTTTTCTTTTTCAACCACTAAACTCTCACTTTTTCCATCTGTCTTTTATCATACGCCAAGATTAACATTTCCTAAAGCAACCACTTGTGGAGGTACATGAGGGTAAAGGAGAGGTAGATATATTGCTTCCGCATAATGAGCAACAGACCTTGAAGCACCTCATACGCAGTATTTGTATGTGGCTACAGTTACAATATGGTGAGGTATTGAGGAGACAGGTTCTGACTCACTTGCTCTCCGTAACCCGGATTCAGCTCTAGACAGATTTCAGACCACATGACTGTAGATTCAGGACAATGTGTCTTTTATCTGTCAGAAAACTCAAAATTTTCTCAACTTTTTATTTTGAGAATCATATATAAGGTTGAAGGCAGATTTAAATTGTTACTGCAGAGCTGTCTCTTGAAACAAAAGTCACTTTCCTTAAAAGGTGCCAAGGCAATGACACTGATTGATGGTAGTAGACCCTGTAGAACATAAGGTTTTTTTTTTTATTACCAGGTCAAGGTTCAGTTCTCAGTCTACTGCAGAAACAATAAATCCATCTGCAAACTTCTACCTGGTGGAGTTTGTCAGGATACTTCAAGAAACTTTTGCAGATTCCTCAAAGCATTAAATATATATGATGAGCATAAGTCCCATTATTTTTAGATTTTATGCAAGCTTTTGACATTTCTTTAAAAAAAACAAAAAAAAAACACTTAAAAACATCTGTCAGATAGGAAGCATTTATGCTTCCAATTTATGCATGTGATGCATAAGGATTTATTTCCATTCATACAACCATTGCATTAAGCAATTCACCTGAGCAAAGACTGAAACAAATCATTTTCCTCTCTTTGATCATCCTGATGTTCATTAATTAGCATGTAACATTTTTCATGTGTAGCCGGTGCAAAAACTGAATGAGAAAAGCAGCATGTGTTTTTATGCATGTGCAGGACAAATTACAGTCGGTGAAATTAACTTCGTAAATTCCAAAAAGGGTTGCCCTTGACAACATCGTTGCAACAGTGAGACTCCAGGCAGGTACAATACACAGGCAAGAAAGACTCTGTAGAAATCCTTGCATGTCATTTTCATTTTACTCTTGTTTTAAACAAACATGAAGGTTTCGATGCTAAGAATAGTACATCTGTCACGATCTTCTTCAACTCTTACGTGTAAACATGAAATATAATGGTGGATGAAATTAATAACATGTTTTTGTGTGTGTGCTTTGAAAATAAACCTTTTAGTTATGTTGCATCTTATTGAACAGTATGAATCGCTATTTTTATTGCTTGTGTGAATAAAAACTAGAGTCCTGTATGTGTGTGTCCTTTCAGTGGGTTCTGTATCTTTGCTTGTGATGCAGAAGGCTTGAAAGGAAAAAGAGGATAAAGGAAAAGAGGGAAAGTAAGAAGGTGAGATAGATGAGAGAGATTAGGGATTGATTATCGATCAGAGTGGAGTTGGGGAAGATGGAAGAACACAGTCTATTTTCCTTTTGTTCGTGCTTTTTACACTATGGCTCATCGACCTGGGAGATCGGTGGAGAAGGAGGGCTGAACGCCATCTCTCCTTCATTTACCCTCTCAGTCACTTCCACTTGTTTGTTATAGGATTTCATTTTTCCTTTCTGCATTTAAGAACACTTAATTGAGAATGAAAGTTAGAACAAACAAAACAACACAAAGCCGGAAGGAGGATGAAAGTACAGAAAGAAGGGAGAAAGAATGGAGGGAGGAGGAGGAAATCACACACATATTCACATGCATTCATTTCATTGATGCAGAACAAATCTGCATGAGGAAGAGATCTTGTAGTTTCCTATTTCCAAATCAAACAAGTACTCATTAAAAACCTCGCCTTCCCCCAGTCATCTCACAAATCACTTCTACAAATTCATTTCATGGAAACACACAATTCACCCCAAGACAGTAACCAAACACAATCTTATGGTTCATTTCCATTCAAATTACACAAATCTTATCAGTGATTGCAACCAATGTATTCCACAAATTTTTCAGTCTATCAGTATTTATCAGTGGGAGCATGTGTGTGTGTGTGTGTGTGTGTTTTTAACATGAGTGCACATGTCAATAAAGGTCTAGACTCAATTATTCCATTAAGGAGACGGCGCAGTAGCATGGAGTGACTAAAACAGCAGCCTCTCACATATAGGTCTGCTTTAAGCACTGGTCAGTCAATAAGCCATTTCCTGTTAAGAAGGAGCGTGTGTGTGAGCGCACACAATCATGTGTGTATGTTTGTGTCTCTTCTAAACAATGGGTGTTCCTATTCTTTGGCTGAATTTGTGCCTTTTCCCAAGGCTTGTCATCTTTAGCTGTGGAGAACATAAATCCATGTCAGCCTTTGTAAGTGTTGTGTACGGCTCTTTCTGAGGAAGTCAGTGTGACTGTGTATAGTTTAAAGTCTCTGAGAGGATGTGAGTGAGTGGCAAAGAAGAAAATAAAAAGTCTTGTTTTTTATTCTTCTCTTTTTGTAACTGTGATTTGGACGCGTATCTTTCTCCTTCACACACAGACACACACACATATCCCAGTGTGTGACTGGCATGCTAACTGCAGTGTCCAGCTCTCCTTGTTCTTCTTTTGGAGGACTGCACACTTAATGAGTTGTCCTGGGACTTCAGACTCTTTAACAAACACACACTGAGAAATGCACTTACACATGGAATTTTTTTGCATCCCTATTCTTGTGAGGACGCAACTTAACCTTATTTCACCTCAGTCTCTCCGTATTCAATCCTGAAATACTTGCAATCAAACCTTACCTGTGGTAATAAACAGACTTTCTTGAAATTAAAAGTTTAGTTTTATATTAATTGCATCTTGTCATAAAGGGTTAAATCCAATTAAGCTGGGGTGAAATAAATTTTTCCTCTTTGAAGCTGAAAAATGAAGTTAATTTTTTTTTGCACTTGTTGAAGGCTGACTTTCCTCTTTTTAAAGGCAAAATTGCTAGATATTAACCACATGTGCACGCTTGCTTATGAAGAGACCAAAAGAACTAAACATCAAATACTTCTGCCCTCCCTTCTGGTGGAAGCAGATGGCTGCCCACACTAAGCCTTGTTCTAGCTTGCTCAATAGGAAATTGTTAGGTTTCCTCATAATTGTAAGATCTTTTCTCGGAAGTACCAGGAAGGGACATGTGCCATGGTTTGGTGGATAAAACCTGAAAATGAATTTGGTGTAAACTGCTTTGTGAAAGAATGGTCTTAAATCCATACGTCTATTAAAGCTAAACATTTTTAACTTTCATGGGCATTTCCCTGAGAGTCTGTTGAATTAAGAAATATGGAGAGAAAAAAAGGAGAAGACATTCAACGCCATTAGAATATTGTATTCTTTGATTTCTCTTCTTCCCAAGTGTTTGTGTAAGGTTGGGGGATTTTTTCATAAGCAGATGATAAAAAGCAGTAAACGGAGGCATATCTACAGTGTGCGAAGCTGTGCCCTAATTGCCACCTTGTGCAAAATGCTCCACAGGCTCTGGCTAACACACACTGCTTTGAGCAAATGCAAACACACACATACATAAACACTCATTGAAAGCACTTTTTAGGGGTTAATGCATCATGTTTTTAAATGGACGCATACAGTGCAGCAGCTCCTCTATGTTTTTCTCCCTGGACATTGCATATTCTATCTTCTGCAAACACACAAGCGCACCCATTTTGATGTGTCAAACTCACATCGCGGCAGTATTTCCTCACAGTTCACAACCACTGCAATTTGTGCAACAAGAGCACATGTGCCAATCACATGTCCATGAATCTGCAGAGCATGAAAATAATTCCTACAAATAACTCAGAAATACCATTGAAATGTTATGTGTATAAAGGTTTCACCAGCAACGGTGCCAGAACATTAAGGTACCACATCCATCTTTAAAAGAATGTCTAACTTTTGTTATGTTATGTCCAACCTTAACTTACAGGTAGAGTTATAGTGATACAAATTAGAAAGAATATGGGACTGGAGCATGGAGTGGTTGGTTTCAATGCCTTTTAGTTGACATGCATGTGTCTGACCGTGCTCATCTTTAAATGCCTTATTCATGACAAAATCTGTCCACTTAAAGACATTACAATCAATGATGGAGAGTCCCATCTTGACAAAGATGGTGGTTGTTTGCATGTTGCATGTGCTGTACATTGTGACGATCATTGACAGCGTGTGGGCAAATTTCAGCATTGCAGACTTCAAGTAATTTCAGGAAGAGGTGACATCACATGGAAGTACAAAGGCGCCAAGAAAGGTGAAGCATTTGCTAATGACGACTTTAAAATGTGATTCACTTCGGTCACGCCATGGCGCTCTCTAAATTGAGCTGCAAATCAAGTCTGTGTCATGCAACCTGGTGTCCTCACCAAAAATATAACAAACGGGGGGAATAAAAAGAGAAAGCTAAAAATGTTCACACTTCAAGCGGGCTTCAGACCATGCATAATATCTCAGAGCAACTAATGTCTGATGGGGGGAAAATGAAAAATAAAGTGAGACAGACCTTAATAGAAAACAAAACAACCTGTTTCACAGAATATTCCTTATCGGCTCCAGAGTTTACTCAGAGGCATGCATCTGCATTAATGCGTATAATTTAGCATTTGCAAACTGCATTTGAAATAAATGTGTTGGAGTCTCTGTGTGTTATATGGTATTGATGAGAAGTGAAGTTACTTGAATGTCAAACTGTGTCCCCACTCAATAAGTGCTTTCATCTTAAATTAAACTGTTGATAAAAGGTGCTCTGTTGGATTCAAGTCAGGTAACACATATGGTCAGGTTTTAGTATTTACTGTCTTCTAAAGAAACATGTGTGACCGTGCTAAAATATTCTTCCTTTGACAATCTCCCCCCATCTGGAAGCCCTCTCTTCAGCCGGTATTTTGGTGCATCACACAGGTGTTCATGTTGCCATCTTTAAATGTAATCTCTCCTGCACCAGCTTGACTCATTCAGCCCAGTGTTATCACCCTGCTGTCTAAATGCTTCACTGACTGTGCAGTTACTGTGATTATCCTGACCAAACATACTAAACCTGTACGAACTGAACAAATATATCCGTCTGATTCAACCAAAGATTGTGCTCCCAATACTCATCTTTTCTTTTTCTTTTTTTTTCCACTGAAGTTTTAATCCTACAGTTTGGAGCCAAGGATCCATTTGTGCAATTTTTATTCTTGTATATCCACCACAGATGTCTTGTTTTTCATGGTGTGTGAGCCACACCTCAAGTTTTTGCAAAGCTGTTGTCCATGTTTTTTCACTTTTTCTCTGTGTCTTATAGAGGAAGCAAATGAAAACTCTGATTAATGATAATATCGCAAAAATGAGCTATCTAACCCAACCAATTTTAGATTTAAAAGCCAAAAAGTCTTTATGATCTGGTTTTAAGACGATATACTCGGTAAGAGCAGAATGTGTAGTAATCATGCTTTGAGAGTGTCTGTCTTTCAAAATCCTAAAATTGGTTATTTTACATGTAAGACACTGCTTGAGATCACATTGTATCTTTCACACCCAGTTTTTGGTTGGAAAACTTGTTTTAAAACCTCAGAGTACCAATTCACACACACTGGAAAAATGAGCTATCTTAATATAAACAGGAAAAAAAGACACTTGGTAAGATTTCTTGAAATAAGAAACAATTTCTAGACTTTAGACAAGTGGGAAATATCTTCAAACAAGAGGTAAAACACTCTTTCCAAGTCCTTGTGTAAAAACAACCTGTCTTTTAGTGTTGTTTCTTCCTCACTTTTAGAGAATCTTAAAGCATGAGCAACTAAACAAGAATGCAACAGCTGGTAGCGTAACGCAGCCCTGCACGGTTGGTGGTAGTGGCTCAGGTGGTGGAGCAGGTTGTCCAGTAGCTTGAAGGTTGGTTGTTCAACTACCGCTTCCTCCTTCAGAAAGACGTCTCACCCACATCATATTCAATTGAAGAGGATGAATTGTGGTGATTGCAGGGTTTCTGCCACTCCCCCTACAGCTCTGGGGACAGTCACCACCAGTGTGGTAATGTGGAGTAAAAGAATAGATTCAATGTAAAGCTCTCGGGGTGCTATATAAACCTAAACTTTGGTTACTGATTTCATTCATGCTTTGTCTCATTTCTAAGAAAAAACACCCCTCAAACTATTAATGGTATTTTTTGAATTTCAGAAGAATTGTATTGCTTAGTAGCTGTTGTTTTAAGATCTTTCCTCTTAAATTGTGAAACATTGAGAGAAACATTGACAGGCTAGTTTTGCTTTTTTATTTTTTCACTCGATAAGAGACTTGAAATTAGTGTCTCACAACTTGTTTAAAGTGAGTTTTTTTTTTCAGGAAATCATTATTTCAGGAAATATTACCAAGTGTAATTATCTTACATTGTCTTCCATGTGGAGCCATGATGCAGACCCCAAAATACTCCACAGGTCCAACATTGAGAAAGTTTTAGTGTTAACAAGTCTTTTTTTTTTTTTTTTTAAATAAATGTTCATGCAATTTAGTGAAAGTATTTGTTTTTGATTGTTCATAAAAGGATATACTCTACTAGATACCGCTTTCTGACAGTGACTAAATTGATATCTCACCAGTTTGGGGGGATTAACTACTCTTTTTTAACCTATTAAATCCTGAGGACTCTCAGAACAGATGGTGCCAAACTGTGCCAAAATGGCCATTTTGGAGACCTCGCCTGAACTGTCTGTTCTAATATCCTCTCTAATTTTGTTCACTTGATCAGATTTGACCTTTTATAAAGTAATGTTCACATTTTACTACAATTTAACAGAGGTTTACAGCCACAGTTGCATCATTCCAAAGGGATATTCATCTTCATCATGAAAGTTTTATTTCTCTTCATATATTCTTCACACATATGCTGATGTTTACACATCCTAACAAATCTCACAAGTGTCCACTTTACAACAACTCCAAAAGTATTTAAGAAGAACTTGTAATTGCTAAGATACACTCATTTTTATCATGGGTAAGCAATTGTCACGAAGAGGCCTAAAAAGTAGGCACAGAGCTCCAAGGGATAAAATGTATATGCCTCTGTTTTTATCTGTTTAATATCTTTACTTATCTTAAATACAGTAAAATGAGTCTTGTTGCTACAGGTTAAATCTTAGCAACGTGTACACAGGAATGTACAGGTCCAAGCTTTGCAGTAAGTAAATACAGTGTGTGTGCTATGTAACTGAAGAGACTGAGGATGAAAACCAGGGGGGGGGGGGTCGCTCACACCATTTCTCCTCTTTCAATCAATGACACAGTGATTCTAATAGACATTGATTGCATCTGAATCCCAGATCCCAAGTCGCAAATGTGATTATAAAATGGCCAGTCTTGACACTTTATTGAAAACAATGAGGCTGGAAGGAGAAATGGGGGGAGGGAGGGAATGGGAGTGACTGGCTGGGAAAGATGGATTAATCTTCTGCTTGTCAACTTGGTAAAGCCTCCTCCTTCATCCACTTCGTCTTTTGTGTGCTTGTGTGCACGCGTGTGTTTATGTGCAAAGAAATGTGCACATTGTTTACAAGGTATCAGGAAAAGTGTGTGTGCATCGTGGAGTGCTGAAGGACTGAAAGAGGACCAGTGTTACTTAGCTGTGATGAACTGGTCTCTCTGAAACTATCTTCGGAAGCAATTTGAAATCAGATAAGACTGATAACTTCTTTGGATAACAGAAATAAAACAACCGGATCCATAAGAGTTTTTTTTTTTGCCTCTGTACATCACCACAATGAGTTTTAAATGCAGTGATGAAGGTATTGTCGAATTGCAGACTTGTTTGCAAACATCACTCATGCTAATACTCCTTTCGGAGCATCAGATAACACCTGCAGTTTAAATATAGTTCTCATGCGCTGTCAGTCCCAATATCAAATTGCTTGTCAATCATTTTGGAGTGATCATTTATGCTGTGAAATCGGCTCCAGCAGATGCTGAGAGCATGGGTGGGTGCGTGTAACATGAGTGGGAGGTGAGCTGACGGTTCCACTGTGGTGACAGCATGACGGCGGCAACCAAAAAGAACACTACTCGAATTTGCACAAGGGGAAAAGAGAAAGTTACCCAGTTTTAACATCATACAATCCTGCCTCATTAAACACTTTTCCTGTTGCAGTAAATATCCTGTATGTACAACTACTCTCCATTATAAACTCACAACATATCCACTGGGAGCCCATGATTTGTATGCATGTACATCTGTTTCCACATATGTGATTGTATGTCTACCTGCTTATTTGTTGAATGCAAAGACAGCATTAAAAGAAGCCCCTGACTAAACCGTGTTATGGTTTTCATAGTTGTAGCAGGTTTTTTTCTCTTAGATCAAAAAATTCCTGCATTGCATTAGTGATTAAAATGTTCTCTAATTCCTTATCTGTGACAAAACCCTGAACTGAAATGTTAGTTCCGCTGTCTTCTGCTGCTCCTCTTCTCTACCTGCAAATGAATGAAGAGTTGTGGCATCTTTGAGCCTCAGCTTTATGCAGTAAACTCATTTGTTTTGTTGCCATTCCCCAAAGGTTTACACACTGTTTGAACAATTTGTCCTCACTACAATGTCAGTGTGGCGTGATCAAAATAGATTTTTTTTCTCCTGATTTTAATATAGACAGAAAAATAGTGTTGTACATTTACAATAGACTGTTTTGGTATGAGCGCTACATACTTTTCTTGCCTTTATCTACTTTTTCATTCTAGAAACATCACAGGCAAAGCAGCGTGGGATTATAAAATATTACTACTTCTAATGTATAAAGGATTATCAAAGGCAGGGTAGACTCAGGATAAACGTATTAAAAAGGATTTCTTCAGTGACCATGACTGCATGTGTAAACAACAAACGCTGCATCTTGAGCACCCTCTGAAAGTTGCGATGCCCTAAATACTGCCTGATAAACAGGTCCGCTTGTGCTTTTCTTTTAATAAATCAAAGTGATATGATGTGCTTGGTCTCCTACTATTATTCAGTGCTGACAGCACATGGAAATATGATGTTTTGTTTGTCTTCATCCTTATATGTGTGACTTTGCTGCAAAATATTGTCTAATGCTGCCAATGTACCGTTTTGTTTACATGCCAGTGTAGCCTTTGTTAAAGTGCAGCAGCTCCTCCATGAAAAATGAATTTGATTTAGTCTGCCACTCACTGCTTTTGGTAACGCATACAGCACTTTGTTGCAGAGTGGAATGACATGCCGTGTTTGTGGCATGGAGACACGCACGCATAATTACACCGTTTAATGCTCTTCCGACTGATTTGGAAGACAATGATCAATTTAAAATGTAAATGTACCTCTCCCATGTTCGATCAATTAACACTGAAAGTAACATTTGTATTGAATGCATTGTTTGGCCTTCCCGTTCCTCCCCCATCTTCTTCTTAACGGCGCTCGTCATGTGTTTTCATCTAAGGACTGAATCAAGATGAAATGTCAAGGACATACTCTATAGAGCTGCAGTCGTACGCATTTCCAACTTTATACGGTGGAGATATTCTTGACATTCATGACTGTGCAGCAGTTTTAGGTGAGCCTTAAGTGCTGCATCCTATCACATCCAAATTCATTTTGTATTCTGAGACAACAACCCCAAACAGACAGCAAGGGGCATAAATAGTTATCCTCAGCAAGAACAGTGGAAACATCAATAGACGGCCCAGAGATCTGATCTCAACATCATCAAGTCAAGCAGGGCATTATATAAAGAGACGAAAGCTGTTGAGAACGAAGAGCTATGGCAACAGCTTCAGGATGTTAGAAAAGAAACTAAACTGTCTGCCAATGTTGAAAACAACACTCAGTGAAAGAAGTGGGATTGATGCTCAGGGGTAAAGAAATTGTGTGGAGGATTGGTTGCCTTTCTTTCTTTACATATTCAACATAATGCATTCAAACTGGGAATAATGGTTCTAAATTAAACTTGCTTGTGCGCAGAGACTATTTCTAAAGTCGAAGGCCAAAATTGTTTTTTTGAAGATAGTTTGGCTGCAGGTCACAGAACCCAAAAATCTATTAATTACATGAAAGAGTCCTTAAAACAGTTGGCTCAGGATATTAGGATAAACAGACATCACAGGACAAGATGTGAAGATACTGACCTAAAAACACTATTAAGGATGGAGACATACACAATCACAAATAACAAATAAACAAACACAAAGAAATGTTGCCAGTGGGTGCATTCCAGAGGGAAAAAGGACTCAGTTTGTGGTAATGTGTAGTATGAAATGGTACCAGATGATACCGCGCTGAAAGCTTCTGGTCATCTTGGTGGAAGATAGTGCCGGCAGATTATTGCATCCACAAACCACAGCAGTGGATTCCCAGAACTGATGTGTGCTTGTGTTTGTCCGCTTGTGTGTAACAGCGGGGATAAATAAATGAAATACAGGTACTTTCTGACAGAAAACAGTCTGCATTGGTACTTCTCTGTCTACCATGCCTCATTAAAGAGACAAAAACACTGGAGTTGGAGCCATGACTCATCAAGTCTTATTTTCCCTTGTTAAAAGAACGAAAGCAAAGCCAAATGTTACAGAGTGGAATCTGACACTTTAAATTACTATAGTGGGTCTAACAAGTGATTCAATAATAATGGCCAGTCAGCCCCTCTGCAGCTAAACTGAACTCAGACCTTGGTTTGCATTGATGACTGGAAGACTTGTTTCTGGTGGGTGTTGGACTCTTACAAGGTTGTCACAAATTCAGTTAATAACTTTTATGAAGACAATTTCTAGAAACAGCAAAGACAGTTTCCACTTCTCTTGGCTGTGGATTGTGTCTTTGCTTTTGCAGGATAACCTAGTCTTCATTGAGTGGAAAACTTTAGAGCGGACTGAGACTGTTTTCAGGTGAATGTGAAGCAGCCTGAATGAGTATCAGCACCTCCAGGTCTAAGGCCATGGGAGTGAGTTGTTGCCTCAGGTGCAGGTGTAGTATCAGTAGTATTTCAGGGTCTTGTTTATGAGTTGGGGTAGAGCAGATGAATTGCCAGGTAGATTGGATCAAGGAGCTGAAAGGGCTGTAGATTTAATAGTGGATCTATGTCTCAGCTTTCACCTATATTCTCAAGCTGCAGGTAGCGAGGGGCTCAGAGGGGCTCATTTTAATTTTGGTAACTAGTCCAGATGCTCTCTGAACTGAAGGAATATTTCAAGCATGTCTTAATGAGAGGAGGCCTGAAGTTAGACCCGAACATCCTGTTGTCTTTTTCTAAGCTCTTTTCCTCGACCTCAGTAGAAACTGTTATGAGGTTGAGGAAAGATGCTTGGGAAAAATTCACGAGGACTTAAGAACCGAGTTACATAAAAGAATCAAACTGCATCTGTGATATGGGACTGCAGCATCAAAACTCTAAATGTTTTATTATTATCATCATGATTAATATTTTATTATTATTCACTATTATTCACAGAATTCACTTTAGATATTTAGTCTGATGATGCCTGATCATGTTGTTACACAGAAATTGTTTCATATACATCAGATTAGCAAAATTAAATGTGAGATATATTTTTCATTATAAAGGTTAGTATTTTTAAATTATATATATATATATATATGTATATATATATGTCCAGTTTGTATGACTGTATAGATGTAAAAGTGTGTTGCCTTAAAAGTTGCAGCTGTAAGGAAATATGGGACAGAATTACGAACCACTGTTCCTATGCGAAAGGAAATAATTGAGGAAGCACTGAGGCTTCCTTCCTGAGTATTTAGACACTTCTAAAGTACTCATCATGGTTGCTTTCGAAGCAAAAAAGACAACATGATTTGACCCCATTTCTTAGCTGGCTTGGTGATGCCTTGGATATATGGATATATGGATGGATGGATGGATGGATGGATGGATGGATGGATGGATGGATGGATGGATGGATGGATGGA
>JAOXYM010000025.1:16170100-16191821 GCA_028567055.1 Leptatherina wallacei | reverse complement strand
ATGGATGGATGGATGGATGGATGGATGGATGGATGGATGGATGGATGGATGGATGGATGGATGGATGGACTGATGGAAAACAACAATCAAGTGAAAGTTATTTTTGAAATACAAACCCAAGCTACTGACAGGTTTTTTAATCTGTTTTTCTGAAGCCGGCGAGCATGCCAGCATGAAAACACCTGCTATCTTGAATCAGTTTACAACTTCTATAACATTTCTACAAGTTTATTTATGGAGAGCGATGTCAGCAGAAAAAGCATGAGGTCCCTGTGAGCAATACCTTATTTTACTGCTTTATCTATGCTTGCTGTGGTGCTTTGCCCCTAGTCTCCAGCCCCCTGACCATCTGCAGTGTTTATCCCAACGGAAGAGTTTAATTCTGGGGGGACGGACAGAATCACAGTCAGGGGTGGCTTTGTCTGGATCTCCATGGACCTGAAATTGGCTCTCTGGAGAAATAGCTGGCAAAACACTGATTCACCTGGCCTTGGCCTGGAGTGTGTACACACACACACACATGCAGACACACACACATACACAACTATATGGACAGACAGACAAGCAGCTGCTAGCTTGATGGGGAGGCTGATGATACACGGATGAATAAACACTCAAACGACATCATGGAATACAAACTGCAACACACAAGTCCACACATTTACACAGAAAGTGGTAAGCCATCAATATGCAAACTAACTAATTATATGACTGAGTGACATATTCAACTCGCCTGTCCATTCACTCCTACGCACTGGCTCTTGCGCACACACTAACACGCGTACTAGACATACAGAAATGTCATCTTCAATATAATTTACTATCCACTAGCTCATAACACAGACAAAAAATTGAAAACCTATTTACAAACCAAATCAATGGAATATCAGTGTCATTCATTGCATCCATACAGCCCATAAAACTTCATTAGTTCAGCGACACACTAATAGATTTTTTTACAAAACTGATATATTGTGGCTGAGGCTTACTTTTCCAGTGTTTCAGATTATTTGGACCTAAATAAACCAAGTGAAAACAGCGGGCAGACACCTTTATGAAGACGGACACAATAAATCTGGCATCAGCATTGGCAGTTCATGAATATAATAATCCCTGGGATAACAATTCACTGTAAATTGGCCATAAAGCACATACATATGAGGGATGTATCAAACATATGAATGCCTGTTTTGTGGGTGAGACATGTGAGGGAGTATGTGTTGAGGATAGAAGAGGAAAACCCATGAACAGTGTACCACTGTGGGGTGATCTCTGTTTCCCCACAGGGCACATACAGCTGTGTTTAAAGGGGTTTATTGAGTTAATTCAAAGGACACAGGGATGCAGTCTTATGTCTAGGCACACACATGCACGGACACGCAGTTTTGAGGAGGATAAGGAGAGCCACTGAAATAGCACTGTGCCAGCTGGCAACAGGAGACACACACAGATACACATGCACATCCCTCCAACCCACTTGACTGCATTAAAAAGGCTTCATCAACGCTATTCATGTCGCCTCCATAAGTCATCATCTCATTTGCAAGACAAATGGGGAAGTCAGATTGGTCAGTGGATTTTAATAAAGAGCCAAGCACTGAACTAGCATCCTCCTTTCCTCCTCTGAACTTGCAGATGTAGTCTTGCACATTGCGCGGGTGTACTTGACAAACTTACTGTGCAAATATTCAAATTCATGCTTTCATATCTGTAATAACATGTGTCAACATAGCCCTGACTCAATAAACTGAACACAGTTTTTCTAACAGTGTCATAAGGTCAAACTTCTGTGGTGCTGGTTTAGAGGAAACACATGAATAAAGCCAACATGGGTGAGGAAAAAAAGGCATAAACTAAACAAAATTTGACTTTTACATGAGCAAATTTAATCTGCACAGAGATCTTGTATGATTTTAGTCTCAGAAACAACCTCAGTATTTATGGACTTTGGTGGTGCAACATGACTTTTTTTCAACCTTTTCCTCTTTAGCTCATAAACAATGACAATAGCACCGATTTGTTTTTACTTTAAAGAAGCACAATGGATATTCTTTAATTTCATGTTTAGTCAATCCGTGCAGCATATATTAACCCCAATATACTATCAGGTTAAAAAAACATCTCTTGTTTAAGCTTTCAGGACAAACCGTTATGTCCTTGGGCTTGTTAATATATGCTCATGCAGAGCACAGATAGGATATTACTATTATAATGAAAAATAATCATAGAGTTCAATTATAATTCAATCTAAGCATGTTTGATCTAAACATGGACCAGCAGCCTTGGGTCATACATTCTTGACCCTTCACGGAATGACTATTGTCACTGTAGATTGCAGCACCATTGATTTGCTGTGCTTTGAAAGTTATCTGATTATGGACAACCACAGACTGTTGATTTAGCCCCTTGCTTTTATTGAATAATTAAATGAATACAATAGGTTTGTTGGTATCTACACATTTCATCCTTCAGATGACTCTAAGAGATACCCTTAAAATCTGACAAAGACTGCCGCGTAATAAATGAACATAGGCTTGACACATATTCAAATCGATGGAAAGAGCAAAACAGCTTTTGTCGATCGGTTGTGTACACTCATTTAAAAGGGGTCAGCTTTTCTTGGAGGTGAATTTGGATTGACTCCTGGACTCCAAAACACATGTGTATATTGTCATGCATTTGTTTACATAAAGCAAGTTTAGACTTATTTAACTCTTAAAAAAGCTTACCAGTTTTTTTTTTACTTAAAATTAAATAAACTGATTCTTTTAATACAATTATGTATCAGAAATCAGCATCAGAACAAATATCGAAGTGTGGTATATGACAGAAGACATTTCTGATCATTCCAACTTCAAAAACAAGTGAATTTGATGCTTCATAATGGTAAGGATGTAAAGTTTGTAGGCTATTTTTTAAAAGTTTGGCACAGTTGGCTTCGGGTTAGCTATGTCTAAATGTGCGCTACTTTTCCTGTATATGCTCAAAAGGGAGCCTTAGTTCTTAATTATTAAATAAGATACAGGTGGGTGAGGTCACGTGACTGCAGCGAACGTTAGTTTGGACGATACCTGCTTACAAACGTAAAGTTGCTCAAATTTGATATTTCCGTCTTAATTTAACTTATAAAAAATAGGTAAAATGGACTTGAATGAGAGAGGTGGTTTATTTAAACGACGGCTGAGGAAAATATTCAAGGTAAGTGAGTTATTTTCAAATGATAATGCTAATGTATTAGTATATTAATCAGCTGTTATTTGGAATAAATTAGTTTTGAATCAATTGTTGTTTTTAATAGGCTTCTATACAGCTTTTGGAAAAAGTTTTGAACTGTTTCAGCCGAAGTAAGAGAAGTAACCTAACCGGCATTCTCCTTGTAACGTTGCCTGACTTTACATGTTGTTGTTTTGCACATTTACTAATTATACACAATTAACCTACTTCCTCAATCATTGCATCACTATAATGTTGTCTGATTTGACTCAAATATATTTGCGTCATGTTAGAGTTTTATAGCGGCCGATCAATAAATGACTAAGAAAGCCGGGAGGAAGTTAAACTGCTGCAGAGGTCAGAAATATTCAGAGGCAGTGAAGCAGTTTGCCTTCGTTTACATGTGATAGTCAGTTGATGTAAAGTTTATCTGGCCTGTAGGTGGGGCTCTGATGCAGTGTTTCAAAGCGACAGACCCCTCTGGAAGTATAAGAGCATGGAGGAAAAAGAGGAGGGAAACGATAGAGAGGACACTGCAGCAGCCACCTAAAACACCAGAACGCATTCTGTGCTGTAATATAGATTTAACGGTCAGGGGGCGGCCACTGGCATCCATTTCTTCACAAGACACCCCCTTTAAAACGTGTCTTTGAAGAGCCTCTTTGACCCCATTAACTCTTCATCATTTGAGCTGCGTTTAAAACATCAATATTACAGTTGGATTTTGCCCATTTCAGAAGTTATCAGCTGCTGAAAGGAAGGGGGGGTTCTGAGCTGGGATAATGATGAACTGCGTGCAATATTTAGTCAGTGTTGATGGATTAGTTGTGAATTCTCTTAATATGAAGATAAGACGGGTATTTTATGGAAAATGTATTATTCCTGCACCCCCACACAGCTTATTTCGTTAAAGACATGATTACATAATTAGGCTTTTAGAATATTAATTGCTTAAAATGCATGGGGGTTGGGGTGGTGGAGGGGGTGATGCACTCCTGAGGCATGTTAAAAGATCATCAGTGAAAAGAAAGAAAGACGAGGTTAGAAGGGGGGGGTTAATCCCCCTCCAACTATGCAGGGGTCGTAATTATGTTGCTGTATTGCTTAATCTCTATCTTTAAATGATCCTGCGATTAGGTATTCAAATCCGATGATCTGATCATTTCACCCCGGTATTGTGTTGCATTTGTCTAAATTCCCCTTCTGGCTTTGCCAAATCCCATCTTCAACGGAATGAATGCATTTCATAAACCTCCTGGCTTCAGGACCAATAGCTACCCCACTGAATAAACCTGCATTGTAACGAGGCTTAAGCTTTATTTAATATCATATTCAGTCGCATTCTTATTTGTTTTAGGTGGAAAGAACGGCTTTCAAATGTGTAACTTAACTTTTGAAGGTCTGTATTTTAAATGAGCTGGCACTGGGAGAACACGAGTTCACATCAGATGGCACCTTGTCATTGGCTGTAAAGGAAATTATAGGCCTGCCTTGAACGCGATCATAGTAGCCCTATAGCCCTTTTGAGATGTACTGTTTATTAATGCGCACTAAGCCTCTTTAAGGTTAGTTGCCAGGGACCCAAACGAAATCCCCCCCACCCCATTCTGAGATGCCGCTGAAACATTAGTGAAAACAGTCGTTTCTTTTCCGTCGGGCGAAGCTCCATCTTCTCAGTCCCTCCCGGCCCGGAGATCCGCTGTGAAGCTGCAAAACTCCGATGCTGCCTTCCTCTTCACATCTATGTCCCTCCCTCTCTTTCGCACTCCGCTGCAGCAGCTTCACCACCTCAGTTGAGCAGGAGCACCGCACTGAGTCACATCGATACACACACGCCGTCTACACGCACACTCGCGCACGCCGACACACGCACACACAGACGCAGCCTCCTGCGGTATCCCGTACGGCGCAGCGGCTTTTCCAGCGGCATACCAAGTGCGTCCTCGCCGGGAGATGGGAGGTGCGGCTCCCGGCTGTCAGAACACTCAGAGCGGCTTAGTAGAGTCCTGCTGATCGGGGATGCTGCTGGAAGTCTGATGCTGTTTCAATTTCACGTGCAGGAATCGCCGTTGAACTGCACCTCTTTTGGGGATTTAAAGTGGACAAGCCGTTTGGTCAGGATATATCATTATTCTGAACATTTCTCATTTTTTGGGGGGGAGTGAAAGGAGTTTGGATTGCTGTGGACGTGCCTCTTATCCGCAGTGTCGATGCGGCTCTGACTGATATCTGCATAGATTACAGGTAAGGAAATGGGCTTGTCACCACGTAAGTCAGGAGAACCACTGTGGTTTTAGAGTTCGTTTGTGCCATTATAGCCGGGTTTAGGGTGTGAGTTTGCCTCTGCACCAGCCAGGTGACAAGAGGCGTGTTGCACCTGTTCTAGCTGCGCCATGCTCGCTCTGGTTGGGCGACCGGGCGGTTTTTTTTTATTCCCGTGTCCATTTGGATCTTTACCTTTAACTTTCCCGAGGGGGAATTATAGAACAACCTTAATTACCTCTTATTTCGCCCTGCTCAGGATCCCAGTTTGACAGGATTCCCTGCGTTTCCCACTGCATATGCCCTTCATCCCATTTGAGCCGGAGAGAGCTGCAAGCGCAAATTGTGCTTGGTTCTCCCGCAGCGTTCAACTCTTAAGGTGAACTACTACAAAATTTCCGTGGTCTGGTATACTTGGCGTCGACCCGGACTAATTGATAAAAAAAAATACAAATAAATATGGTAGGCTGAGTAGGCCTATTTAAAAGTGTGTAGACTCTTTGACTTAACTGAATTTAAGGCTTGGTTTAATAATATGGAAATGGTCAAATTGAAATTCCCCTTTTTGTAAGACTTGCCAACTGTAATTCTACTACACATTAAGATCTAAAACTTGTACTTAGAGAATATCGTGGAATATAAGTTCGTTTGTCAGTCTCATTCTGGGCATTTCCTTCTTTGTGGTCCGAGTTAGGCGGATTTTATTCAGCTTGCACCTATTCAAATGTGATGTTGAGTAACTTTTCTAAACAGTTTTCAAGTTGGTTTTGTTTTTCCCCTCCATATTTGCAATCGTTTTGCCATTAAATAGCCTATTTAGCTATTGCAGAACATTACTATAATGTTACAATTCTAAACGTAGCTTCGCACATATTTTAACAGCAGCCACACAAACTCTCGTAATTCGCGGAAAACTAGTGTTCCCTTGTGTAAAATGTACCTGGCACAATTTCCTCCTGCATGCGCAACTTCCCTGATAGCCGGGATATGGTGCGTCTTGTTCAGAGCTTTTGAACTTGACCGATGTGGCTCACACAGATGTCCTCAGGCAGGGCATGACTTCAGGGCTATAGCCTGCTCAGTGTTATTAGAAAGCACTGCAATAGCTATCACTTTAGAGTCTCTGTCTAAAAAGTTGAAAACATCACGATTTCTTTTTTTTTTCAGGAAGCAGCTTCTAAGTGAAAGGAACTGATTTGGGTTTTTATTTCAAAATGTTGATTTTGAATATTTTTTAACACTTTGCTTGCAATGTGAGACCGTTTGAAGTTGCTAAAATAAGTCACAGTTGTGGGCAGTTATTTATTTTTCTCAATCCCAGTCAGAAGCTCAACACTTCATTTTAGTGCACTTGGTTCTGTGACCAAAATCTTGTTTGGTTTGCTTCAACATAAATTTAATCAATCTGAGTGTAACTGTGGGTCATTTCCATTTCATGTCTTCTCTACATGAACGAGGTTTGTTAGAGCTTGTGTAGATTTCAGGATATTTAAGCAAAGAGCATGTACCCCTCTTGCATGATGAAGGTCTCCGACTCAAATGCGGTTTTTACATTAATCACCCCCACCTCTCTTGCTCCCCCCTTTCTCTATTCCCTTCCTTTCCTCCCTCGTTTGCACCTCATACACAGAAAGCAGCTGCTTCAGCCCCGCTCTACTACAGCAGTGGCTCTGAGCACTCTGAGCCCCTCTACTGGCTTCTCCCTCCCTCTACCCACCTGCACTCCAGACTCAATGCATCAATTCAGAATTGCCCTTCCAGTTCTTATTTGATAAAATCCAATATTTAATGTAAAAGATTGTCATTCTTGTGTCACCAATGTTTCATAAACTGGAAAATATACATCCTTAGATGGCACTTTAATGATCTACAGTAGCCATTTAAACATCTTAAATACATCCTCGACAGATCATAGATGAAGGGAAAAGGCTATAAGCTGGAAATTCAATGTGGGACAGTGTGGTGCACAGGCAGGCAGTGGGCAGCATGATCCCCCATGTCAGGCTTTTTAATTTTTATTTTCTCAACATGAATTATTATAGTAAAATGTTACCTTGGAGGGGTGGTCTGTGGGTGACATTGATTTATTCCATTGAGGGAACCTCCATTTAAGGTATGCAGGTTCTTTTTATGTGTGACTGAAAAGACATTTAACACTGAACATTATATACCATTGGTTGATAGGTGGTTCGGTATTTGCTGTTATGGTGCTGGGGGACACTAACTTGCCGGTAGTAAAGGACTAAATGTCCTTATGTCAAGTTGTATATTTGCATCACTGTACTTTTGCCAGGTATGGCAGTATTAAGTCATTTCTGAGTGTTGAGTTTGTTGTGCCTCAAACTGTGTGTGTTCTGCTGCTGCCAAGGTCCAAAGGGAAAAAAAAATTAGTTCCCATCTTAGCAGTCTGATAATCCTATCTCATCTATGCTTTGCTTCTTGTCCTTTTCACCAATTCCAGCTCAGTTTTAAAGTCTTGAAGGCTGTAAAAGCACTTGGCACTACTTGTTCTCCCTCCCTCTTTCCCTCCCTGTGTGCTGTCCATCAAGGCTGCCTATAGCAATTGGAATGGCAGCCTTTATCGGCCTGTAAGCACCTCACATTGATATACAACCCCTGTCTGTTGGCCAATGTTACGGCTACAAGGCTGTAGTTTGGACCCGCGGAGCGCGGCCTTGTCAATATTATGACTTGCTAATGGATAAACTCTCACTCCAACCTTGGCAGTGAAGACATTCATTGCATTTTGGGGGCGGTGCCTTCGCAAGAATAAGCACCACAGAAAATCTTTGCAATGTGTTCATGTTGAGAGGGAAACTGTTAATGAATATGAATGGGAAGTCTAACACAGATTCTCCACAGTGATATAAATGCCTGCTAGTCGTGTAGGCAAGATCCAGCGGAAGTGTGTTTGTGTGTCTGTGTGTGGGTGTGAATGATGCATCTGTGAATGGCTGGCGAGGCCCTGTATGAATACTCTGGTCACAGAGACGTATCGTCATGTCAGACTGAATGATGTGTCTGTGAATTAGACCTGAATGGAACTCTCTGTTTGTTCTCGTTCTCTCTGTTTCCCTCCCTCCCTCTCTCACTCACTTGTACACACTTACACCCCTCTGGGCTGTGACAGGACTACCAGACACAGGCCAGTGTCCAATTAGACTCTCCCCTCTCTCACGCCACTGAACACCGCAGAGAAGATTGCAAATTGTATTTTTGTGTCACCAATTGATCTTCCCACCATAATCTGTCTTGCATATCTTTAGAACAATGAGCACAGAGATAATATCAAACTGGAAGTAGGATTTATGGTGTACAAATCTTTTATTTATTTATTTATTTTCTAATCTGTCACAGTTGATTGGCAGCTAAAACGCTGCAGATTGTTGGAGAGGGATAGCATTTTTCTTGTTTAGCCCTCACAATTTATAGTAAAGCTAAATGATGGGGGTGGGGGTGGGATCATTTACCTGTGACATAAAACCTCTTGGTTTGTTTGCTGGTTAGACTTCTTAGTTGACATGTAAAGAGATGGTATCCTTGGCTAACAACTAAATGGTTTTGATAAAAATTTGAATTGTTGTTGAAAATTTTATTCAGTATTAGAGGGCAAATGTTTACAAGTCTGTAATTAATCCTTTGGTTATGCACCACAGAGATTCATATTGATGTTTGCCACAGCCATGACAGGAGACCTGAAGTGAGGATCTCCAAACAATAGGCACAGGAATTCTGTGAGAAGAAATCAATACATGTCACAGTGTCCAATTTAATCAGAAGCATTGTTCTTCTCTAAATGGTTATGTTGGCATATGCTTTCAACACTCGGTTTAATGCAGGTGTGCATGTGCAAGCATATGCTGCTGTTCAGAAGTTCTGTCTTGGTTGCAGAGTCCAATTTAGTAGTCACATGCCTTTCATAAAGACTCCACAACATGCACATGCTACTATATCACAGTCGCACCACTTTTCTTTTCCCCACAGCCTTCTCTCGTGCCTTTTCTCATCTTATTACTCAGTCCTTCTCTCTTACAGTTTCTGCCTCTAGCACTCTCCTCCCATATCTTTCTCCCTCACTCTAAGCTGCCAAGCACAACTTTATCAGTGTGTGTTTGTGTGTGGCGCTGGGCAAAGTGGAAAGGAAAAATCCAGTGTTGTGACATTGGAGTGACCTATGAGGAAGGATATAAACAGAGGGAAGGATGCTGTTGTAAATGGGAAGCAGGAAGATGTAGAAAGTCACCTGCGTATCAGTTGGTTTGTCAGACTGCTTTTTTGATAAGGTAATATTAACTGTTTCTCCCAGGTCTCTATGATTCATATGGAGCTGTGTGTCGGATGTATAAACAGGTCTCTTTGATGCAGCCGCAGATGACATGCTGTGGCATATTGGCTCTTGTGCTAGTGTGTGCCAAGCCAAGCATGACGAGCAGTAAATTAGTTTTGTTTCAGATGCATGAAATGATGAGAAAATTGCAGACGGTCTTAAGGCATTTTTTTCTTTTTTTTGCATCACACTTTCTAATTTGCTACTTCACTGATGCCCCCGAGTCCACATAAGGATTATGGACCTAATTCTGTTTTCATCCCGCTTCCTGCAAAGAGGCATGGACGTGCATATGTTCCTGCATGTTCTAGTACACATCAGACAAAACCTCAGATCTCTCATTTTTTTCATGCAACTTAAAACCATCTAACATCAAACATGCCCCCTTTCTTTTAACCTGCATCACTTCGTTATATTTAGTCCCTGCAGGCTCAAGCTACAGTTTGACTCTATGTTGCTTTAGCATGTGCCAAGTGTTGTTTGCATAGTAGGAAAGGTTGACAGTGTGTTTGCTCAACATTTACCTTGTGTGCCAACTCTCCTTCAACTTTATTACTTTCTTGAGCTGCAGATTGACCTTTAATAAGCACTGTTCATCAAAAGTTGAAATTGTCCCAGAGATAAAGCAATATTTCTGTGTGCGGCTCATCATCGAATAAAACCAGCATTTCTTGAGGAAATGGTTTTAATGGGCTGCCTACAACTTAACAATGAAAATCTGTACCCCCATATACACACAAAAAGAAAAGAAATAATAACAAAAAACCCACAAACTCCAGTTATCTAAGTTTACTCTTTACTGATGTGTAGAGTTTCTTTGACTGAACAATTTCAGGCCCCTTTAAGAGTGGTATTGTGATACTGTAGTTATACTAATTTATTCTCCTAGCAGGAGGGATCCTCTTTTGGGATCAGCAGAGGATTTCAACCTAATTTGCCTCACCATTTTATTTCCCCACACCCTGTTTCCCACTCTTTCCTGTGCCCTCTCACTTCCTTTCAGCTCTGAGTGTCAGTGATGTCGGGAACATCAGTATGCCACACTACTGCAGTAATTGTGAAACAGCTGGTTTAGAGAGAACCCCTGCTACTCTATAGCCAGAAGGTAGAAGGGTGGAGGGAGGATCTACTTTACTGTGATTCCCTCCCTACTCCCCCCACCTTTTCCTCTCTCCTCCCTCCCCTCAGGATATATCATAGTCCAGCAGCATAATGTTGGGGATGTTGCAGAGAGAATTAACAAGGCTTACACAGGGTTTTTGTGTTATTCTTCTCACTGTGTGTAACTCCCTTTTGAGTTTGGGATTTTTTATTTCTTGAGTATAATTTTTTTTTCTTCTGTTGATGGGATTTGGAATGGCTTGTATCTGTGCAAATGCAGTGATTGACTCTTTGCCAAGTCCAAACCCTGGCCAACTGCTGCAGAGAAATGTGTTCTTCTGAAATAAAACCTTGTGTTTAGGCTTTTGCCACTATGGTATTGATTAGTTTGATTGAATTTCCCATAAAATGATTACCACCTTTTGAATATAAGTTTTGTTTTTCCCAGTTAAATTCTTGGTGGGACTGGGGGCTTATCTGTCTGGCTGATCTGAGGGTCTGATTATTTATTCTTGTGTTAATTGATAGGACTGATATCAATGCCACACTGAAGGCTGCATGCTGCCTTGAGAACTGGGATTCCTATGAATTCCTTTGGGTTGGGAGGTCCTATGGAATTTTTCCACTATAACGCCACACTATCCTTACCTGCCACCCACACAACTGAGTTCCTATGGCAACATGATTTGTCAACGGAGGTCCCTTCCACTAAAACGGTCTGCCTTGTTTGCCTTAGAAGATGGTAGGAGGCACTAGAGAGATGTGACCAGGCGAGGCTGTTTTCAACTTTTGAATGTGACAGAAACTGGACTTTTCAACAGAAGAGGGGGAAAAACACAGAAACTTATTGGTATTCTTACTGTAGTAGATCAGTATAAGTAGTGATGTGAACAGAATTTCAAGACAGTCTTTATTTCAAACCAAAAAGTAAGGGAGTGTTTATGGATTGCCACTTTTCATACTACCATAAGCTGCAGTGCTTTGCTTTTTTGGGCACAGAAAACAATGTTTCTCAAGAGAAAAGCCAATATTGAAGATGTAAAATCATAAGGTGTTTTCACACAAACATTGAACAACTATATGTTCTGAAAAGAACTGTCGCTTCTCAGTCTTTTCTGACAAGTTTTATGCTACTTTCTTCAGAATTTTAGATGCATTGAAATTCTGTCGGTTATCAATATCAACACTGAAAGAGTCATCAAGGGAGCTTACTCTCTCTTTGTTGACATGATGTTGAGGCAGCACAGAGATTCCCACACTATACTTTTTGCATCATGTCCTGCCTCTTGGGTGCACTTGGCAAACACTCCATATCCCGTCCCCCATATCCCACACTATGAGAGTACATCTCTTCTCTAGTTGTGAGGTACATGACGGCCACTGCAGAAAACAACTGGACCAAAATATCTGAAGTTTCTGCTGAAAATCTCTGGTGTTCATATGGGGCAAAACAGACAATTTAACACTTAACGAGCTCTGTATTTTTACTCTATAATTGTCTTTTATAAAAAAAAAAAATTCTTGCAAAACTGTTTAGCTTGAACTTAATCGAGCACAAAGAGGGTTTTTGTGAGTTAAGAAGAAAAGGCTATTGCATTTAGGTTTTTTTGAAACTGTGGATGTGTACGAGTCTGGCAGCATAATGGAATTGGAAACGGGGAATTCTAAGAGAGGTTTTTTTGTATAGAAGTGGTAACCAAAATGTATTTAGTGCTGCGACATGATGGACCGTAGTTTGTCTGCATTGGGCATGGTAGTGCCCCTCCAGCTGTGGACTAATTCTATGCTGATCAACAATTTAATCATTTGACTAAAACTTGCAATTATGTTAAACAACTAAAAATGATTTTAATATGATTTTATGCCAATAGCTTCTTGAAGAATGTTTGTATGTAATCTTTCAGTACTTGGTACACATGTTGTCTCTTGTCTTCCATGCAAAGCACTCTGAGTTACCATACGACTCAACATTGCTCATATTCCAAGATTAAAAAAAAAGAGTGCTGGTTAATTACTTTGTTGTATTACATCAGGCAACTCTTTCTCCTATTTTTTTTCCCTCTGTTGGCTCATCAAAAAGCCATATTCTTTGTTTGCACATTCAAACACAGCTGTGGAGAATGTGCAAGTGTTTCAACCCTCTTTCCAGCCTCCTGTTTCTTTTTGTCCATCCGTTCTGCTTTGTCATGGCAGTCCTTCCAGCTCAGCTTTAACGGGGTTGTTTTGGGCCCACCGGCAAATCTGGCAACCAAATAGTTATGTATTGTGTGTCTCTGACCATGTGTAATTCGGTGTGTAAGAGGTTTTGCTTCATGTTTCTTCAAGTATGAAAATGGCCATGACTCAAAGTGGAGAGACGAAAGCAAGGCAGTAAGTTTGAGAGGAAGGGAGAAGGGTGAAATCCTGGATAATGATTTGCATCCTCTTGCTTGCTACTGTGAATGATAGCTTGCAAGAAATATTGTCTGATGTGTGCATGCCTTGGGCTTAGTGATGGAGTTAAAAGGAGAAGGAAAGTTTGAGGGGAGGTGAGCAGTGGGGAGGAGGAGCTGCTGAAAGGCTCGTAATATAGCAATATAGCATAAACCTTCCTGAACTCTGTTTACACACTTCTCAGCTGGTGGCATGTCTCTCATGACTCAGCTGAAGAATATCTACCTTGATTTTCAGTGCACATTATTTTACTTAATGCAAGGCTATTTTATTAACTAATTCAATAATTTTTTACATAATGATCACTATTATAGAATGGTTCAGGGACTCCAGGTTGGGAGTGCTGCTATAGCTTACACTCTTTGCACTATTTGAATTGTGGTTGACCTCAGGGATGAACTACAGTAAAGTGGGAGAATATTTATAATGTCAACATTTTCATAGCTTGTCCAAAGAAACTTTGCACCATAATTATGGACAATCATTGGCAATTATTACCTATTATGGCTTCATGCCAACATTAGTTTTATTATTTAAATGCCTGCTTTCCTCATTGTATTGTTTGAAAATGACATTAAATAAGAGAAATGTATTTGCATATTTATGCACAGTTATATGTTTAGAAGTTATTTGAATATCAGGTGAACATGTTGGGTTTGTGGAGCAGCGTAAATATCAAGTTATTCAATCATTGTCATTTCTTATGATAATGATTTTCTCATTTTTAGTCTGACCTTTTTAGGGAAATCACACTTCCACTTCTCCACCTCTGCTCATTTATTAGCTCCGTCTAGTTGTAGCTCTACAGCACCATTTGGAGAATGTGTTTTAAACTGGGATATCTCAAAAGCTGCAGGGGCACTTTTGACAGAACCTGTCAAACTCCTCATTTTTCAAGATTCTCGGACCATTACAGTAGGGCTTGCAAGTCTCTGCAGGTGTAGACATTCTGTCTTCACTAGTAAGTCTCACACTCTCCATCTATCCCACATGGCCTATACTGAGGTAATATGCCCTGGGAAGACATGTGAGCAGTATGACAAAGTATGACATGTATTTTTTTCCTTCCAAAAGTGGAGCTGGAACAAGGCCATCTCTTTCTTTCTAATGGTGGCAGCCACAAAGTCAAGATCAAAACAGTATCAGAGGTACATGAGATGAAATGTGCTCACACATGCTTTCATGCATCTGTTCTTGCAGCACTTCTGTTTCTACAGGATGTGAAGTACTGTCATGTTTTAATTTATCTCTGTGACAGATTCTGGGCTGCAGTGTGTGCTGTTTTTATACAAGATGGAATCGCTCTCGTTAGGGGTCTTTATTTATCAAAAGTAGATTAAACAAAATGTACCAATGCCTAACTTAGATTTGGTTTCAGAATAGAAATTTTGTGGTCTGTATATATTAATAAGCGTTCTTAGGATTTTCTCTGCGTTCATTGAGCTAAGGGAGTCAAATGGGACTTACAGAGATGAAGGAAAATGACAAATTCACCTTACATCAGACAGCAGACCTTGTTCCAGCTGTGCTTAGGAAATCAGGAGCTGTAATCTTAAAACTAGTCTTCCCTGGATTATCAAGGACGGCTGTAATCCACATGCTTCAAGCAAACCAAATCCTCCACTGCACTGATGAGCATGGAGATCCACTTGCATGTGTGTGTTGGGTTGAGAGTATGATGGAAGGGGGGGACACAAAACACAAGAGTAGATTTAAAATGACTGTTTTTGTCAACCAGCTCGTTCCTTGTCCTTGCTTGCCTCCGCACAGCATGTATACCCCCATCAGGTTTTACTTCGACTCTTTACAGAAAACCTGAAAGACAAAATAAAGAAAAAAATGTTGCAAGTGTAGAAACAAAATGAAAGATCAGAGACAAATTAAAGCAGCAGTTTATCATTTTATTATAATCACCACAAAGCCTTGTCAATTACAAAGCTTTCCATGTCTAAGAAGTTAATCTCAGAGGTCAATTCTGTCTAAGTCTGTTTTGCAACAAACAGGAAGAAGGGAAAAGCTGCAGCTACAAGCTGGCTACTGGAAAAATCATTCACAAGCTGAAAAATATGGATGATGTTAGCAATGAAGAAACTGTCAGTCTGACACGGTAGAGCTAGAGCAGGTCTGATCCTGTACGGTGACTTAGAAAAACTTATTTAGTCAAAGATTTACTTTTCCCCCACATTTAATTAAGCTTTTTATCCCCTGGTCCCTAGCAAGTTGTAACCTGTTGAAAGTGAACACCATTGTGACTGTGTTGGCATGTTTCGATGTCTGAAGATAAGGTGATCAGCATATAGGATGACTGCAAGGGTTGTTTCGCAACACTTGGCGTGTAACTTGTACACAATAAAAAAAAAAAAAGGTATAATACCCGGAAATTAAAATAAGTGTTATAAAGTCTTACATTCAGGGGATGCCCATGTGGCATTTTCTTAATGGTCTTCAGTAAGTTAAGCAACGGTGGTTGTGAAACACCGTGACACTTGTGCTGCGCTGAGCATGTGACAGTGCTTTTGTTTTGTTCTGCCAGCGTGGCCACATTTTAATTAATCCCAGGCACATTTGTTTTTCATATCTTCCTTTCCGTTATGCTGATGTATTCAAATATTATAGTGGCAGTTTGTCTGAGCGTTCATGCAAGGCTCCAGTAGTTCGTAAACTTGTCTCAACCTGGACCACACCTCACCACAGCTTCTACTGTAAGCTTTGTTAGCATGTCGATAGGTTGAAACTTTTTCACAGAGGGCATGTCAGAACAGCGGATATAAAAGTGTGTTAATCATGTTGCTTGTTTACCATTCTCACGATGCTAGAAGTGTTCATCTTAATTACAGGCAAGGCTTACTTAAACATGTATACTGAACTGTCATGACTGGGAGGAGATGAGGAAGAAGGCAATCAGACATTGGAATAATGATTTATTCAAAGAACCTAAAGACATTTCAGTTGCTGGATTAAAAAGTTATCGACCCTAAACCAAATGACAAAACTCATAACTGACTGCAGACTGACTAGGATAAAAAAAAAGACAAACTGGGGCAGAATAGCTGAGAATCTGGCAATAAACAGGGGAAACCAAGGAGTATTTGACCTGAGGGAGAAAATTACAAATGATGGGCAGGTATGGCAATCAGAACTGAAGACCTAGTATGGCAATAAGAAAATAAGTTTTTGATTAGACAAGGAAGCAAACTGTAATATAGTTAAATGGGAAGCAAGATTAACCAAAATGCTGCATAGACATGGAACATAAAATCCTCACACACATGGCTTTTTGAGACAAGCTGCAACTTCATTATCTTTTGCAGTTTGTGTTTTGAGGGCCACCCCCAAGAAACTGTCTAGTCTTAAATGAAGGAAAGACTTAGCTTTTGGTAGTTCTTAAAACCTCCCTCAACTCTGATATCCACTGGATAAGACACTAGCTGCATTTACATGGACAAATATTTCATGTCTCATTGATATCAATCTGATCAGAGATTTCAGCTGACATGTTTACACGGACGCTAGATAAAAGGATTCGATCATTTATGTGTTTACATGGTGGAAGATTCAATACCACCATAATGCTTTTGACATGTGCAAAGCGTACTGATTCATAAGATGAAGATTTACTTTTATATTTCCAAGATGCTCCATAATCCTTAATTCTTCTCTGCCACAGTCTACTTCTGTTTTGCTGCCGCAATTTTTCAAGTTTACCCTGGAAGTCTTATAACCAAACCCCCATGTGGTTCAAGCACACCCAGAAACGACATACACCATACATATACTAATTCTGAAATGAGTGTATACGTGTTTATTTTTTCCTGCTGATCTGATCATGAAGAGGTTAAAACCACCCCTCTCGATCAGATTGAGAAGGTTTTTCCAATCGAGGACAATCAGATGAGGTGTCGGATGTTTTTATTCTGATTGGATGTTCGATCGGAACAAAATTGCTCCATGTAAACTTGGTTGTCTACATTAAGATGAATGAATACACTGCAAACATCCGTTGTATCTGTTTTTCGTCTTTAATTGAAGAGGTTTGAGTCTCGTCTCTGTTGCGCAAACATGTAGCTGGCTCCCACTACTCACCATCTTCTGAGGAGCTTTGCCATCATACTTCTTTTATTATTGCCATCATTACTTCCACTACATAAGCTGTTTTATTATGATTTGGAAGTCTAAAGTGTGTCCGATGCATAATTGGGCGATTATGATTCCTGATTCAGTGGCACTTGTATGTTGCTGAGTGAGAAAGGCATGGAAAAGGGTGTGAAAACATGCTAATGTAACGGGGCTTTCCTGGAAATCAAGTCCTATCAAGACTTGATGAGATTTGACTGAAGATGATTTAAAACTCAGAGGTGACACGATACGTTCATGCACAGGCATGGTGTCACCTGCCTGCTTGGAGGACTTTGTTGGTTACACTGGTGTTTTTGTCTCAGGGTAATTAATATTGCTGAGCCCATAATCTCATTACTATTAAGGGATTTGATAACTGTGGAAATAATATTCAAACTATAACATAGTATTTTGATAACTATTCTTAGTAGTCTGATTATGCTATGCATAAGCAGCATTAATGCTTAATTGTATCAAATACATCTTTGGTGTTTTTGAGCTGCAGATACTTTTCGTAGGTCAAAATAAAGTGGCAATGATGGCTTGAGTTGGACAATAATATTGGCTTTGCTGAGTCAGTCAGGACTGTGACTTCAGATGGAAACAACTGCAGAAAAATCATTTTTGAGCAGCAGCACAGCAGAGGTCCTGACTTGAAGGTAATGGCAATACTATTTCTGTTAAACTAAAACACTCAAGCATACACACTCGCAGCTCGTGACATTGATGTGACTTGTTTCAGTGTTTCTTACACTGCAGCAGAATCTCCAGATATTGCATCTTCAAGCAAACCATGATTAATAATTGATTAGTTGCTTTATAACTCTGAGGAAAACTGGATGCTTGAAACCAGGCGAACATTAAGAGAGAGGAGGAAAAAGATGGCTTAAGAGAGAGGGGGGCCAGAAAATTAACTCTGAGGATAAGAAATGGTACGGGGAGAGAGGAATGGGTTGTGAAAGGAAGAAGAAAAGAGGAACGTGTTGGGACTTATGGAGGTACCAGCCTGACGGCCGATGGGAGAAGGCTGATTTGTCTACCCTACCCTGCATTCCTGTGTTCTCACCAGAAAGGGGAATAAGGGAGAGAAAATGAAAGAGAGAAATGGGGGAAAAAAGAGAAATGGCTAGAGGGTTTGAATTTGTTCTATGAAAGCAGCTGTCACATAGTGCCAACTCCAAGCCACATCATTTAAGAAGAATTCTTAGCTGCACTGGAAGTAATTACAGCAAAATATCTCACTTTGATTCCATAGTATCCTAAATGGGACAACATGGCTGGAACTGGTGAAATGCTGGAATCAAACATGCAGCGTTTGTGTGTGTGAACTTCCTGTTGGATTGTTAGGAATATGAAAACTTTAACTCATCACTGCATTTGAATTTGTATGCTTAGGGGAACAATTGATTATTAATTGCTTTTTAAGATGTTGGCAGAAATGGGTGCATCAGTAAATGCCTTTTTTTTCCCCTTATACCTTGCATTTGTTATACCTGATGCTTATCCATTTCTGTATATTCTACAAATTTTTGCTGAACACTGATGAAAATGTTTAATCATGATTTTCAATGGATTTGATCTGATTAGTCAGTAATGCTCACTGATGAGTAGCTCCTGAATCTTTATGGCAATTTGAGCTTCCTAATTGAATCCAGAGATTCATGGCGTTCACACTATAAATAGCTCTAGCCACTGTTCTATGTTGAATCCAGTTTGCTCTCATTCAGGTGGTCAGCGACAGTCTAACCCAATCAGCCCAAGGTGCTGACGGCAATCCTTCAACAGTCCTAATGACTTTAAAGCCTCTGATCTGGACTGATAACAGCACCCACTGCGCAGTGTCCCAACCTGAACCAAGAATGTGCAGTAGTGCAGTGTTTTTTGTTTCAACAACCTTATTTAGGAGCTAAAGGCAATTTAAGTTCAAAACTACGAGTGATATTGTAACTGAGGTCACAATGCACAGATGTTTATATAGAAATTAAATTCTTTAGGAACCTGACTCCAAGCGTTTAGGGAAATTTGTATATTTGAACTCTATACCAAGGAAGATTTAATGTCTCGGATATGAATAGAATAGAGAACAAAAGGAGAAAATGGAAAAAGATTGATAAAGGAGAGGAGATGGGCAGATATCAGCCATTTCTCTTAAATCCACAGGGGTTCCTCTGTTGAATCTTTGCCTGGACCCTTTCTTTGAAATGCTTTTACTCACTGTAGGGAAGTGAAAAAGAGAGACAGGCAGCCTTCTAGCAAGAGAGTTTGACACAAATTGTCTACTTGACACACTTATACTGGGAGAGTGATTCACTTTGCTGAATTTCCCAAGGCATGGGTGTAGAACTCACATTGTCTTTTAACTAGAAATGCTACTTCCTACTGCAAATGTAACTTCCAAAGTGGTGTACTTTTGTAAAGTTACTAACCATGACTCTTTTACTGGGGCTACAGCCCAAATAAACAAACTTGTTAAACAAATGTAAGGGTAACCTATAAAAATAAAGTAAAATGGGCCTGCTTTAATGCTCCTATTGTCATGTCAGCACAACCTTGATAAGGGTCATAAAGGCTGCCTCGTAAAATAATCAGGGTTTTTCCAAAAGTTAAGAAAATAGCGCATCGTTTTCTTTTTATTGTAAAAATCTATCGTTTTCATTCTAAAGTTCAAGTGTTGTCTTAAACCGATCTTAGGTGACACTAAAGAAAATTCTTAAAGATTAATGGTTGGTCATAGTTGGCTCGTGTGGAAGGGCATTGCTGCTCCTTTTTGCCTTGGCTTTATTTACTTTGATGTGAAGCATTCATGAACCAAAATCTCTCTGATATAAAGTCATATACAGAAGCAGTGGGACATATTAACCCTTAGATTGTTTTATTTAAAACTCAATTCAACAATTTCTATATTTATTCGCAGTGCTTTCATACAAATGCTGTTGATTTTGCAACATGTTTAGTCAGTGTCAGTATCCCAGTGTCCTTGCATTCAGATGACATGTACCCCAGTTGACAGTGCAATCTGAAGGCTTTCACTGTAATATCAACAGCTCTTTGGTGGATTAGACCTCCTAACCCCGATCTTGACAGGGTATCTGGTGACAGTAATCCATGCTGCTAATCCACGTCTTGATGTAAACACCAAGGACACCCCGCCTTCTATCCTCTGTGTCCTCCTTTTTTTTTCTTCTTTCCACTGCTGGCTTCCTAAGAAAAATGGGCACGCCATTGGCTTTGTGTATAAACAGGAGTCTGTTTATTCTGATAGGCATGTTGGACCTGCTCATTTTCTAACCGTTGCTTAAATCTTAAGTCTTTATGTATAAATGAAAAGGTTGCACAACTGTAATTGTACTTGGCAATTATTTCTTGCTGAAGTTAATGTTCATTACTCCTCTGAAAAGGGTTGTAGCTGCCAATAATAGTTTTAATGATTGTGTATGAATGAAAACATTTTAGGTGCTGGCTGCTACTGTTACAAATACAAATGTAACAGTAAAATGATTATTTGTTATTGGGCAGATGTGCTGTATCCTTTATGCACAAGATTGCTTTCATTCATGAACAGAGATATATAAATGTGTGTACTTTTTTTGAGATGCTCTCAGTCCTCTAGTTTTCTTTCTTCCTTCGCCTTTTATCACCACCGTGTGTGTGTGTGCGGGGTGCAGACTAAAAGGTGGAATGTGTGTCCAGATATGCTGGGTTTTTGTGTGTGTGTGAGAATGCATACATGCATTTGTGATGGTGATTATGTTGGAGAGTGCAGGTACATTGTTTTCCTCCAGTCCCAATGTGTTGCTGCAATACATAGTGCTGCTTATTCCCCTGATTGGTGCCATAGCTCAGCATGAAAGCAGGGCGGATTGAGTTTTTGGTGGGTGGGGGCTCCACTCCAATCAGTACATCCACTGAGCAAGGACTCACATCTCAGTCCTCTAGTTTTCTTTCTTCCTTCGCCTTTTATCACCACCTTTTCATTTTCCTATCTTTCTCAGGGTGTCTAATTCACTTTTTCTTCCTCCTCTCAGATCTCAAGTCGTATGCTGTACATGTCGTGGTCTGCAGGTTTTGGATCTGTTCCTTGTTGTATATCTGTTTAGTTTATATTTCCACATGTTGGTCTGCAACTCTCGTTTAATTTATATTCTTGTCTGCCTTTTTTACTCATTAGTCAAAACCACAGGTGTCAAAGCCTGGTCCTCGAGGGCCGCTGTCCTGCAGGATTTCAATGTTTCATTCTTCAACACACCTGACTCAAATTAAAAGGATACA
>JAOXYM010000025.1:16146440-16164199 GCA_028567055.1 Leptatherina wallacei | reverse complement strand
GTAATGGGAACACAAACAAACCGGGCGGTGTGGTGCTGGGCTGGGCTGAGTAGGTGCTAGTGTGAAAGGGGCATTTGTGTCTGTTATTACAGCTGAATATTTTAAGATAATTTTTTTTTCGGAAGGTATGTTTTTATATGAATCGTGTTACCTGTTAACTCCAAAAAAATGCATCAGTGAATACACCTCCATAAAACATTTTAACCAAGAACTATAATGATGATAACAATAACACTTTATTATCCTTATTTAAGCCACTCATTAAAATCTATAAACAAGAATCTATAAACCTACAAATGCATCTAACAATGAAGGGAGGACTTGGTCATATTTTAGGGAGATAAATTTTATCCTTGCTGCCCAGACCATACTGTTCTGACCTTTGTGATGCAGTATATGGAGACATTATGAAGCTGACCCCACTTGTTTGATTGTGGAATCACTGTGTTTATCACTCTATCCGTGGCGCAGCACACGTGCCAGGGCACCATTGTCTGCTGCTTGAAGACCTGATAAATCATGCCTGGGGTCGAGCTGATGGCAGGGAAGGGAAGTGTGTGGGAGCATACGGGGGTTAGAGCTGAAGAATGATGCCATTTCAGCATGTGCCACAACCAGCTCATAAATTAGACCGTGCTGAACATGCTGGACCCTGACACAGATACACACAGATGTAACGTTACACTTGTACAGCTTCTGCTGAACATCATGTCTTCTAAAGGCAAAGACATTTTTGATGAAGTGGCAATACAGAAGATATTCAATGACATTTTTATTCAGTAGTTGACTAGAATCTAGATCAGATGGAGTTGGCGCTACAACATCTCTAAATGTATGTGCATGATGTACTGATAAATCAGATTTTGACAGCTTGTTTTAATGCACGTAAACAGATGTAAATAAGGGTCATATATTTTATGTGTTCTGTGTTAAAGTGTTAGTGCAAACATAACCAAAACCTTTTGTATTTCTGGGAATAATAGTTCTGTTTTGCATATCCCATGGTCTATATACACAACTTGCGAAATGCTAGGGATATTTAACTTTTGCTTCAAATTTTACAGAAAATGTAAGAAGTTAATACTGCACTGATATTATATCACGAAAGTAAGGCATTGAAGTGGAGTCATGCGATGGTAATTCCTTCATCTCAAACAAAAGCTAACAGTGGTGGGCGTACCACAACCTAAAAATGTTGATGTATGAATAACTTGTGTGTTTGGTGTCATCTTGGCCTGATGATGTCAAAATGAGAGCAGCATGATGAGGATGACTGTTCACTTACTAGTTTCCATTGAACCAGAACATTTACTGGCCGATACATGGTTCAGAAACTTCTGTTTTTGTGGTTAATTACCTTGTTAGAGAGCAGCATGTTATGCAATAAGTACTTTAAACACTGAAAATTTGTGCTTGTGCAGTCAAAAGAAATGGTTGAATTATGTTAACCTGTAACGGTTATTACATTGTACAAAAAGCCTAATATCCTTAACTTTTTGTGGGTAGTGTATATGTATTTATGGTAATTTGTTTACTTTCAAATAATTCTTACTCTAAAAGATGCATAACTGAGAACAATGTCTGATATCAGAAATGCATTTTAAAATCTCCAAGTCCAGTCCTTGTGAGCTATGTCCTGCAGGTTTCAGATGTTTCCCTACAAGAACCTCATTTGAATGAAAAGTTCTGCACAATTGTGTTAATGACCAATTGATCAGAGTCAAGGAAACATCTAAAACCTGCAGGACAGTGGCTTACTGAAGTTGGAGATCCCTGGTATAGTTAGAAACACACAAAAAACACATGATACACTTGAAGTCTAAATGTCTAATTTGTACATACTCTCCATGAGCGGTTTAAACAGGTGTCCTTTTGATAAATATATTTGATCATTTAAAAAAAAAAGGAGAAAAAAAATAACTGCTGTTAATTGTTTGTGGTCTGCATGTCACAGCATTTGCTGTTTATGAAAGAGCAAAGATGAGAAGAAGTCCTGTGGACATGCACTTTTATCTTGCCCACTTCATTGCTCTGTATCTTCTCTCTCTCATTATATGTTCCCTGTTTCTCATATTCTTGTTCATTTTTCCCCTCGGTATTCAAATGGCATCATATTTCGAATATGATGTGTTTTCCTTCCAATTTAGAAGAGATGAACAGCCCTAAAGCTCATTAGAGTAGTCTGGTTGTATAGCCCAACATGAACACACACAGACACATGCATTTTTGATAAGCATTTTCCGGCTTTTGGACAGATCTAACCACTCTCTGTAGCAAGAGATGAATGACAGCTGGAACCACAATTTTTCATCACTGCACCTTGAGTAAACCTGCAGGTTTTGTGAGAATTTTTCACTTGTCAGTCCAACAACCAATGATTGCCAATATATTTGCAGAAGCATATGTGCGGTACATACAGCCAGCGTGGTAGACATGAAAGAGTTACCAGATGCCGTTTTGGACCCAAGTGATCATGAAAAAGCTGGTTTTAAAAAAGAGCAAAACCACCTTTTTCACATGAATTTGGTTTTAAACTGGTTGAAACAGCAAGCTGAAAGGACTTATGTGAAACAGTTTGTATCTTTCTGGTTTCGCTCGTCTAACATCTAAAAAAGACAGGTGGAGATAAGACATGCTACAGAGCTGTTTACCTAAACACTCACACATGGACTGTGAGCTCGTAATTTACACCTTCACACCTCATGTTGGTTTTCTTATGTGCATAGATGGACAAATGCAAGTTTTCTTTTTTTTAATTCCTATTGACTTCTTTGAATTGCACTCTGTATACCAACCACTTACACATTCAGGTTTTTCTGGAAGCAGCAAAATGAAATGACCAATATAAAAACAAAATCAAAATAACATCCAACAAAGCAGATATTCATCCATCAACTCAAACCTATCCCCTTTCACAACATTGTGTAAAATGATTTATTCAAGTTAATTAAAATTTTAAGTATAACATGATTAAGCAATTTTTTCTGTAGTGTATACAACTTTGAGGGGTGAAAAATGCATTCAAATTGCTTTAGAAATCCTCCTAGGTCAGTGCCATGTGATGGCTACTACCTTTTCACATACAACCATCTCTAGGGTTTACAGAGAATGATCCAATAAGCTACAGTTGCCTTGTTGAGAGGTCAGAGGAGAATGGGGAGACTGGTTGGAGATGATAGAAAGGCAACAGTAACTTAAATAACCACTTGTTACAACCAAGTTATGTAGCAAGGATCATCAACTCCAGAAAAGCCAGTGTCCTGCAGGTTTTCAATGCTTCCTTGCGGCAACACACCTGACTCAAATAATGGTTCGCTAAGAGGCTTGTTCAGAACTTAACAAACTGTTAGTCTGTTGCAGCAGGGAAACATCGAAAATCTGCAGGACACTGGCCAAAGAGTTACAGAATATGTGATCCCTGGTATGTACAATGCCATTTCTGAACACGCGTGTTGAACCTTCAATCAAATGGGCTGCAGCAGTAAGACCAAAGCCAGTGCTACGGTCCGCTAAGAACAGGAAACCAAGGCTATAATTCAGACAGGCTCACTGAAATTGAACAATAGAAGTTTGGAAAAATGTTAACTGGTCTAAGGAGTCTCCATTTCAGCAGCAACATTCAGATGGTAGGGTTAGAATTCGGTGTGAACAACATGAAAACATGAATCCATCCTTGTTTGTATCAATAGTTCAGACTGTGTGAGATGGTGTGGGAAATATTTGTCTGGCATGATTTGGGCTCCTTAGTACTAATTGAGTTTAGTTTAAACACAACAGCCTACCTGAGTATTGTTGCTGACCACATCCATCCCTTTATGACTGCTGCTTTTTTGAATGTTACAATAGCTGTGTCCCAATTCAGGGTCTGCGCATTTTAAAGTGTGCAGCCTACGAAGACTACAAGTGGCCTCCGTAGGCTGCGCACTTCAAAGCCGTTTATTTTTTCGTTAAAAACTATACAGCCTACCTAGTGTGCGAGAATTTCCCATAGTGTTCCAGTCCCCTGTTGCCAAGCAACTGCAGATATGAAAGTATTCTCATTCTTCCCGCTAATTCCTTCAGATAACTGCATTAAAAAATAAATAAAAATGGAGCTGGAAATTTCTGCTAAAAGTCTAATTTTAAAAGTTGCTTCAGTGGCTGGCTTTAAAAAAAAAAAAAAAAAAAAGCCAGTAGACACTTCACTTCACACACTGTGACACTTTTCACTATTTGTACTTTCAATCTGTACTTTTTGTTTTAAAAAGGGACAGACTATTTAATTTAATTGTATTTTATTTTATTGTGTTTAAGTTTCTGCTCAATCGCACTACCGCACTGTGGTACAACAATTTCCTCCGGGATTAATAAAGTAATTCTTATTCTTATTCCTATTCTTATTCTTATTAAATAAGCATTAAACATTAAATATTACCAGATTTTAATCCTACAGTTTAACAAACTTAAAGTTTCTTTTTATTTTCCGTCGCATCTTTAAGGTAAAAAAAATACTTGCAGTTAAAAACGTACTCCTCTGCACTTTGCTGCTCAGTCCCTGTCATCAGAGCCGTGGCTCTGTCCATCATCTTGTTTGAAATGAATTATGCGAGAAAAGAGGCCACGAAAGATAGACCGCCAGTAGCCTTCGCTACAGGCCAAACGGAGTGTGGGTTTGGAGGGTGGATTCGGAGGCTTTTGAATTGGGATAGTACTTGGCGCGCTGCTGTGACGTATACAGCCGGCAAATCCGCACTTCGAAGTGTGCAGATCCTGAACTGGGACACAGCTAATGAGTTCACTGTACTTCAATGGCCTCCACAGTCACCAGATCTCAATCCAATATTTCACCTTTGGGATGTGCTGGAACAGGAGATTCTCATCATGGATGTGCAGCTGATGAATCTGCAGCAACTGTGTGATACTATCATGTCAATATGGACCAAAATGTCTTGAATTTGTGTCCTTAAGAATTCTGAAGACAGTTCTGAAGACACAAGTATGTCCAATCTGGTACTAGCCAGATATATCTAATAAGTGGCTTCTTCAAGAATATTGCAACTCAAAAGACCTTTAAAAAGCATTAATGGAACACAGTTAAGTAATAAGAAATATATCTGCATACGAATAAAAGCAAGCACAAAAACAAATGTGGATAACAATACAATATTAGTAAAACCTGCAGTTTTAAAGGGAAAATCTTTGACATACCACTTGTCTACATTAATAATCAAATCATAGTAAGTGGGTGCAAGGACACAAGAACACAGGCATTGTTAGGACCATATAAAACACTTTGTCCCACCAGACCTTTGATGCCTTACACCATCTTTAAGAGGCTTTCAGTCGTAGTGGGAGACATGTAAAGAGGGAGGAATGTACAGCAGAAAGGGTGAGAGGATGGATAGAAGGAAAGAGTGTGTGAATAATGGGGGGGGGGGCTCCCCTTTTCCCCCAAATGGCCATGCTTGGCTGAGCCACATAATGCATGCTCAACAGTATAAGTCTGCAAAAGGCCTGCGTCCATAGATCATTGTGAAGTGGCATGTGACCTATAAAAAAAACCGCTGCCTGTTCCCTCCATGTTCACTGTGTCAGCAGAAAAAAAACAGAACAACAAAACGGCAGGATTGCAATAAATTCACTCGCTGCTCTCTTCTCTCTCCTCCTTGATTCATTGCTCGCATCCTTTGACACTCTTCTTTCTCTTTGCCTGTCTTTCTCTTCGTGATCATATAAAAATACTTGCTGCCATCACTTCCTCTCACTCTCATTCACCGATCTCCTTCATTTTCCCTTACAATACTTTCCGAAGGTGCAGAGTGAAGAACCCCCCCAAAAGATAGACGAGGAAATTAGAAGGTCGCTTGCAAGTGTCTGACAGACTATGGCCTTCCCCTCATCCCTTCTGCTAATGATTATTAATTACATGTCATTAATTGACATGCCATGGGCTATACTTTCACATTTGTTATGTGCTATCGACTGCACATTCTGAATTCACTCCAATTAATTAGATTATTCTGCTCGGCCGCTGCTGTTTCTTTGAGTCTTTTTCTTGATCTCCCTCGATGTCCCCTAACACGTGCTCATCCGTCCTTCGTTTCATCCTTCACTTGAAAGAAACTCTTCCACTATTACATTCTCCGTCTTCTCCCCATGCACACTTTTCATGTTATTGACATTCTTTTCTTTCTTCTGTTTTGTGCTGTGTTTGACCAGCCTTTCAATAATTTCTCCTGTGCTCGTCATCTCCATGGCTTCTCTGGCTGATTGCAGAGCTTAATCAGTGAATTTCTGTGGCGGCTGTTGCTGATGAGTCAGTCTAGGCCACATCCTCAGGAAGGGAAAGGCTAGCGGATTCATTAAGGACATCCAGACTATCTCCCTCCCTCCTCCACTTCACCCCACTCCATCCACGTATCCGCTATCCTGCTTGCTGGCTGGCACGCTAATTAAATCTCCATACATGATACCACTTGCTAAAGGTCAGAATCCATCACAATATCATTATTCTGTGATTAAACAAGTGTCTCCTTCCTTCATCATATTTCATGCCAGTTGGCCTGTGCCTGAAAACTGTCTGACTGTGCAAACCCCAGTTATTCACCTTGTTTTTGCTTATTGTCCCATTAGTTGTCTTAGTTTGGTATAAACTTCAGTTTTGGGTTCATTGTTTGTACACTTTCTGTACAAAAGGGAAGAAGGGAGGAAAAACTAATAATAATAAAAAAGCACGAGTGACTATTTTGAAGTAATGAATGTTAAAGTATAGCCGCTTTCAGACTTGCATTGTGAAATATGTACGGTAAAGTCTGTCTGCTCTTTAACCGGAGTTGTCTTTTCAAACATATTGCCTCCTCGCTGACTTTTTAACGTCGCAGCTACGTTAACACATGGGGAAATGTTCCGGATAAGTCGGTTGTCAAAACAGGGTAGGACGTCTTTGTGTTGCGACTTGTCCAGAACATTTGCTTTGCGTTCAGGCAAAACGACGTGACGCAACATTTCCCCTCTTACGACATGAGGGGCTAGCCGGAAAATGTCCGCTAAAGCTCCGAGGTAAAAGAGCGGAACATTTGTCTGAATAAAACCGGTATAAAAGACAAAGTCCGTAACATTACCGCTTTTCAGAACAAGTCTGAAAGGGGCTTATGTTTAATTGGCCATGGATCTGTCAGTGAGGAGACTGAACTGTTCACACTTAATAGACTAAAAACAATGTCAAGACAAGTCCAACATATTTAAAGACAAATTAATGATTGAAGTTAGTCTTGTGATTTCCGCTTTAAAAAAAATGCACAGAGTAATGTTGCCTTTTTCTTTTTTTTTCCTTTTTTGACACTGAGGACAGAGCTATTGTTCTTCAAAAGAACATTTATAAGATTTGTGACTGGACAAAAGAAAATAAAGCCTCAGTGATTATGCTTGGTGCTGAATCCATATGGCAACTTTTCAGTTTGTCAAGTCTTCCTAGTGAAATGCTCATATAGGTTGTTTTATTTCAATAGCTTTCAATACAACTCCATGTCATCCTGTACAGTACCGCCCTTACAAGCAGCATTAGGAAACTTTGACTCATTTTAGCGTTTCCACATTAGAGCGGACATTATTAAGTTTATACTTTAACAAGCCACGGATTCATGAGGAGGAGGGAAGATAGAGGAAGACGGTCTGATAACGTGCAGCGCTTTCAACCACAGGGCTTTATGTAATCTGAAACCAAAACACATCAATACCTAACTCAAAGACTTTTGTCATGTCCTGGTTGGCCTGGGACAATGACATAACTTAGGGCAGAGGTGTCCAACTCCGGTCCTCGGGGTCGCCAATCCTGCAGGTTTTCAATGTGTCTCTGCTCCAACACACCTGACTCAAATTAATATGCAAAGCTTCATAGTATGTTGTATCCTTTTAATTTGAGTCATGTGTGTTGAAAAAGGAAACATTGGAATCCTGCAGGACAGCGGCCCTTGAGGACCGACTTTGAACACCCACTGAAGTCACATTCTGCCTAGCCCTGAACGATATGGGGAAAAAAATCTAATAATTTTTTTTCTGACTAATGTGATTTTAATCTTTAAATATCAGCTTCCATTCAGTGTTCATCAATAAATATATTTTTTAAATGAGATGGAGGATTACCAAATGAGATGACATCAATATGAACTTCTCTATATTCTAATGCAAGGATGCAAAGTTGGGATATGAATGGTTTCACTTACCAACTGCAAGATGCAACCTGTGGCTAAAACACTGAGGCCTGAAGGTTACATTTCCTCTAGAATGGGTTTATACTTTGTCTTTGTAGGAAAAACTAAATGGTCTGATGTTATTTATCTTATTTACACCACAACAGTCATTTCTGTCTCCATGCTTTCTGTTTCCCACACGCCGAGTTCTGCTCTGATGCCACAGACGTGTGTGTGTGTGTGTGTGTGTGTGTGTGTGTGTGTGTGTGTGTGTGTGTGTGTGTGTGTGTGTGTGTGTGTGTGCGCGCCAATGACTGTAAATGAAGGTGTGCGCACACACCCATCAGCAGAAAACACATGGAGTATATCTTGCTTCAGCCACCTAAAAAAATCAGATAGAAATCTGTGTTTTTTTTTTTTTTTTACTCTCCCAGGGAGGTGAAGATGGAAACATCTTGCTGAGAACTTCATGCCCACCATAGAGACACAGCTTAACAGGCTGAATCTTCTGTCATCCTAGTAATTTGAGTCTTATTTAATCTTATATTAATCCATCATTCTTTGTAAGTTTTAACATCAACATGTTATCTGAAATCTGAACATTTGGACTATTTAGAGTGACTGCACTCAGTAAAACCATCTTTATTCACTGTTTGTCACAGCGTTTCAGTCATTTATGGAAAATTATGATGTTTGAAAATGTGACGTGACTTCACAGCTGAGTGTAGCTGTCGCATTAAACATGTGGCCTACCTTGTCATCTTAAGGTGTTGAACCCCCTCATCAGGAAAAGTTTTATGGGCTTCATATCCTCCATCTGATGCTATGAGGAGAGAGTCACTTGCACTTTCTCTGCAATTTTGCACAAACCCCAAATTTCTCTATCTTTTGCGCTGCATGAACTGCGGCTGCCCCCTCTCCCCCTCCCTCTCTCCAGCTGTGAGAGAGTGGATGATATAAAGCGAGTGTGGGGAATGAAACGACACAAGTCCGATTTAAACATATTTTGAGGTTTGAGAGAGAGCAGAATCCTGCACAATTTTTATCTCTCAAAATGAGGACATGTCCGGGTTAAAGTAGAAGTTTGGTCACCCTTAATGACTGTTGCACAAGAAAGTCGACAGGAAGTCTGAAGTGAGTGGATTTGTAAAGCTGTGGATGTAGCAGGTTTAAACCTGGATCAGGTGGCGTGTAACGTATAAATTAATCGCGATTTGCTAATTGCAACGTTTTAAATTTCACTTTAAAAATGATTCATCGTTCAGCCCTAATTCTGCCTGTGTGAAAACACAGCACAGGACAGTACTGTTTAATAGCTCTATAAAACTGAATTTATGGTGAATTAAAGCACAATTAATAAATGTTACCAGAGCATGCTGTGGGTTTCAGACAACTACTTCTCCATCAAAATGTTCTGTGTGAAACTCAGCTTGCACTCTACTATAAATTTGATGCTTAATCTCATGAACTGAGGACCCTGAATTAAATGCATGCAGTGTTGCATATTAGTATTTAAAAAGTAGACTGTATATTGTGTAAAGAGTCATTTGGAAAGTAACTACTTGTTCAGTTATTTTTACTGTTGAATGCACCTTACTGTACAACTTCCAATTTAATTCAATAGCCTGCCACCAAAGCACCAGCTTGATGAAGCTTATCAGTTGTACATTTTACTAGTAATATTTTGTTTTTTTTTGTAAAAAGAAAAACCAAACAAAAAAAGAAATATTTTATAGCATGGTATTGCCAAACTGCATAGGTTACTAAACTTTAGATTGTATTACACCCTTCAGTGAGACTTACCCCATCACTATGTCCAAATGGTCATGAGTTAAAATTTAAATTTAAATTCTGGATACTAACAAATCTAACTTGCTCAGTCTTATATCAGTTTTTTGGTGAAAAAAATAATCTCCCTAGTAATGTTTCCAGTAGACAAAATGATGCCAGTAGGGAGTGGAGAGGAAAACGTGTGTTAGAAAGATATTGGTAACATCTTTCTCCTCATAAATTCAGCTCAACTTTCAGCTCTGGGTTTGATTTCTGAATTTCCATTTTCTTCATCTGTATCCCCTAAACTCCTCATTTAGCCTCTGGTATATTTTTGCCTCTTGTGGATTGACTGAATTTATGCCTTAGTTTTGCTCCAAAACTGTCATGCTGTTTTGTTAGTTTCTGTTTTTCTTTTTTTTCTCTCTCTCTCTCTTTCCACAAATATATTATGTGTTGCAGCTGCTCGGTTAATGTTTTTCAGGTGAGAACATCCACCAAAATACAAGTGAATCAACTTTGTTTCGCCCCATAAGCCAAATTTACTCCCAAACACACCAATAAATATATCAGTTTGCAGCATGTTTCAGATGTGTGTAAATATTAGCTTGCAGAAACTCCTATTTTTTGTTTTTTTATTCTATAACTGTGCTGATCTGCCAAGATCTCATGGCACATATTCCATGAGATGACATCACTGTCAGCCACAGAGACATCCCTGTGTGTTCCCATATCTATCGGTATATATTCTCTTTCCTCAGTCCTAATCATTGTGACTGGTTTTCAAAACAATCCCCAGGGCACCATACAAAGGGAAAGTTAAATCTACTTGGTGACAGCTCTTGTGCTCCACATTGACACTTGTGCATTCTAACTGAATTTTGAGCATGAGTCAGTTAGTGCTGAGAAAAGAAAAAGGGGAGGAAATCCCACATTCAGAAACAGATTCCTGACTCCATGTTGTATGCTGCACATTTGGTTTAGAGAAGAAAAATCCAACTTTTCAGTTTAATTCAAAAATAACTTATTTTTGTAGAGAGAGCAGCTTATTGCTTTTGCGGATCATTACCGTTCACATCCACACATTGAGCTCTCCTGTCCACCATTTATCTTGGAGCCCGCTATCTGACGTTTTCTGCCCTTGACAATTGAAAATTTAGAGGCTGAAATTGGGATCTGTTCTGCTCATGCCGTTTCTACCCGAAAACAGGCCATATGAGGAGCTAATAGAATGTGAACAACGGTCACCTTTACTGAAACTACTGCAATGCAGAAAAAAGGGAAAATGTGAGAGGAGGTGGTGAGTATGACTGTTCTACTGATTGAGACACACAGATTAGCAGAACTATGAAAACGGCTAACGGAGCTAAAAGGCAAAATATTGCTTATTGTGTTAGCTTAATAAGCAAGACTGAAACAATTACAGCCTGTTTCATTCCATGATTTAGTTTCACAGAAGATTTATCTTTTAGCAGAATAAAATGCCATGTAAACACTATTACAAACAGGTCCAATCACAGTCGTTGCTATACTGTAACATTTAGTTAGATAATTCTTTTAGAGGAGTTATGCTGTAGGGGATGAAGCTGCACCATATGATTTGTACAGATCTAACATGGAAATACAAATATCTTTTTGTCTGTACTAAAAGATGTAGCACACATGGATTGTTCTAATCAGTGTCCTGGCAGATTGCTTTTCAGCACTGTCTTATACACAAATGTGGAATAGAGGTTATTTCTTAGTCATCTCTGTTTTTAATTACAATATCTGTCTGCATCATAACTAAGTCTTAATACTGTAATATACTTTTAATAAGAAAACAGGGATTAACAACGGCTGCCAATACATTTGAAAAATAATAATGTAGATGTTTCATTTCCAAATGGTGACAAGTTTAGGCAAGGCAAGTTTATTTGTATAGCACATTTCATGTACAAGACAACTCAAGGTGTAATATAAATCTGTGCGCCATATGCATAGCTATGGTAACTCATTTTGTTGTTGTTGTTGTTTATGACCTGTGCCAGTGGGAGCATGTAGATGTTAAACGGAGGAGACCCCAGGATGGAACCTTGGGGAACTCTACGTGTAATTCTTGTCTGCTCAGATGTAAAGTTGCCTATAAAAAATTTTCTGTTCTCCAAGTGTGTTTTGAGCCAGTTTAATACAGTGCCAGATAGGTCCACCCAGTTTAGATGTCCCCTCTAAAGTTTTAACCATTTGGACCTTTTCATCCACAAAGAACCAGGGTTTTGGGAGCCTAAAAACACAAGATTTTTTTTAAACCAGGTCCCAAAATAGATAAATCTGAAAATCTTTCATTAACAATCCATACATATTTTTCCCGAGCCGATGAGACCATTGGCCGACCTCTTCCTTTATCCACACCTGCAAACACTACCAGCAGCTAAAGCAATGGTGGATTACAAGACTTGCGTACAAGACTATGTGCATACTCCATGTCTTATTCTTTGTTTTTTATGTATTTCTGTGGTAGCATTCCAGCTGCACTTACAGGCCTGGCATATACCCCATTGCATTTTCAGTGGTTTTGTGTGGATGTGCAGGGAGCGATTTTCATCTATACAGAAAACTTTTCTAAATTGGAATTGGTTCAGTTTCCAGTGGATGACTATAAAATTTCAGGTTGATGCTGATGTTGGATGGCATAAAAGTCTGGTTTTCATTTTGCACCATCCTGATTATTTCCAGTGATTTGATTTTTTATTTTATTTTTTCAAACTTAAAGAGCTCATGTTTCCAAGCTTCGTTTCAGCCCAACTAGGTCAAAGTACATCTGGACAAATCTTCAGTTTTACATCCTATCTCAGTTTTTGTTTAGGTTGATCTGTCGTTGAGGGGGGGGGGGGGGGGGAAAAAAAAAAAAAAAAAAAAAAAAACACTTGATGGGCAAAAATATATCTACAAGACATTATTTTTAAAGGATTAGAATCAACTTAATGTAGCTCCTCAGCCTCCAGTCAGCGTGAACTAAAAGATCGTTTTGCTTTCTTGACATGTGGCCATTTTTTTGATACAAAGTAAAATACTGCTCGTTACTTCACACTGACTCAGTTTTGTTGCAGGACTCACAGGCAGTGTTTTATGAAGGCAAAATTGAATGTTGACATATTTTACAACGAATATGGCAAACCCAGTTAGTCATGTCGGTCATGACAGAATTCTCCAGTGCCTCCAATCATCTTGGCAGGTTAGTCATTTGGTGCACAGCAGGGCAAGAGGAAATACTGGATTTCTAAGTGGCTAACTACACAGAGCGTATATTCTAACATTTTCTTTTCTTTTTTTTTTGTAAGAGGTTTCACACTATCATCAATAATTCTAACTAAAACAACCTAATAATCAACAAAGGATTAATTGTCATAAAGATCTGATATGCCAAATTAGCATAATAAAAGGGCAAGTGGAAGCAAGCCATTAAAAGCACCACAGGGGGTATTATGATTTGTAATTTCCTTTGTTTGTATTTATTTATTTTTATTTGGGATACCCAACAGTTGAGCAGTGACATGAAGTAAACTATGTCTGTGGTCTAACATGTGCCATTAAGTTAGTGAACTTGCAGCCAATGGAATGGGCCATAATGGTGCAAGCCCAGATTAGGCCATACATCAGAGAATGTTGGAGTGTGGATCTCTTTCAGTCCCCCACTAATCGCATTGAGCAACTCTAGCTTTCGTGCGCCCACTGCCCCCTCTCTTTTTCCTCAGTCTGTATCTGCTGATCCCTCTGCACGGTCCAGAAGAGAGCTCTCTTTGTGCTGGTGCTGGCAGGCAGACACAACCAGAGAGATGGATACGGCTGAGAGTGACCTGATTTTGCCTTAGTGCCTGGCCTCTACCCAAACACAGTCTCTCTGCTCTCTTGTGCCTATGTCTTTAGGGTTGGACCATCCATGTTTCTCCTGTGTTCCACACTGTGGGACATTTATCTTTTAGACTTGACAAAAAATGAGTTTGTAATTATTTGAGTTTCTGCTCTGGATCAAGCTGCTAATACAGTTTCACCCACATAAATTGATTTGACCTTTTCTACTTTTCTAGAAATGCAGAGGAAGAAATATTAATGGCCTGTGTCTCATTCTGGGTTATGTATTTATTTACTTTACAACTTTTATCCTCTTGGTTTTCTATTAAATCAAATAAAATACATTATCAACAATATTTAATTTGCGTGCATTGAGGGTAGTAATTTACCTACAATACTAGAACCTTCAAACCAGGGACCATTGGATGTTAAAACAGGAAATGGTGAGAGAAAAAGCACAGCAAATGCTCAACCTCCAAGTATGAAATGCATTAATCAGGTAGGCTGAGAGAAAGAAAATGGGCAGAAAAGATGATGGAGGCAATGACAGCGGTGCCTCACTCTCAGAAAGTGTCAAGGGCTACGTTGATATTATTTAATATTCCGACTAGAGACGTCTTTGGCATCTTAACTATAAATGTCATGTTTCGATAGTGGCATAATGAAAATGTGTCGGCTTCCTGAAAGGCCTGACAGACAAAGTATATTTCATTAGATTGCAGAGCAGAGGACAGGGATGGTGGTGACTGGCAACCAGCAGAAATAATACAGCACGTGTCAGTGGCAGATGCATATATTCACACATGAAATATATTCTTTACTTTCACAGATGCAAAGAATTGAAGAGGCTCATTATTCAGTGATGGAAAATGCTTCTTTTTCTGGAACATAATTGATCTCAGGAGAAATATTTGCACCTTTATTATCTTTCAAGGAAACATTCAATCATTGAAGATCCAAATACTGCAAAGTACTTCATTTTAATAGTTTAATAGATCCTGTTACCCTTTGAACCCAGGCATGATGTATCTCTTTTGTAACTGATGGTAACATGAAGCTAGAGTTTTCTTTGTGTCATATAAACAACGAACAAGATTAAATGGATAAATTCCGCTGTACTGGTTTCTGTAGAAACCTGTGAATGGCGCGACCTTGCTTCTCTTCGGCAAACCGTTATTCTAGTAGTGGACTACCACATGACTTGGAAGACGCAGATTGTATTCCTGACCGCACCTCATTTTGAAAAGGTCATTGGGAAAGGCACTGACAGAAACTGGAACTGGATGAGATGTTGCCTACTTTAGTATTTTTGTTTGTCATCTGATATTAATTTATGTTCACTCTCATTAGCATCTGTCAGCAGTGGTGCCTCTTTTTCCTTCCATCCTCATCTCAACCTTTCAACCATACGACCTCTTCTTGACCCAAATTTAGGCCATCTGCATTGATCATTCACTCCACTTTACATGACCGCACGCTGTAGCCTGGAGCTCATGTCCTAGACCCAGCCATCTTCCATTTGTGTAATGAAAGCAGACCCCATATTTCCTCTGTGTCTTGGTGTGAGGGCTCTGATGATGGCCTATAGTGATAGGTTGAGTAGAGACTATGCACTTACACAATTTATCAAGAGCCCTAAGGGTGCACTTCCAGGAAGAAAAATTGAAAGAAAAAAAAAGACAAAAAGACTTGTGGCCATGGACATCATATCTCTAATATTTTTAAACCACAGAACAGATGTAGATTTTTTACTGCATCTTTATTGTACTCACCTTGTATATTCCTTTTTGATTTTAACCATCATTTGGATTTTGTGCTGGGTTAATAAGTGACTGTTACAAAACTGAACATAGCCTGTTATAGGGGGACACATTTAGTCTGATGCTCTGTAGTAGTTGGCATTTACATCAATCTGCGGTATTTCTTTTATCACATCAACATAGTATGCTGTGGATGTATAACTCATTGACTGCATTGCAAATAACTTGAGATGGTTTGTGTGTGTGTTTTTTTTTTTAAAGATCGTGCAGGCCAGACATTTCTCTACACAGGAACCCTCCACATCTCTATGCTATTAATCAAGCAGTACCTGCTCCAGTCTGAAACGGTTTCAAATTCATCCACGCACCTTGAATAATGACCAATCCCCAGCACCATTATTCTCTTATCAAAGACCATAAGTCATTCTGCCAGCTCTGATTGGTAAAAATATGCCCTCTGACAGGACTAAACACTTGCATGCTAATGCAAAATTTGAGGATACAAAGAGCGTTCGGCACAACTATTTGTAAATAATTATGAAATAAAAACATGCCACACTGAAAGCATGATGGATGATACAAATGATTGCATCACTCCTTTAAGAGCTATAATTTAATCTCCGTTAAAATCCACCTTGTAGTTCTGTGATAGTGCAGGCCCTTTTTTTTCATTTCAGTCAGTTCACGTTGAATCACTTCACATTGAATATCATGTTTTGTAGCATTTCTGCAGTTTGTTGCATCGGGTGGACTGTGGGGAATTGTGCCTGACAGAGCAGCCTCTGGCGCTGTTAAAGAGCTAGTGCCTGACTGCAGTCGTCTTCCATCTTCATCCCGCTCTTGCATACTTCCATATTTGCTGTATTTTGCATACGGAGCAGCCAATGAACTTTCAGTCTGATTTAATTTATCAAATTTTTGCTCCTCTGCTCAAACAGTGCCCTTTGCCTTAAACTTTGAGTTTTATATTCCTGATTTAAAAAAAAAAAAAAAAACTGAATAAGATTTGTGTTTTTGCATTCCTCTCCCCATTGCAGCTTTTGACCATCGACGATGACTTTTGTGGCCTCGACATGAATGCACCTTTGGGTGTGTCCGAGATGGTGCGTGGCAAGCCTCTCTTTTCCGATGCCGTTGACAAAATGACCTCTGTCATTGCCTACGTCTACAAGAACCACTCACTGGTCTTCGTTGGGACAAAAAGTGGACGAGTCAAGAAGGTAAGGAGGAGAAGTGTATTGGAGAAAGTTTAATTGAATGGAGGGAGAGATTCGGTTTCTCTCCGTTGGTGTATGGAGTAAGGGCTGGGAATTGGGACTGCTGGCTTGGAGGATGGATAGTAGTAGGAAGGCAGATTGACTTTCAGGGAAATCAGCTGAGTTGGCTGTATCTGCAGCAGGAAGGTGCGTGTCTGTGCATGAGAGAGAGGAAGCCTGAATGGAAGAAGTGTATGTCCTTTAGTGTTGGTGAAAATGTGTGTGTGTGTGTTTGGGCTAAGGGGATCAGGAAAGCTCCTTAGGGGGTTTTATTCCGACAGCCAAGCCTATCTGGTATCTTTCAACATCCTCCTCATCCACTGCACCATATATCACAGATGCACTTGTATACACCCAGTATCAGGCATATCCTCAATACTTTTCCTTTACTTTGGACTTGTCTAAAACCCAGAGCCCTGGGGGCAGATAGTAGCACCCATCAGCATGTTGCAGAACTTGCCAGACAGCACAGATCAGCATGTTGCAGAATCGATTAGAAAAAGTTTTCATCTCTTTCTTGAGGCAATTCTAAGGATCAGAATATGGAGTGCATAATTCATTTATTCATTTATGTAACTGTATGATAGTGTAATACACAGCAATAGTAAACTACATGAATTTTTTCCATGATTAAGCATTTTGTGTAAAAGTTGGTTTGTTTAGACATTATTGGAAAAACAATGTGTGCTTTGAGGCGTCCTTCAAAACAGATTATTTTTTATTTAAGTTGGTCATGTTTTTCATGGCATATTTAAACATCTTTGACCATCAGTGTCTCTCTCTCTTGTGTAACAGCAGAGCCCTTGGCTAAACAAGATTTGTCCCCTCAGAGTTAAGCAGTACTGGATAAGCTGGATTTTGGAGTGTTGTAGCTTCCACTTTAGACTCCCTTCATGCCCTTGTGTGTGTGTGTGTGTGTGTGTGTGTGTGTGTGTGTGTGTGTGTGTGTGTGTGTGTGTGTGTGTGTGTGTGTG
>JAOXYM010000025.1:16088203-16129123 GCA_028567055.1 Leptatherina wallacei | reverse complement strand
GTGTGTGTGTGTGTGTGGTGTTATCAGAAATGTGAGCCATCTCTGAACACCAACTCATCAAAAAGGATTCATTGTGGTCAGACAGAGTAGTACAAGAATCTTTCTACATTACAACTGATACAGAGTATCCATTTCACTAGAGTTTGATGTTTTCCCTGGGCCCCCTGTTAATAAATGGCTACTTTCTAAAAGTGGAGGCATGTCTCCCCTCGTGTTTCCTGCAGACTGATAGCATATCTAGACCACTGCTTTTCCAATGCTCTGTTGCTAGGCAACTGTTTATCTATTATGGGATTTGGTAGGGTTCAGTGGGGAGGAGGATGGACAATTTATGGACAATTTAAGCTTTTGTTTTGTACAGTATGCACATCTATCTGTCTGTGTCTGTCTGTCTGTCTGTCTATAAATATATATTCACGTTTCAAGTGCATAGATATGAACAAATCATTTCAGTCACAGTATATATGTGCATGTCTATATAAAGCATTGTAGTGTTTGTATCCTGTATCTCTGACGCTGTACTATCAACACACATGCAGAGGCAAGCACACACACTTGATTTCTTTCCTCTTTCAGTCTGTTGCTTTATTGCACAGCTGCTCTTCAGGTGAGTCTTTAACCTTCTCAGCCCCTCCATTCAAAGTATCACTCTTCAAGTCAGTCTTACACACTCTGCAGCACCATATGCACACAGACGCCATAAACACTCACACGCCAGGATTTTTACCATCGAGGTGGGTACACTAAATGTCAACGCCAGCAGTGTGGGCTCGGCACTGGACTGGAAAAGGAGATGATTGATGCCAGTCAGTGGCAAATTTGCATGCCAATAGGATTGTGAATAGGCACTGATGGAGTGATGGGGTAATTTCCTCCTATCTCCCTGCTGTGGGCTAAAAACGGCAAGATTTTCCATATATGACCGTATTTTTTTTGATATTTCAAACAAGATCAGTTGAATGACTGAGTACACATTTGCTGAGTTTTAATGAGAACTAGGACTGTTTACCACAAGTATTTTTGAAACTGCCCCATACAACTGCCAAATGAATGTAAAACTGGCAAACATCAGTTTCTAAGGTGTAAACTAGTTGCAGTGAAAGCTTTTAGCTATAAATCATATGCTGACATGTGAAAATGACTTACTGCATATGATGGACCTATGGGTGTTCCTAAACAGGCTTATGCTTATTTGTGGATATGGTGAATCAAACATAAGGCAAGTGCTTTTACAGAAAAAGAACACCCAAAAAGACAATGGAAGGAGCTGTGTGTGAGTAGATGTTTTTATGTACGTAAGTGTGTATGTGCATGTTGTAAGGGCTTCTGTCCAGTTGATGAATGATCCCAGAGGCTGAGGAGAAAATGTCTATAAAACACCCCCAACTACCTCTTTTCTACCGTCCACCATCCTTTCATCTTCACTCCTTTTTCTCCAGCTAAAAGCCCTTCTGCCCTCTCTCACCATCTCCTCCTTTCCTAGTTATGTCTGTATTCCTTTCTGCAATCAAATCTTTTCTCGCAAATCTCCTTTCTGTCTGCACTGTTTCAGGCCAAATGTCTGTTGGCAAATAAATGAGTGACTTGAGTTTCTCTCAGTTTGGAACAATTAATGAGAGAAAAGCCTGAAGGGAAGTTTTAACAGAGACATAAGTTAATCCTTTCTCAGGATTTTTTCTGCATGGGGTCAGTCTGTAATAGTGTGAAAATGTATAGAAAATAATGATGCACATAATAAATCAAGCAAAAGGGAGTGTGGAGATACTTAGCAAATTCTTTATTTTTGATGTGGTAAGCAAGAATGTAAAAAATTACTTTTTATGATGTGAAAGAATTTGTTTGGGTTGGAAAAAAACAAACTATTTATTTCATTGTGCAAGAGAAGAATGGTTGTGGGTTAATTTGGGGTGAGGAGAAAACAAAGATGAATCCCAAAGCACACAAACACACATAAGATGAAGTTATGCCTAGTAGAAACCTGAAAAAACATCAAACAGTACTCACTTTTCTGTGTAATTCCAGGTCAATATGAGGGAGTTTGTCAGCTGTAGAGTAATGTTTCATTCTTGTGTGCAACAGCATGTAGAATTTACCACACCTCATATGACTTGCTGCTTCTTGATGGCCTTCAATGCTGGCGCATGTCCAGAGTCATTTTGTAAAAAGAGAAAAATAAAATGCCTCAAAAAAGTCAATATGAAGTAATGAAACTGCAGTCAGATTGAAGATAGTTCAGTCTTTCAGTATAGAGTAACACCAAGGATCTTTAAAGCCCTCTAAATAAATAAATTCAGCAGGACAAATATTTGTAAAACATGTAACTTCATCCAGTCAACAAGCCTATGATGTATGATGTTGTTCTACAGCACCTGCTAGCTTTAACCATAGTTGCTGTTTTTCTTTCACCCTCAGATCTCAGTCAGCGACCCACACAGACATTACGCTAACAACTCCCAGCTTTTGTATCATGGTGCCTTGGCCTTGTTTTTGCCAGCTACCCCACACTGTGCCAACTAACAACCTCCTTGTGTACACACAGACTAACTTGTATGAAGCAGGCAACTACTCCCCTCCCCAAAAACCAGCTGAGATGAAAAGGCTGCAGATCACACAACTGTTAAACTTTGATCAGTCTGGCAACAAGTGTAAATAGGATCATTAATAGGGATTTAGCAGGGGGCTGCCGCCTGCGATTAGACATACGCAAACATGCACATATGCTTTTTTAGGTCGCTAGCATTTAAAAAAGCTGTTTTGCATGTGGACACACAGGCACAGACGGTTCATTTTTCGGTTTTCTAGAGATGAGCTGCAGCATGCAGTCGGCGTACCAATGGGGCCTTTAATTGGGGTGTAATCTAAAAAGTGTAATTTGCCTGGAGTGGATAGAAAGATCTGACAGCAAAAGTAGGAGGAGGGTCGCAAGAAGAGGATTACTGCGAGGAAGAAGGGGGTTGGAAGACTAAATCTGTTGGATGAACGTAAGAAATGAGATGAGGGCATAATGGCAGGGTAAGAATAGAAGAGAAAGTGACAAATGTATGACCAAATTTCTATAATTGCAGAAATTGCATGATCATTCTCACTCTTTTAATTCTTGAGTACATCTAGATTAACTTAGCACCCATCATAACGCCAAATGGTTTGTATCTATTTTAGAATGAGGAAGAGCTTTATCCTGGGGGAAGAATGAGAGGATTTGACTAAGGTGTCTCCTGACTGGTTCCTGCAGGCTTGCTGAGGTTGCAAGGGAGGGGATGGTGGTGACTCAGGAAAACGCATTGCAAGACTTGCATTGCACTGGTCAGGAAGCTCTGACAACTGGCAAACAAGTGAAAACATTTGACAAACGCGCTACTTTTTCAGGCAAGACATCACCTCAGATTCAGCCGTACAAAATGATGAAGGTGAACAACACAACAAAGGTTACAGCAGGATGTCTTTTTGGTAAATCTGCTCTTTATCTGCAGCAGTGCAACATTATGGATTATGTTCCTCACACTATGTATTTTTCCATACTTGTGTAAATATGTGCAAAGATCTAGAAATATGTTTACACACCCTCAACGTTACCTAAAGCTAAGAAGCTAATTGCTTTTTGTTGTACACATTAAAATATGAATTGCTTGGAGGTTGATAAAATAAGACTGCTTGTGTAAGTAACTCAACAAATGGATACTTTTGGATGCCCTGTAAATAAATGTTTAACACAAAGTACTGTTAGATCCCTTAAACTGCCTTTTAGCTCTGTATCCAATACGTTTGTAGCTTCATACTCCCTAATGCCAATGCAACACAGACATTTAAAGCAGTTTCACTCACCATTCAGGGGTCAGACTCATGCCCTTTCAGTGCTGGAGCAGCCTCGACTTTTAGTTTGTCACCTGAGAAACCAGCGTTGGGCCTTTTTCATAAAATGGTCGAGTGTAGTGAAACAAATCCAAACATTTTTGCGACTGTGTTGGTGGCCTGAAAAAAACAAAACAAACGGCATCTACTAATCCCAGATTGCTGCCTCTTTAAGGAAGCTGGAAATGGCCACCTTGTCCTTATAACTGAAAACACATTGCTTTAGAGAAACAAAACCAAAAGTAAAATACTAAAATGTCAATGTCTCCTTTTTTTAAAAATTTAATTCTTAGCAATATTCAAATGACAATTTATTATTTTGACACTGTAGATTAACCTGAAAACATGGAAATACATGTCATGGGCTCTTTTAAGAGACAGAAATTGTGATAATAAAATGTCTCGTGATAGGGGAGAGTAAGGCAAAAAAGATCATTAGCAATGAGCTTTACATATTTTTTTATCTTGACATGATTATAGCCATTTGCCACATAAAATCTGGTTTCAAATGAGTCTAACTCCAATTCAAATCCACAAATGAGTCGCTCTCTCTCCCTAAACTCCTTAGATTTCTGTTGCCAAAACCTGATTACATCACTTTTATAACCCACAAAACCCACTGGTGCTGTGGCTTTCCAGTTGCAAGCCTCTTATCTATCAAACGGACTAATGAGTTTGAAGCTGGCCACCACCACAGCCAAGGTAGTGCATAGGATTTGGCCATGTTGCACTGGCTGGTTGATGCCTCTGTAGAAATAAGAGTGATCAGGGAGATAAAATGGCAAATCAACTGATCTCCCAGCAGGAGTGAGGATTGCTGTTAGAAGAAAAAAAAAATCCAGTCTGCAAATTCTGTTGCCCTTTGCCCCCATCATTAAAGGCTTTTTCAGACCACCATATTGTTATCTTGTATAGTTCAATTTAGAGCCCTTCTATTTATTTATTTTCTTACCAAAGTAATTAATTCCTAAAATGTGTTTAGGATTAAGTTATTTGTGGTTGTGAGTCATTTAGCCAGCAGCAGCAATAGGTCATGAATGGAAGGAAAAAAAGACAAAGACCTGTGACTCCACTCTTCTATAAAAACATTATCTTTATTCATTGACTTTGTTAAGTTGAATCATGATGAGCATGTGTTTATCCAGCCAAGGTCATGTTGTGTAAGTCTTTTGTTGGGCTTTTCAAAATGGCTCTGACCTCAACCCTCACCTATAACCTTCTGAACCTCCCCAACCTGTGACCTTGTGGTTGTTTTCAACTCCATTATGTCTCCAATGACCTTGGCAAAGGGTGAGAAGTGCAGGTGTCACTTGTTTTATTAGCCTATTTTTCTTTCCTCTTTTCTTAATCCTTTTTTACTCAATCTTTGGCTCCCACTTTTTAGAAAAATTGAATGAGCCTTGCATTTGGCATTTTTCTTTTTGGATAGCTAGCTTCTCTCTTACCTTTTAATTATTTATGCTGAACTCCATGCCTCCTCACAGCTGTGAAAGCTAGAGCACACACATACAGATTCCTGCAAGCAGCTCTATAAATACATGCCACGTGCTGGCAGTGATATTTTAAAGGCTTTGTTTTGGAAGGGGAAGCTGGCAGATTCAGACGGCAAGAGCCTATTATTGGAGATAAAGGAAAGGGGGCTTCCAGTGTTTTTTTCCTACCTTGCTTTTTGAATAGATGTGACATAATTTTCAAGACTTAAACCTCTTTTCAAATGCTTGCAATTACCAGTCCCCTTTTCTCCTGTATTCCAAGTTGTACTGTGCATATTTTTGCCTCACTTTTGTTTTCTTCCATATTGACCATCAAAGAGGTCACCTCCATTTTCTTTCTCAACTTTGTATGTATGTTCCCTCATTTCTTATTTGTTATTCCTCAATGTATTTAATTTCCATGCTGTATGCTTTTTAAATGTTTTCCTTCTTGACCCATTCATTTTCATATTTTGTCCACCTTGCTTTTTGTGCAACTCCATATCCCTCCCATTCAATCCAGCCTCATACATATTGTGTCTCTGGATTGGTTGTGTAATGATATGCACTTTGCTCTCCAACTCTTATGTCACCTGGAATTGCAAATTATAAAGTAATGTGCAAGGGAGAAATTGAAGCATCAGTTCAGCAGCCTTTGCTGTTAAAATTAGAGAGACCAGCATAAATACCAGCCTTCTTAAAAATAAAATTGACATCGTTTGCTGTTTATAATATCTCAACAACTCATAATTTCATGCATTAGATCTTGTTCCTTAGTGTCACTTCTTTAAGAATCCTGCCAAATGGTGGGCTGGGATATGTGCTGTTTAAGGAGCTAAGGTGGTACAAACACTCAGTCAGGGCCTTTTGTCACCATAGAGGTGGAAGATGGTGTGAGGAAAAGCATCTGTAAGGAGCAGAGATGAGTCAGTGAGATGAAGAAAGGACACAGGGGGGGGGAGAAGAAATTCAACTAAATGAGGAATCAAGGTGAATTGTACAGAACTTGATAAACAAGTGTTCAGAAAAGTCTGAAGGGAGGGGGTAATGAAAGGAGTGAATAAAGGGTGTATGATTGAGTGACTGAGATAGGAATCTTCAGAGGACTCCTGATGTGAGTCATCCAGCCAGTGAGTGATGGGTCACCATGGACACGGCCACTGACCCTGCACTGATGCCCAGTCTATTGATCTCATTAAAGCAAAACCTCTGTTTTTTTTTTTTACTCTTTCTCTGTCAATGCTTTCCTGTCTAACTGCATTAATCTCAATGAGATCAACAGCTTTGAATCTCTCTTTGCCCCTCTCTTTTGTATGTGCCGTCTGTCTCTAAGCATCAATTTTGGTCTAGCTCCCTGGCTCTCTGCCTTTCTGTTTTTAGCTTTTGTTTTCCCCTTTAATGGCTGGCTGTTTGTGGTTTATAGTTCAAGCGCCACAAATGGCAAGCATGCAAATTATGGTTAAATACACTTGGGGTAAATAATATGATGAGATTATTTAGTACAAATGAAAAAACCCTGTTCTAAATCATTCCAGTCTGTCTGTCTTTGTGTCCATCATCTTGTTTTCTTTCTTTTCTATATCTTACTCTGGTTGTAAGTTTGCAGTATTTGTCTCTTGCTAATTTTTCTCACAGCACAGAGCATTTTCAGATTAAGTAAAGGTTATCAACAAATGAATGAGTTTTGATGTATATATGTGTACACAGTAGAGAAGTACTGTCCGATTATTCACCAGTGAGATAATTTGCAATTAGCCCTCTTTGTGCTTATACAAAAGGTTATCAACCAAGTGCAAATGCATGCATGCACAGTTTCTAGCGCACACAGCGAAAGCTGTTTAAGTAATTTCTGTGGAAAATTTCCTCAGTGGTGAGGCCTTACCATTCTATGCTGAGCCTTGATTAGAGGTTGATTTAATGCTCTCCAAACAATGAGCTGCTGTTTATTTCCAATTAGTGAGATGGATGCAGACCATTACAAATATACAGCCCTTCTTGTGTTGTATTTTTTTCCCCCTCCACTTTCCCACCTCATATCTTTTTCTCTCTTAAACTGTTTTGTTGGATGACACTTGCATGGTAACAACAGACATTGGCAGAAGTGTTGCCATGGGAGAGAATTTTTACGGATGTTGTAGCTGTCCAATGTGACTCATTAATTGGATGTTTACCTCTTTGAAGATTAAGGCTGGCTCTGCTGTATGAAACCTAGTGAGATTTATTGTGAGTTTTTATTTTCTTGTCACGTTTGGCAATTTAGAAGTATTTAAGTCAAGTTGAGCTACAGGTAGATTCAATTTTATTTTGTATTACTAGACACAAAGTTTTCTGTGTACTGTATACCTTATTGTTTATTTTATGGATAATATTTGTGGCTGTAGTATTCAAATGTCAAAGTACATTTAATCTGATCTGAGAGTATATAGCCTCATTCCTCCACAAACATGCAATGAAGGGCTCCTTTTAGATATTTGCATACAGCAGATGCATGCAGTTGTTTGCATCCAAAGATTTATTGAGTTGAATTCATCTCAACTCTATAATCTCTATCAAATAGTGTCTGGTCTTGCCCCCAGAAGCCTCAAGCTATCAGTCCAGCTCACATTCACGTTGACATATCCCATCATTTAAAATCAGAAGCACTCAAAGCTTTATGTACAAGTAATTTTATGCATTTTTGATCTGCAACTTCAAGCTCCTTTCGTCTCCATGCTGGCTTTCAATAAATTCAGATGATTTCCCGTGTCATTAAATACTGAATTTGACTTGCAAATTGCCTCCTCGTGCCATCTATGAAGACGAGATGAATGCAGTGTAGATACACACACATTCATATATTCAGACATACAGAATCAGACAGACAGCACTTGGCTCATGTTTAATTAAGCGATTTGTCTGTGTGAGAGTGTGATGGACCCTGTTCAGTGTAATCGCAACGTGTATTTTTGTCAGTGAACTTTTCCTTTCATGGCTCAATATCCTGCGGCCCTATAGGGGGCAGCACACATTAGTGGCCTCTTTTGTCCTATGCCAGCATGACCAAGGTAAACATCCTCTTGGATTATCTTTCATTCTTGATCTCACTTTCTTCCTCTTTGCACCACCCCTTTCTTCACCCTCTCACCCGCCTTCTCATCTTCTTTCACACTCACTCCATCTTGATTCTGTCTCTTTCTTCCGTCTCAGAGATGAAAGCCTCCCCATGGCTCCTTTCACTCCTCCTGAAGCAGCCCAAATGAGGTAGCTTATCTGATGCCCCCCCCCCCCCCTCTTTAGACAGAGAGATTTGATACACACACTCTGCACTTACACACACATGCATGCAGATACACACAACTGTATACCCGTCCCTCTGTGCATGTGTATATATGCATCACATAACATATGCAAATAAGGATAATCAGGAAACACCCTCACAGACATACGGTATGCCCGGAGGCATGGCAGGCCTGGTGGGAGATCCGGGGGCCTGGCATTCTGGTACGAAGTGCCTGGCGTCGGGTCCCCAGGGGTGGTAGGTTTGACTGTGATGTTTGGTTATTGAGCTCAGCACAGCAATGTCTTTTGGTCTGCTCTGTAGGGGGGAATAAGGGAGGGCATGCATATGATGTCTTTTATTAAACAGTAATCCCAACAGCTGTTGTGTAGCCAAGCATCCCCCCTTCTACCAGTTCTGTTCTTTTTTTCATTCTTTAGTTTCTTTTTTGTTTAAATCAGGCATCTTGTCTATTTACCATGTCAGAGTGCAATACACAGCAACTATATCCACTGGAGACCTCTTAACTACTCATATTAACATTAACTTCCAATGTAACACATTTACATGAGCAAATTTGTTTACCAGAAAATGTAATGCTCCCAGGAACATTTTGTTCAGCATCTGAGAATCAGCAAATACATGACTGCTGAGTGTAAACTTCTGATGCAAAATGTTTATCCAGACCATGGCTCCAAAAACTTAAAATCTTTTATTTATTTCTGCTGCTAGAAACTAAACCATGCTTAAAAGTAACACATGGATATTTACTTAAACACATACAATACTGGATGTGTTTTCTATTTAATACATCCAGGTTTACTCAACCTAAACCAGGAGGAGTCAGCCTTGGAATAAACCTGGATCCACAAAGTTTTTTAAAAGTGTCACCCCTTTGCCTGTCTCACAATACCTAAAAACTTCCACAGTTTAAGATGTGCACACACTGCAGGATGCATATGAAATGTATGACTCCTTGTACTTTCAAGTACCTTCATAATCCAAAAGTCTAATATTTTCTGTAAAACTTAATCTCCACAGACAGCTGTTTAGATTTTTCAAATTACCAGAGATTTTCTTAATACTAGAGAGGCATACAGTTGGTCCCGGTGACAGATGAAGTTAGACAGTGGATGAGTTGGAGGTTAGTGTGGATTAAATGGATTGAACGCTTCTGTGGCGCTAAGGTGTCACACACTCCTCGCTTTTAAGGTGGATTGCTTTTCAAAAGCATGCTGGGTTGGATGCATCCCACTGACTTTGATGTGTGTTTTGGGAGGAAAAAAGTAATTCAGAAATCTGCATCTCTCCCAAAGATTTAGGAAAGAAAGTATTAAAACAGAACAAGCCTATTTTACAGTAAAATGCCTTGAGCTATTAATTTTAGGGTCTAAAGGGTTTATTAAATAAATTGAAGAATCCAGTTTGGCAGCAGTTGCAGCTTTGAATCTTATTGGGTAAATCTCTGCAGGTTTTGCACTCCTGGATTTGGGGATTGCATCCCTTTTATTCCTGGCAGATTCTATCAGGTGTCGGAAGTGTCTGTGAAACATCTTTAGGGCTCTCCGAAAATGTTATCTGGGCTTAAAACTGGATTTTGGCTGGCTTACTCGAGATCAGAGAGTATTCCGGAAGCTGCTCTGGTGGTGTTGTGGCTGTTAGAACCATTTCACCAGTCACTGGACTTTGCAGCAGGCTTTGTCCCTTCAGTGTTTAATGTTACTAACACTCAAAGCTTCCTTACCACATCTTTATTATGCAGGTCTGCCTTTTACTTAATGGCTTGGTTGGTCTTGCATGCCGTGTGAAACTCAATTTAGATTTAGTTCAAGACATTTTTCAATCAATTAACTTTATTTTCACTATACAAGTATAGCAATTTTTGGCTGGCGACTCTCATCATAACAGAACCGAGCTGCTTTCCCAGGAAGTTCTTTTTTAAAGGATTATTAAACGGGAAGTATAAAACCAAAATATTGAGTGTCAGACATATAAATGTACGCAAACAAATGGAGGCACATGAATACTTCTGGAAGCAACTTACTGTGTAAGTGCTCACGATGATCAGACAGTACGTGACAGCCTTGGGGCAGCAGTTATTCAATAGAGATGTGTGTCTACTGTATGTGTTACCAAACCCTTTAATGTTCCATCAGAATTAATGAGTCGGAGTGCAAGGGATAAAAGTGCAGCTGTACACTGGCACCTGCACTCTCGCACACGGGACCCCTGTACCTGCAGCTGGCAACTGATTGAGCCGCCTCCGACCCAGGAGACCCACTCAATGAGGGACACGTGCGCCTCCCTCAGTAATTACCGGCACCCCTCCCAACAGCAGCTTGCCAAGTGTGCACCCCTCTCTCCTTTTTTGCCCCTTAACAAGAATGAAGATACTGTAGTTTCATCTGTCTCCATAATCAACCCATCCGTCATAGTTTCCGCTTTTGCCCTTCCCTCCCTTTCTTCTCCATGTCTGTCACCCAGGACCCGCTGTCTCACCCCAGCTTTCTCCCCCAGGTCTCTGCACCTCTCCCCTGGGTGCTATGTGGAGGAAGGGCCCAGGCTTTGTCTTCCTGTCTAGACCCTGACATCAACCACAAGGGGAGAGAACTTAATGATGGGTTCAGCAAATCTGCTTACTGGCTCTAACCCACATGGGTGTGGCTATATATATATAACAACACATACACGCTTTTCATTCGTCGTTCTGTCATCTTTTTTTTTTTTTTTTTAGTGGCATGAATGACGAAAATGCAGTCTTTTAAACATATCATTATCATGTCCCCGACTCTTTTACTCTTGAGCAGATAATTAGAGATTATTTTAAGCTAAATGTAATAGATTTAAGTCTACTAAACAACATGATCCTCTCTTTAGCTTTATGAGTGATACAGCCACGTATTTCAGAGTTATAACTGATTCAAGTGGAGATAACATGGAGTTTCTTTGAAGTGAAATTAGATTTCACAAACATCTTGCATTTAAAGACTTTTTTAAAGGATTACAGTTTTCATGCATCCTGAAACAGTAGGTCTAAACTTTAAATAAACAATCTTTTAAGGGTTTGACGGCTTCTTTAATTTTCCCTCTCATTTCACATCACGCATAACATTTTAACACCATTTTCAGCTTAAATTGTTCCATTTTTTCCTCATCGTAGAAGGTAAACACAGAAACGTGAATAAAAACTCAAACAATAAGAGCACACAAGTGATAATTTATTGCAGGACACTATTTTAATCTGCCTGCGTGTTGTGGTGTTTAAGGCGATTGAGCTTAGAAAAAAAATAATGAACTTGCACATTGTAATTAAAACTATATTGAGTCAATGTTTCACATGCATGCATGATTTAATCCTTAAAAGTCGGTGACATAATAACTTTAATTGGAAGTCTATGCAAGATTTAAACCCCAAACCTTCCGCTCAGGAGTTGGCTTTACCTCAGCATCACCTGTAGCAGTTTGGTGACTCAGATGTTACACAATTTTTCTGTTTGTTTTTACATGTTTCAACATTGCATATTGCTGTGTAAGGGTCCACTCTCATGCGCTTTAAGCATTTGTGCACACACAACTTGATTTGGCCCTGGCAGTATCTCTCTCTTTTTACCCCAATTAGCAATTCTGGACAACAACAAAATGTAACGGTGATCTCTCTCTCTGTGCAGTGGAAGCTGTGAGCTGTTGCTTATCCTACAGCAAACCTGAAGAATTCTATTTTTCTGCAGCCATGTTACCAGAAACATAACTGCATCTTGGAGCTTTGTTGTGATTGGTGGCATAACAAAGTGTTTGAATCCCGCTAAAGATCAGCATTTAGGAGGATGGGATGCAGAGTGGTTGAATATTATGAAAACAGCTGTGGTTGAAAAGCACGTTTAGATTTCTGAGTGTTTTTTGTTTGAATTCCTCTGTATGTTGTGCAACTTCATCAGCACTGTGTTCCTAAGTGGTCTGCAAGAAGTATTTCCCATCACCAGATGTGGTTTTATGAGTGTGTCTAGGAGGCCAGCCAGATTTAGACTGAAAGTCATAATTTCTTCTGCTGTTAGTGAAATTCTTCAACACAAAGAAACCTTCAGGGGTTAGTCATTTGGCATCAAGTTTAACCAAAACTTCTATTTATTCAGCAATGGCCATCTTCCATTATCAGTTGCTTTAAGACTGAAGAATCTCGAAGGTACATTTTTGCTTAATAGAAGCAATATTTTTGTATGTCTGCCTTGTTTGTCAGAGCAAGTTGTCCTCTAATTCAAAGATGCAATGCAGAAAAAATTAAATGAAAAGAGTTCTAATTATGTGTGTCTCTATGTGAATTAAATTAGTTTCAACAGACTGGTCTTTGTCTTGTAGCAGAGACGGCATCTGGATTTCAAAACGGCACATTTCTAATGGATAAACAATTCTTCTATCATTTATGCTGATAACAAATCCAATTGTAGAACATTGTGTCCCAGCAGACATCTGTTTGTACCACAGCTTATATCTGTTTGAGCCTACAACATTTCTCTGGATTACAGCATTACATTTAATGACACTGGTTTATAGCATATTTCACATCATAGTTATCAGTAAATGTATTCACTTACAGCTTAATAGCAGTCATTGAGATGACCTTTTTACTAATAATTCACTGTGAATCTTGAAGCTTGCTGTATTTAATGATTATAAGAACAGAAGGAATAGATAGTAAAATTCTACTTGTGCTGTGTGTTGAGTCGTTACTGTGTTGCTGCTAGGCATCTAGCCAGGAAGTTGAGATTTTTACTGATTTCAGTTCTTGCATTATCCTCATCTCACCCCTCATCTCTGTCCTAGTGGACATGTGTATTCTATCAAGCACAACATAAACAATTAGACAAATACTTACACTCTCACATCCTTTGTCCGTAGCTCACATTTGCTGCTTATCCAGTTTGAATCTTTTGTGTGCTCTGTCTGGGCAACAATAACTGTGTGTACTCTGCGTGTTTGCGTATGTGTTCCTTTATGAATACAGTATACCAACCGTGAAGACAGTTTTAATCATTTGGCACACAAACACACATGTGCTTCCTTCCACACTTCAGGGAGCATGTCACTTGGTTTGACCTGTGGAGATTTGGCACCAGATGTCTCCAGCTGGCACAACCAGAGACATATGCTACATCTATGTCCTTGCATATGTGTGTGTGAGTGTATATACCTTGGCGCTTTCAATAAGCACCAGTGTTTGCTTTTACATTATTGCTTTTGTCTTTTCATTTCCAGTCTCGGATGCTTTCCTTCCCTCTTTTTCGATTACTGTGTTGTCTCTCTGATTCTGTTATATCCCCCCTTCTGTGTCTGTAGATATTTTTGTAAATAAGCAATACCTCTCTGCATTCATGAATCAAGATCAGTGCTGCTGTTGTGTTAAGAAAATTATTTGACCTGACTCCCTGCTGCTTTGCGCTGTAACTCATGCCCAGGGAAAAGAGAAAAGCTGTGTGTATTATCCACTTATATAAATGTTTGTGTGCACCTTGCTGTTTTTTTTTTTTATACATGGAGGGTTATGACAGATTCGCATAAATACTTGAAAACTCATGGGTATAAGGCCAGTACAACAAAAGAAAATGAATGGAAACTGCTTACATTGTTGTAGATCTTTTAAGTTTGTCGTCCTCTCGTTCATCATTTATGAGGTCATTTATTCTTCAGCGTTCACAAGGATGTCCCTTTTATTTTGTTCTTCTGAATTATTCAGCAGCTCGTTGTGATGTATGCTCCGTGATGATAAGGGATAGTAACGTGTGAGCTTGCACATGCGCACACACACAAACATGCGAGTGTGATTGCCCATCGTGATCTGTGGGGATTCTTCTTCCATTGTTTATCACTGAACATGACTCCCATGGTAGAAGAAGATGAATCATAGGCTTGCCTGATCATGTACTGTTTAGGAGAAGCCCCTCCACCCCCCACCAGAGAAAGACAACATCCACTATTCCATTTTGGTATCTGAGGATTGTGTGTCCAGCATCACGATGTATGTAGTAGTTTTTTTTTAAGTCTGAAAAAAGAGGCGTCCCGAGTGTGCAAAGCTGTGGCCCTTTATGATATTTGGAAGTTACTACTAAAACTTCCTCCGCTTCTCCAACTACTACCACTACTGTTAGTCACTACAGATGCTTTACCAACTACTTGTACTTTTACTACATCCTTGTCAACTACTCCTATAACAAATATTGCTGTGGCTACTGCAGCTATTACGTGTGATGTTATCTCTACTCCAACTACTGCCATCGCTGCTCCAAATGGGACAGAATACATACAGAATACAGATTGTGGCAGCTAAAGCTAGGGCTATCTAACCTACTACTACTACTACTACTCCTTTTACAGCTACATACTATAACTAGTACTACTTTTACTACATCTATTACTGCTTATACAACTCCTACAACTGTTATTTCTAAAGCTACAACTGTATTGCTGCTATTCTCACTACTGCACCTAGTAATACAACTACTAATACCACAACAATTGCTGCTATTGTTACCACTACTATTATTACTACTGCTATTACAACCACAACTTCAACTATTCTAAATACAACTTCAATTGTAGCTAATAAATGCAACTGCTATAAGTAATCATTGGACTAATCCAGGAACAACAATTTCTATTAGTATACCTATTACTACTATTACTACACTATCTTGTACATTTGTAGGTGCATGTTCTACCACCACTGCTACCACCCTCCACAAGTAAATACAAATGTAGATCTGGCTTTTTTGTGAATATTGCGACCCGTTCACAAATTGTAAAAGATAAAAATGAAACCATACTGGCTCTGGCCTTCCAAATACACACACACAGACACACACACGTAAATGTAAACTAGATGTAACTATGAGGCTTTTTTTTTTTTTTTTTTAACCAAAACCAGAAATTTTGCTGCTCTCCTGTTTTAGTAAAACACATTTCCACCTGATGGAAAGTCCCATCATCTGCTCTGGTCTCGAGTGGTGTCTTCTTCCTGACAAACAGCATTTTTTGTTCCACTGTGTTTTGTTTACAGTTTGTGTCATCATGGCACCTTTCACTCCTTTCCCCTCCCATTACAAGTGATTTGTCTGTTTTTTGCAGCTGTGCTGGGGATGCAGCCATGGAAATGCAGATAAACAGAGTGCGTGCGTGCGTGCGTGCGTGCGTGCGTGCGTGCGTGCGTGCGTGCGTGTGTGTGTGTGTGTGTACTATGTTCATATGACTATCTGTTGCAAGCCAAAATAAATAATCCGCAAAGGAAAAGAGAAAATGAGATGTAATGTTTGTGTCACTCTTTCTTTTGATCATACAAGTCATAGTAGCTGGCTGACATGTGAACTTGCAGAACTTGTACTGCACATCCCACGCATACACATACTTTAAGTGCATGATCCCACATAAAAACAGCAACAACTCTAAAGTCATAGCATTACTTTACGCATGCACATAAGCATACAGTATATATCTAATTAGATAAAAAATTACTGAGGTTTGTGTTCACTCTTTTTATTAATGTTGCTCCTTCAGCCTATACAGTTGAACATGACTACATTTAAAAGACGGTTTACTGTAAGATGATTAATAATGCAACACAGACATTCATGGACACACTGGGAGCAGCGCAGCACGGATGATAGTATCCCAGTCCTTATGTATCATTTATAAGTGGAGAGACATTTGAATTTTAAATGGTATGAATCCTGAGCCAAATTAGTCAGTGTTGTAATGGTGTCCAATTTGTTGTTGCTACAGAATTTACAGCTTGCTGAATGACAATGGAAGGGTTAACTTCTCTAGGCATCTGTCGATTATTATGAACTGCAACTCTCTTAAGTCCACCATTATCACATGAACTGTGTATCCTTGGACGAGAAGAAGTTAGCTCAAAAAATGTGATAATGGCTTCATTAAACAGTGCAGTGTGACTTTGAGACAAAGTTTAGATTTTTCAGACTCGGTCCCCACCAGCAGCTCGTTACCAGTGGGGCTCTCTTCCACTTTCTGTTAAAGGTTGTGTTACAGTCTTCTCTATTTCGGAATAGTTTAAATAGCTAGACTCCCTGGAGATCAATTAGTACTTTTATAGAGAGGAGAGAACAGGGAAATTGCCTGTCTTAGTGGTTCATGCTCTGATGTGCCACTGCCAACATTTCCTTAATTAAGCTAAAAATATCTTTAAAGATTCCACTACTAAAACATTTTTGTTTGTTTCTTTGCAAGTTCAGAAGTTAGTTTTAAATGCTTATGTAACATCATAAGAGAGTAAACGAGTGCCTGTCTAAAATGTTGCTTTACTGAATCAATTCAGTGATCAAGCAAAGCTTTTTCCACAAGAAAACGAGGAAACCGAAGCTCCCATTAGAATGTGCTGCACATTAGAACTAGAGCTGGTGAAAGATGTTTTTACAGACTGAATTAAAAAACAATCTGGTGAACAGTGTAGCAACTCTTGGAACCATATTTATAGGATTTAAAAGCACTATCCACTTAGTGTATTTGGTCACTGTAAAAAACAGAAAACAAAGAGTTGCACATCAAATTGTAGTGGCCTAGAATGCAGTATTCTTTCAGTTCAATACAGTTTGTTTACATAGTACACAGTCACAACAAAAGTCATTTCAAGGCACTTGAAAGAGAAAGTTCAGCAAAAGTTCAACAATGAAGTAAAATTAAGTCCATTATAATATTGCATATTGCATCATGTACATTGATACATTGTTATATTCTCCTGCATGACAAAATTGTTCAAATTGTATAAAAAAACACTAACTGCTCCATATACAATTGGAATTTTTATATGATCTAATAATCAAAAGTTATTTTAATCTATTAATCCCAATTGAAAAGTAGGCTCTGCATTTTACCCTCTCTAGCAGATTTTTACTAGAGAGCAGTGTGCTGCCATATGTTGGTGTGTGTGTGTGTGTGTGGAGGGGGTGGGGGGGTAGGAGTGGGGTTAATGGCCTTGCTCAGGGGGCCACAGTGGTTCACCTTTATTGCTAGACCAGAAAATTAAACTCTGGTTCTCCAGAATTAAGCCCACCTCTGTAACTACTAGGCTTCTACTCCACCCATATTCTTCCACATTCACCCTGTAATTGGACTTAATTGAGTATAATTCAATGATACCTGATGTATAATGAAAGTTTGTATGCATAGGACTAGTATCTTATGCGAAGGCTCTTAGTAATGATTCATCAAGGCTATAGATTTTCTCTTAGCCAGTTCAGCACCATGGACAGAGACCAGAGAAGCCTCCTCAAACTGGCATCAGCAGTACCACGACCAGTGGTTGCTACACTTGTCACAGGGAATGGATTTGTATTTTGGATCAGTTCACAACATGGAAACAGTCCTGACAACTCTGCCAGTTTTTTTTCCCAGTGCTAGTGTAATGATCTGGTTGCAAGTCTGACTGAATGTTTGTCAACATAAATGAAATGCACATGGTCCCCATAGATCTGAAAACTTAATTGAATTTGCCCAAAAGGTTTCATTTTGTTTAAGCAGTGGCTGAATATAAGCACGAGTTATATTCCTCATGGGTTACCATATATTCATTAATCCCATGAATCTATTGGAAAAAGGGCTCCACTAATGGTGCAGCAGTTCTGTCAAGGATCAGTGAAAGCTGTAGCATTGTAGAAGTACACTGCTCAAAAACATAAAGGGAACACATAATCATTACCATATAACTTTAGGTGAGTCCCACAGATTGTGACTCAATTGTGAATCAATTTCACCTGCTATTGTACAAATGGAACAGACAGCAGGTGGAAATGAGAGGCAATTAGCAAGACAGTTCCTATAAAAGAATGGTCCTGCAGGTTGTGGCTACTGACCATTTCCCTGTCTTCATCATTTTCTTGCTGATTTTTGGTCACGTTTGCATTTTGCCAGTGCCCTCACCACTAGAGGTGACATGAGGCGGTGTCTGCAACCCACAGAAGTGGCTCAGGTAGTGCAGCTCATCCAGGATGGCCCATCAATGTGTGCTGTGGCAAGAAGGTTTGCTGTGTCTCCCAGCACAGACTGGAGAGCACAGACTGCTAGGAGATGGGGAGGGGGCCATAGGAAGACAACAACTCAGCAGTAGGACTGCTATGTACTCCTTTGTGCTAAGAGAAACGGGAGGTCTGCTAGAGAAAATGACCTCCAGCAGGCCACTAATGTGCATGTTTCTGTTCATACTGTCAGAAACAAACTCCATGAGGGTGATATGAAGGTCTGACATCCACAAGTGGGGCCATTCTGCAACATCCTCCAGCATGACCAGTTTGGCAGTGGGTCAGTGATGGTCAGGGGAGGCTTATCCTTGAAGGGCCACACAGACCTCCATGTGTTAGTCAGACGTACCCTGACTTTCATTAGGTACCGGGATGAGATCCTCAGACCCATTGTCTAACCATGTGCTGCTGCAGTGGGACCTGGGTTCCTCTGATGCATTACAATGCTCAGTCTCATGTGACTGGAGTGTGTCAGCAGTTCCTGCATGATGAAGGCATTGATGCTATGGACTGGCCTGCCCGTTCACCAGACCTCAGTCCAATTCAGCATCTCTGGGATGTCATGTCTTGTTTCAAGACATGACAATCTTGTTTGAATCTGAATCCAGACCTCCAAGGGCTAATGATTTTGATTTCCATAAATTATCCTTATTTTGTTCTCAACACATTCCACTATATAATGAATAACGATTTTTAACTGAAATATTTCATTCATCAAGTTTTAAGATGTGTTAAGTGTTACCTTGATTTCTTTTTACAGTGTAGTTATTGCTATAGAATGGAGACCATAGAGCACAGGCATACAACCCTCTGCACTCCAGAAAGGAAAGACAAAGGGAGGGAAAGAAGTTGATAAAAACAACTTGAGTTGTAAGAAAAGGGGTGAAGAAAATATTGTAATGGCAGCTAGTCATCAAATGGAGGAATGAAATTGTAAACGTTCCTGGCAGCAAAGTAAAAGCTTTATTTCTTTCCTCCTTACTTATTCATTGCCTTCTTATTTGTAGCCATTTTCCTTTTTCCTCCGCAAGAAGACGTACATCTTTGTATTGGCTCCCGTAAAACAAATGATTCTCCAGAACTGTTTTCATGTCTCCTCTGTGTAGCTTATTGCAGATTAATTATTCAAACGGTGGTAGAAAATAGTTCAGCTGACCTAAACATTTACACTGTATGTAAGAGTTTATATTAATTAATTTTTACTTTTTACACAATCATCATATGTGTCATGTTTCTGTAGTGTGTACAGTTCCAGTGAGTATGCTTTCTGAAACAAAGTCTGGACAATAAATTGGTATGGCATGATAGATAAACAAGTATATCTAAATGACCCCTTATTCTGCTGTTATCTGCATATACATGTAAAACTAAAATCCATTCATGTGTTTGTGCATAGCGCCTTAGCATGACAATGTGTTATCAAGCTCTTGCTTCTGGTGATGATGGATGGGAAGAGAGGTGACAATGAGCTGTGAGAAATCATCATATTTTAACTGTTACTCAAAAAAAGGAAGTTGCTTCTGTGCAAATTATGTGATGTAATGTGCAAATATAGGTTGGTTATTATTAGGAAAAGCAATGTGTGTGTATGTGTATCAAATATACATAATTAATGGCAACCACGCGCTGAACATCTCCAGAGAGGCAGCATACACCTGCTTTTCCCTCATTAACTCTATGCTGAATGCTATTTTTCATCTGCACTGGTTTGGCTCAGCAGGCCACGTGTGTCCAGAGATGGACCAGGAGGTAAACTCCAACCCCAGCAGGATTCCCTTGGCCGTGCTTCCGCAGACATTAGTGCAGTGCCAGGTGCTCACCCGTTGCTTCACCTCTGACACAAACACCTGGGGGAAAGATGGTGAACATGTGAACCTTAGAAAGCTTGGAAACCCTGGCTTCCTTATTTCTTTGTATTTATGAAAACCCTGCCATTTCTGTTTATGACTCCATGTATTTTGACATACCCTACAGGGCACCCTGCCTTCTCTCGCCTTCTTTTCCCACCTTGGTTCATTCCTTGGAGAAAACATACTGGTGTTTTAAGAAATACTATGCCCTTGTAGTAGCCCAAAAATGAGCCCTCATCAAGTTTTGGTTAATGAAAAGACATGCAGTTCCTTTCCCCGTCTTAACCTCAATGGGAAATTCTTTGTGTTCTTTAGACAAGTACACTGGCTGGAAAGATCAGATAGGTATTTTCATCATACTTACAAGGGATGTAATATTCCTTTCATAAGGGAGTGGTATTATTAAAACATGAAGAGATTGAGTAACCTTGAGACTCTGACTCCAACACTTCATGCTCTCCTCACCGTTGCCATGGCAATGCTGCAGCAGCTCCTTGCAGCGTATGAGTGTTTTCTCAGAAGCTCAGCACAGTTTTCATTCCAGTGTTTTTTTTCCCTCTTTTCTGAAACTTTCCACCTGCATTAAGACGACCCAACAGCTTGTGCAACCACTGCAGAAAGATAAAATACATCAAATAGGTTTGCATGTTTACAGTAAGGCAGAGAACGGTGACGTGTGTTGGTGAATATACTGTAAATATACTGTATCTATGAGTGTCAGTGTGATTTCAAGTGAAGCAGCCCCTCAGTCCCCTGTCGTCATACAGTTAAGTCAGTCACATGTTCATTGTGTATTTGTTGTATTTATCTAGTAAATCCAGGCTATATTGTGGCCACCAGTGGCATACATTTATACCAACAATTGCTGAGTTTCTAGACAGCATTTTTTTTAAATGAATTTTCACATTGACCTTTGAGCAATAACCGGTACTCAATTTGTTTTTAGTCCAGCCTACAGGATAGAAATATGAGGGTAAATTAGAATCTCAATGGTCTCATATAGACCGCTGCCATCCTTGTCTAGCTGCAGTAGCCAAGATGTTTCTTTTTCAGCGATCTTTGCATCAATTTATATCAACACGTGGGACCTTTTATGAATTCAACACAGGTCACATAGGGAACTGCAGAGAGTTCAAATATATTGCGTAGTGAAATCATCTAGAACTATAGCTACTGAAGCGACTGTATTGTTAACCAACAGTTTGCCAACCCAGTATGAGAAAAGAGTTTAAGAGTTTAGTGCAGCTGGATGCCGTGGATGGGCTGGCATTATCCAACATTTTCTTTCTTCAGTGCTGTTGAAAAACACAAAATTGCATACAGGACACAAGAAATTGAAAATGGATCGGTGAAAAGAATACCAGCCTCTATGATAAATCATCCTTTATATTTTTTCCTTGGTTAGGACGGAGGACAACCAAAAAAGCCTTTGTTCGTAATTGCCTTACCCTAACTATGAAACATGATGGCAGTTCTGTGATAAATTGGGTAGCTACATAGTTAAATTCCATTGGTTCTGTGATGGCACTGCATGGTACGGTTACTTTGAAGAGGTTTGTGCCAATTTTCCATAGCCAGCTGTTTCCCAGTGGGACGATAATGTGCTGATTGACACTTCTAATATAGTTAAAAACTGGCACAGAGAACACGGCAGTGACGTGAAATCTTTCTATTGGCCCACAGAATCATTAGATCTTACCATAACCAGGCATCTGGTGTGTTTTGGAGCAGCCAGTAATCAACTGGCTCCCTTGATCATTAACTCAGGAGGAGCTGGAAAAGGTTATGCTTGAAGAATTGATTAAAATTCCCCTACAGATTGTCCAAAACATGTATGACTCTATTCCTTAATGTATTGAAGTAGTTATTGTAGTTTTTGCTGTCAAAAGAGGACTAAGTGTATGTTAATGGAAAAAAATATATATATTTTAGCATTTAGATTTTTCATTAACTTGTCCAACACCTGCATTCAGCATAATTTGGAGGACTCAATGAGAATTACGGAACCCAGCCCATGATTTATTCATGCTGCCATATTGAATCATAGATCTTCCCTACGATTGTCTAAAACGCTGCTCCTTCTTCTCTGGCTTTGTCACATAGCATACGTCCAGTGGTTGTCATTCTGTCTTCACACCAGACCAATACCACATTAGCAATATGCCATTTCACCAAAGAACTGCTCTGCTCTTCTTTACATACAGTACTTCCTCTTATACAAGACTGGTGCCACTAGAGTCTGTCACTTTGTACTAAGCTGTGGGCCTAGTTGGATATTTACTATAGTTTTATAAGTGGATTAGATGTACTAGCTTACAAATAAATAATGAGCAGGCTGTTTTTATGGACAGCACGGAAAAGTTGGCAGTGCAATAAAAAGAGGCTGAAATACAGTAGAGATCAGTGATGGAGAAACAAAAGCTTCTGGGATTATAATACGATAGTTTAACTTCACTGGCCTTAGTTTACACTCACCATTTGCCACTCACATTTCTGTATTGACATACCTTAGGGAGTTGTGTGGTCTGGAGCTCAGCAACTTTGGCTTGTGTCAAACCACTCTGCTACATAGAGCCAGCAGCTCACAGTGTTTCTGTCTCTGCTGCAGTTATGGTTAAGCCTCAACCCTAGGGATCTTCTCTCCGAGCTACCTGAAAAACAACAGTGAAGGAAACATTTGGACACGACGTAAACAGCAGCCTCTATGGGTTTATATTTTCCCCATTCTCTTCTATGCTACTAATTCCCTGCTCTGCTGTCCCTCCACCCCTTTTTTTTAATAATTTTTCTAAAACATTACATTATTCATGCTGTATTTCTGTTTCCCCCAAAATTTCTGTGCTTGGCATGTTGCTGCTTTTAATTTTTTTGTATCTTTTCGCCGTCCATACATCCTCCTTTCCATTTTTTTTTTACCTCTACTTACAGACCCCTCTACTCCCTCCCCTTCTGTTTCCTGCTGTACCCCAGCCAAGCTCCCACTCCCTACAACATATCTTTACCCAGGCAGCGCTGCCAACAATTAGAAGACATTACTGCCAATTGTGCCACCTGCGGCCCCCTGAAAGGCTGAAGAAGAGGAAAGGAGGAGACGGCACTGTGCCAGTGGAGGTGGGGATGGTGGGTGTTTACGTGGTGGGAAGGTAGAATGCTTTACAGCTTTCTGGATACCGCCACAAAGCGATTTGTGTAATTACCAATAAGCGCTGGTTTAATCAGGGCCTTGAATACTGCAGGATGGACAGACTGCAACTGTCGTCTTCCTTGTGGGGGGTTTGGCCATGTAGGAATGGTAACTGTGTGTGCTGTGTGTGAGGAAGCTGAAGTGTATGTGGGAGTTGTTTGGGTGTGAAAGAGTAAATTGCGGATTAAAGTCAATGGTGGATGAGGTCATTCTGGGAGAAGGTTCATTATTGTTTTTAAATGATTTGGTGGTTGTGGATATGAGATAGTGACAACAGGAATGCATAGAGAAACAATCTTGTGTGTGAGAGTGTGTGTGTGTGTGTGTGTGTGTGTGTGTGCACGCACACATCTTGACACCTGCATTTTGGCCAAGAACTGACTCAAATCACAGTGAATTGAATGTGTAGCAGCCTGAATGAAAGCAGTCTGTTTTTTTTCCTGGTCTTGTGGAGAAAACGAGGTGTCTGTGAGGAGATTTAGCCCAAAGCCAAAACCAATTCACAGCCACTCCACACTGGAGAGGGGGCTTTATCCCCCTCACCTGCCCTCGAGATGACAGGCCTGAGTCTCCTGCACTTGCAAGACATGCACATACACATATGATTGCCACGTGTAGCAAGCACACTTGTGTATACTGCATCGTGTCTTTTGGTAAAAACATGAAAAGCTCAGACAGGAAAACATTGCGTGCCAAGTTAGTGTTAGTCGTCTTCATTTTCTGTGCTGGCTGAAGCCAGTGGCCAGATGAGAATGTAATCCTTCATTGTGTTTTTAAATGGATCAACCTGAGAGCTTAGCAAAGACTGGGGACACAGTGAAGAGAGGGATACGCAATTATTGTACAGTACTCACTGTTAGGACTGCAGTCTGCTATATGGTTATTGTTTTAACAAGGCTTTGTGTGTGTTATCTTGCAGGAAGATAAAACGATTGTTTTGCTTCCCAGAAGTGCCTTGTGTGTGCGTGTGTGTGTGTGTGTACTGACCATGTGCATCCCAGCTGTAACACGCATATTGCCCTCCCCAATGAATAAATGATGTTGTGTCATACTGCTGTGACCCAACTCCCCTCCCCTTAACCCTATACACACTCACAAAACAGTACACATGCTGTGCAGATGAGACCCGCACACTCTTTCATGACACCTTGACCCTGGTCATTGGAGAGCAGATGTTTTTAGGTGCTTCGCTACCAGTGGTGGACAGTTTTCATTCACCCCCACATGCATTTATCTATATTCTTTCCATCCACCCGTTCTTCTCTTGCTTCGGTCATTTCCTCCCTTCTCACTTAAAGGCTCCTCTAGAGCCTCGATGAGTAATTGCTCAGGGCTTCAGAGAGAAAAAGGGATGGAAAGAAAAAGAGAGGGAGTGTATGAGAGCATGAGAAAGGGAGCAGGAGTGACGGGAGGGTGGAAGGAGTAGAATTGAATGTTTACGTGTACTGATTTTTGTGTTTGTGTGTGGATGGGTTTGTGCCTTTTTAAGGGTTTATGTGCATATGGATGGGTGTGAGGAAAGCGAGATTGCGTGTGAGGCACAAGGGGATCATTGATTTGCTGAAAGTGCAATGTGTGTGCTGAATTAGAGGAGCAGGCACAGGGCTTTGAGCTTGTAAAACACTCCCGCAGTTATAGCTCTTAGCCGCTCTGTGTCTGTCTCTCACTCACGCACGCACATAAACTCTCACACTTATACACACAAATCTATATTTGGGTGTTACTTACACTATCCAGACTGAGTGAAAGTGCTTTTATTTGTGCTTTCTCTGTGAACTGAGACTGTCAGCAAGTTTATCTGAACTGTGCAAACCTAGCTGCTGGGAAAATGGATTCGGCATCATGTTGTCTCATGTATGTGAAACAAATCAGCAAATACTTTGCTGACATTTCCTTGCCTACAAAAAAAATAATTAGGCAGTGAAATAATTTAAGTTTTTTGTGTTTCTTCCATAAACTACGAAGTAAAGACAATAATGTATCCATTATCGTAAATCATTGTGAAATCTAAAACGCCTGCTGCACAAATCATAGAAGAAACCACTTCATGATAAATATTCTAGACGCTGTTACTGTTAACTCACTGCTACATGATTCATGACTGATTAAGTAAACGAACTTCCCGTCCTTCGTCTTTCAGCCCTCACACTGGGGATATTACCAGTAAGAGAATGAACAGCGCAATGTAACACCTAATGGGCAGAATCTGTCCGACATGCATGCGCAATCAATATTAATTTCTTATCCGAGGCCCAAGCCTCCATTCCATTGTTCAGCCACTCAGTCATGTCACCTGCATCAGCCTGATTGCGAGTGTGACATGCAAGATTGGTGTAGCGACCAGTTGGGATATAGCAACACATTCAGAGCTTATCTGTGGTCATAGCATGGTAGCAAGTCCTTGACAGCAGAGGCAAGCATTATGACAAAACGCTCTGAGTTCTGAAAATTGTGCTGACATGTCACTGTGACTGATCATAACCACATGATCAAACCACAACCAAAAGACAACAATTCTTTCAAAAGCTTAAAGGCGCAGATCATTTATGTTGTTCACAAAAGCTTTTTGAAATACAACTTGCATCCATAATTCATACAATGCGGCATTAGTCACCTTAGTTGCTTAATTTAACATACTAATACTTTTTAATAGCTTAAGATTGGTAGCCCTTATAATAACACACTGAAAACACGTTGACGTCTTTTTGATTTCCCCAAGGTATGGGTAGTCAGGTTGAGGATGTTTCACGTGATGTGCTAATCTACTTTAACAAAATAAAACCCATATTGCCCTAATTATAGGTAATTCTATTATTGTTAATGTTCTGTAATTAAAGAATCAAACAAGCTTACAGCTTTGTATGAAGTAGGCTCTCATTAACATAAAAATTCAGTTGATGACTGCTATAAAAAAGATTATTATCAGGGCATTCATGACACTAATCATTGTCAGATGACTTTAGGTGGTGGGGAGCAGGCATGCTAGCTTCAAATGTGAATGGAATTAAAGAAATACTGGAAACAAGCAAGGCTTTTAGCTCCCACCCCAACCCATCTGCTGTTGACCATTAACATAATGAACTAGCTCCCATCTCCATACAAATGACTTCTTAAAGCCTTAAGAGCGTCTGGCAGCTCTAATGTAGTGTCTCCAAACTTTTCTTAGATGACGTATTGATTGTGCCAATCAATGGACCTAAAAAGCCATAAGTGCATCTGGTAACCATAATGGTGGCACTTAAGAGAAGAATGCATGAGTGTTATATTCACTAAGCATCATTGTCTGTGATGACGGAAAGAGAATGATGAGGTGCATATAGAATGTGGTTCAGGGAAGAAAAAAAGCAGCAACAAACAGAATGAGCAGGCTGATAAGTTACAATGTGTGAAAGAAACTTGGATGGAAGTGGGTACCGAAACCACAATGGAAGAAATGTAGGAGAGGATGCTATGATGAAATATAGTGCAAAGGAGTCAAAATCAGTTGATCTTTTTTTGAGAAACCCTTCCTCTCTACCCCTCTGTGGCACTGATCATGTTTCTGATCATGAACTGCATGTTAAGGGTTGTGGTTTCAGCCTTGTCTTCCTTTTTAGTCCTGTGTTTTTGCATGCTTGTGATTAATGTGTTTTTAAGCAGGGGGTTCTCTCTTCCATCAGCTGTGACTGTCCACCCTCTTTCTGTCCATCCATCTATCCCTTTGCCCAGTCTTTGCTCCACATTTACCGTTGAGTGGTGATTTGTGTCTGCTATGCTCTGATACAGAGACCCAGTTTTGAATATGAAGGATTGCAGATAGTGCACATTAAGCATGACAAGACATTGATCCTCAACTGTTCCTGGGAGGGGGAGAGGAAATGAGTATGTCATAGGAAGTAAGCAAAGTACTCTTTAAAGTGATTTTCAATTTAAAAAAGAGATTTAATTCATCAAAAGTTATTGTAGAAAATAGATTTTGCTTCTTGCTGGAAAACCTCTTCCAAGCATTTCTTCCTCTTGATTCCTGCAACGTCTCTTTGCTTCAGTTTTGTACAGCTACTCTTTTCATTCCTCTAAAACCCCATTTGATCCTTACCAGCTGGGTCAAACAACAGGCCATTTGGACTCATCAAACATTGAACAACCCAGCTCAACTTCTTTATTCTAATTCTACCTTCCCAACCCCAGTTTGTTTCAATTAGCCTTCTCAAATAACTAGATATTTAAACGCAAGTAGCTTTATAACACTGTGGCAAAAAGTATAACAGACCATTTTCCTTGTGATACATTTTCTTTTTCAATACATTGTGGGTTTTCCAGTTCCTGATTGATTAAAATGTAAGCTTTTTACAATAGGCAAGGGAATTTGTCTCATCGTGCTTAACAGGTTGGATACATCTGGCAGCAGGGTTGAGGCTTTAGGACTGATTTATATGTACATAAGCATATGTCTGTGTGGTAGAATGTAAAATGCGAAAAAAAGAGGCTAAGAATGAGAACATGAGAGCAGGAACAGTAAAAGAGCATTAAAGAGAAGGAAGAAAGACCTTAGACTTAATCCTGCAAAGACGGTCTCACTTAGCTTTCAGATATTCTGCCACTTTGGAAAGCCCTGAAGGCCTTCTGTGGTACTTTCCCAGCCAATAGACTCATGCATGTTTTAGAAGGGCTTACCTCAAGGGAGGGGGATGGGGTATTGACCGGTTGAGGATACACAAAAACCCACAACGGAATGAGTGGAATAAGAGCCTTAGAAAGCATCCCTAAGGAAAACTACCTAACTGGTACCCGTCATATTTCATACTCCCTTATTCCCTTCACTTTATAAGCTCTCAAGACCCCAATACTATGGGAAAAGGGGCTTCATGTGACAAAGTGATCATCCTTAGATAGTATTTGTCGTGTGTTTGAAATAGTCCATCCTTTTGAAATATAGACAATGTGAATTTGCAAAGACTACTCGTTTGTTCTTTTCATTACATGCTAATCTAGTCATTGTTAAAAAATACTAACATGCAAGAGATCTGTGGGACTGTGCCCCAGTTGTGACATGGAGACCTGTCGACTTAAGTGCATTTTTACTGCTGATTAAGCATATGTCTAAGCATCTGACAGTATTGATTACCAAAACCACTATCCCTCCCCCTGTCCACCACACACATGCACACACAACACACACTTAAGCTTGTGTTGACACAATATAGATGACCTAAACACAAGAGGGAGATTACCAGAGATCATGTAACACATTTTAGCAGTCCTTATGTCAGTATTCATTACATGTACTGCTGCCTTACAACACATATTTCAATATGAAAATGAAAAGTATTCAGCACTTTTGTCACTGTCTGTCATTTTTATCCATGAATGCATAATTATTCCATTTCAGTCTGGAAATTTTCCAGTTTTATAGATATTATGTGACTTATTCCTCCTCGTTTGCAGGCAATTTTCAACACCAATTTTCCAAACGTGTTAGATCAATTTCTAATTACTGAATTGAGTTTTTTCTTAACCCACTGAGAAACGCTAGTTGTTTTAGAAATGCTTGTTAATTTATGGGGCTTCAAGCTGATATGCTTGGATTGATAAATTGCATTTATCACAGAAATTTCTGCAAGCTAGTGTTCATAATTTAAAGAATTCCTCTTTTATCCAAACTGTAAAACTCCCTCTAAAGATTCCCCTTTCTGTGTCCAAAGGTCCCCCTTCAGTTTTCTGGCTTTCATTATTAAATTCCTGTCAATGATGCCCTGAGGCCAAGTTTTTTTCTCCCGACCTCAGTGATCACTAAGTGGTCTAGACGCATTCAGCTCTATGACTCTGTATCACTCTGAAAGGTCAGAGGTTAAAGACAATGCAGAGGAGAGAATAATTGCCCCCTGAGTGTGACCCGTGAGGTGAAGTCTTACACGCACACAGCCTTACTTTTTGCTTTATGTATGCATGACTTGCCGCTGCCATTATCCAAACAATGGAGTATGCCAGCTGAATAATTGAGTGATTGCACTGGTCCTCAGTATATCATGGTCATGTATGACTACTTGGATATCAGCTGTTGTACCATACAGATGTCTTCATTAGATGTGGCTTCAGACAAGCTGCTGATAAACACACGTGGTGACAAGGGGTCAAGATGTGTCTTGTTTTAGTATTAGAGTAAGAAATGAACATGATGAATCTATTTTTGTTTTACTACATTGCTAGGTGAGATGGGGGATAGATGGACGACATAGTATTACAGGACAGCAGTTAACTGTCAGACTCTTGATAGTAGCAGTGCCAGTAAATATTTAACAGGGTCAAGAGCTGCTGTCCCCTCAGGCATGATGGGCTGGGGAATATGATACGTCTCCTCTCATGTGGTATTTGTGTACTGTATTGCGACCCAAGCCTCCAGTTTTGACGCCTCATCTTGTGTGCATACAAGTGCCCTCCCATACTCACAATGGTGACATCTGACCTCAATTTAGCACCAGAGGTTGCCTGAGGGAAGGTGGCGAGTTGAACAAGGGCAGACAGGCTCACATACTTAGAAACTGAACATTGGTCTCCATTGGTTGCAAACAATGAGATCTGTCTGTTCCCTCTTTCATCATGCTCATCACCAATGCAACCAAAGTGTCCGCTTCTTTTCATCAAAGTTTTCTGTCTTCTTTAGTTCCAAAAGTAACTATTACTCTGACTTTCTGTTGTCTTCTCGATTCTGTCTGATGATGACAGAAATGGCTCCACTTTGTTGGAAATACAAGGTCAAACCTATTGTTGGTCATATCTTTGATGCTGCATTGAAACTATGCAGACATTTGTATTTTAATGCTACTTTACTTTGACAGAGCCATTCTGGAGATGATTTTAAGCATATGCGTTCAGAAACTGTGAAAGAAAGTGAAAACTTCATGGAGAACATTGATGCATGCACAAAAAAAGAAACATGGAGCTATCCACCCACACACCAAGCACAACAGACGCATAATAAGCAAGAAGGATCCAGGAGCAGATGTGCAGGTATTTAATTAGGACTGACTGCAGCTGTTGGTGTTTATTATTTCGACATTGTGAAGATAAACGTCATAAATACACACCCACAGACACACACAGGTCAGCCATTTGTTTGAGGTGACTTCCCAAGGGAACATCAGCAGTTTGTTTGTTTGAACCATTAATTTGTGTTTAAGTATGAGCGTTTCCTCCTCTAACACACCACCATCCACCTCCTTTGTGCAGAGTTTCAGAAAAAGCTACGTTTGTCTCCTCTGTGTAGCAACAAAATTGTCCATTTCCCAGCAAAGGCTACGCCAGTGGGAAACCATAGTTGTATCGAAACAATTGACAAACTATGAAACCATTCACTCGGCATCCACACACACTTTTGTTCACCGTTACTTTTCGGCAGCCGTGTGTTGGCATCTCCCATTTGTATTTCTCCGTTCTTTTACTTAATTTTTCTGCTGCAGTGTTTTTATGTTTCTGTATTCCCAGCACACTCTCTTTGCCATCTTTTTGTCTTCAGGTGACAGCATCCGTGCTTGTATTCTCTGTCTGCTCTCCGTCAGTGGCAGCATTCACATGATTGGGATGCTTGTGAGCTTTCTGCAAATTTTAAGCAGCCTGACATTTACAATGGGGGATATGTTTTTCAGGGATTTTGCATTACTAGTGTGTTGGACTACAACTCTTTAAACTCATATGCATTGCTCCACAACCAAAATGGTACCTTTTGAGTATCAGGTGTTTCCATTGTAGCACTGAAAGAAGGTTCTTACTTTAAAAATAGCATCTGCTTGTACAGCTCATTAACAAATTCTGTTTGTTGCATTTTCATATGTGACAAGCTGAACATAATGCTCAAGTACCCTGTTTTCTGTGTCCCAATGTGTAATTGTTGTGGGTGTAAAAATACATCAGTCTATATCAATAAATCAATTCAGTAATCAATAAACCAATAACATTGTCTCCTATTGATCACTGGTACCTGAAACAAATTAAGATTGTGTTGTGGCAGCATTTGTGATATCAGCAAATTATTATCCATTGATATGATATTGTATCAAACATGTGATTTACACCCCATTCAGCATATGCTTTGTGACATTGTATCATGTATGGTCTAAAGAAAGTATTCTTTGTTTTAAACTCATGTGTATCTGTTGTTGCGTCATTTGTTTGCTAGTTTTGAGGTCACTAGATAGATCATATGATACATTACCTTTCTGCCTTTATGTGCTCTTTTCTTTATTAATGCCACACATATACATAAGAGCTCAGTCCAACACCCTCCTTTCCATTTACACTCTGCAATAAGAACTAGGCTAGTATGATTAATGTTCATGAGATGATCCATTGCTATTCTCCATTCTAGTGGGTCCCATAGGGAACTCTTTGCTCTCTTTCTCACATAGGTCAGCTAGCTAGCTAACAGTCTCCTACATACTTGATGGTTACTGTGATGAATGATAAACATGCAGCCTTGCTAAATGATGGCCAATAGATCATTTATACCACAGCTACAGAGGGAGACCTAGCAGAAACCCACTGAAGAGACATTAAGCATGTTTACGCTTTGGCTGCGCCCCTCTTTCCTGGTCTGATTCCTTTTAGTAGTCCCTCTCTCTTACCAGTCCAGCGATTGACTGCCCGGGTGATGTGTCTGTATTAATTTTCCTATAAGCAGTTTTGTTGATTCATCTCGGCTGCTGTTGACCCCCTCATTAGCCCATGTGTGTTCAGTCCCTGTCCTATCAATGTTCACAGTTAGATTGCCGTTGCTCTAGCTGGCTGGTGCATCCTCTCAGTAGTGTTCCATGTCGCAGTAAACCTCAGTACCCCTTTGTCCATGATCCAAACCCTCTGTATTCCCCGGTCAGCATATCTGAGCGTTTCCTGGCACCTGTGTCATGTTGCAATGTCCACTGCTGAGGTGTAGTGCTTTGGCCTTGGCAAGAGAGACATGCATGTCCCACATCAAACCGCACTCACCTTGGGCCCATTCCACTGGCCATCAACTGTCATTTCTACATCCCTCTGCATTTCTACCTCTTTACTCTACTTCCGGACTTTCTATCTCTCATTTTTTCTGTAGAGACAGCTGTGAAACACAGCCTCATTTCCCCAGCTATTTCCCAGAGTAACCCAAATGAAAAGATACTACCAACCTTTTCTTTCTGCTGCCACACCACTCACCATAAATGCTGACAAGAGACTCCAGTACCATCTCTGACCTTTTACAAAGCTCTCAGATACGCTTGCACTCCTCATTGCTATTACTGGCAGTGCCTTTGAATCAGCAGAGCCTGGGATGGTGTGGAGGAATTTAATGACACACAATGTCGCTTCAATTTTAGCGCTGCCTGGCCAGGCTGCCAGGTGCACCATTTGTCCTTTATTCAAAGGAGAAAGAGAGGCTTAAGTATCCCTTTAAAACAGCCTGACTGCAAGACAGTGAGAGAAGTTTTTATGTCTTTCTTACTGATAAATTTACCCCATATACACCAAATCCTACTCTTAAAATCCACTGTAAATCCACTCATATAGCTCCCATCACCCTCCTGTCTTCTTATTGCCACTCTTATAAGCTGTCCATATTACATGAAGGCTGGGTTGTCCCTTTATCATGTCCTCTAACCCTACTGTATGTTTGCCAGTGATGGCCGTTGGGGATCTTAGAGGCAGTGGCCTTAAATATCCTTTATGGAAATACAGCTCAGACCCTATACACAACCCCTCCTCAGGCCCCCCATTCTATGATCAATAAGTAATGGGGTGAGGGTGTGCAGCAAACAGATTGTGAGAGAGGGGGGGGGGAAGCAAGGAGCAATAAAAAAGAGGGTGCTAGCTGCATTGCAAAGATAATCTGTGGGAGCTGTCAATGGCTGGAGACATTGAGGAAGATGAGAGGCTGAGAAAGAGATCCACAATGGCAGAGAGATGACATGAGAGAAAAATGAGGAAATCTGAGACGATATGTTAAAGGAAAGAATTTACTGAATAAGAATGCATCATTTGGAGGAAAACACCATATTTATAGGGGTCTGATGCAAATTAGTCCAGTAATAAATGGTACATGAGCACTATTACGATGCTCACAAACATTCTCAGCAGGTAGGAAAATCACAATAACGAGCTGTGACTGTAGCATCGGCATGTTTCACTGGCTGCATGTTAATGTCTAATGGTCTATGTTGACCAATGCAAAGTACAGCTTCTGTACACTGCTTTTGGTGTTCCATGTGACAAGTTTGTAGTTCACTAGTAAATGAAAAGTTGGTTATTAGGCTTTGGAACTGCACAACAGCATTGCTGACTTGGTATATAGGGCACTACACGGTGAACAAATGTACAGTTTTAATGCATCGTGAATGAGGGGAATAAACAAAAGCAATAATATAAAGCACACTTCCATTACTTTAATGCTATCAATATTTCCTGCCTTCCAGTAGAAAAGCTTACGTTGTTGAGGCTTCTAATTTCCCTGCAACGCCCCCTTTCTCCTCATACTCCGGCCTACTGCTGTTTCTGTCAATTATATGCAATTGACAGGTAATTACAGGCATATTAAGAGCAGTCATTAGTTGCTGTGAAATAATGTTGTGAATTCTGCAGGTAATTAGTTTGAGCCACAGTCAAGTGTGTGTGAAAGCAGTGAGCAGACAAAAACAAGAAGTGCTTAAGCCCCCTCTGTTGATCCCTGAAGTATGTGACCTACAGGAGCTGGTGTACACTGGGGGGCTTTTTCAGGCACTCGTATGCAAAAGGACACACACAAATCTTCCTTTTTCTCAAAGCATTTGGTTTGTACAGCTTTATTTTGGGAGATGCAGTCCCGGTGCGTATTTTCTATGACACAGAAATGTCATCTCCGACTCGTGTAAATTCACGGCCATCTGTTGAACCTTAATCAAAATTTTCATATTTTCCTCATGGGCTGTTATATCTGCAGTCCTCCTTTTCCTCTCATCTCTCCCCTGTCCACCTTATATCTTGTTAGGAAAATTTAAATGCTAATTTGTATAATAGAGGGCGGCCACATATGCTTTGGCAATTTGAATTTGAAGTAGGATAATGACATAAGTTGCTCCCAGTAGAATAGACCTGCTCCCACTGTGAAAAGGGTCTTGACCTACTGTGCTACTGTCATGGTAGATGGAGGCCATGCAGAGAAGGGTGAAATGATGCTCCTCAGTGTGTTCAGTTGCACTTACAACTTGCAATGGTTCATCGTCTTTTGGGGGTGGGAATATGGATTTTCTCTCCTCTATAAAGTAAATCTAATCTGAAGTAAGTGGTGGGTTTCAGTAATCAGTTGAGAAAGGGACACCCTTTGATGCCAAGTAGAAAAGGCAATCAAGTTTTTTTGTTTGTTTTTCCCTGCAGAATAAGTCTACCCTTTTTATTTGGTTAAAGCCACAGGAAAGGTCGATACCTCTGTGTTTGTGAACACCTCAGTAGTCAGGCTGAACCATATGGTTTGTTATTGATAAGCTCCTATTGTCTGCAATTTTCATTTACGTAAGAGTAAGAGATGTGCATGTGGATTTAAACTGCTGGGTGTTGCAGTTTCTTTATTCAGACTAAATAATTTTGCTAAGTTACTCAGAAAAAGACTAAACATAACATTGCAACCTTTCCTCACTCCCCAAATGTCAAACAACATAAACAAAGCATCTGTCTTTAGTCGGATTGGACCTTAATGATATGTCTAAATCCCTACAAATTACATTCAGCACACAAACTTGGCAACAAATGGGGGGGAGACTTACTGCTGCTTCCCGTCAGCCACAGACAAAAGGCTGTTTGGACAGGGCTTGACCATTATTTATATTTCACCTCTGTTTAGCTTTCCTGTCCTTTTAAATGCTGTGCCAAACACACTTGCAGTCAACTATGTGTGCAGGATAAAGTCTTGTTACTCTGAATCTCAAATAACCAAAAACAGTCTAAAGAGACTTATCGAGCTGTGGAGGCATGTATTGCTGCTTTTTATCTCTGCCCCATTAAGAAAAGCATATCAATTGAGTATTTGCTATTTTTGAGAAAAACATTGCTTTGAGTTGCATTCTGGCTGCACAATAATGGCTTTTTATCCCTAATCCCTTCACTGCTATCTGCTGAAAACTTCTGTCAGAGGACTTCACAGGGCAAACCTGTGATGCACTTAACAAGAGCTTGGGAACCTTAGGGCATTTAATGGCGTGTTAGTTTTTAGAGACAAACACGTATCCTCTGTGTATTGATAGGAATCTTGGCATCAAGTGTGGTTCAGTCTGTATGGCACTTAATTTAGCTTTCTCAAAGGAACCACTTAACCAAAAAGAGAGTATGATTATGAAACTGTTTTTATTCGTCATCATCCAAATGCAGATTTGATAAAGGAAAAGGAGTCTTATCAAAGTGACAAAGAAATAAATGTACATCCTTTTAAGGTTGTCTCACCTTTTCAGCACCAGTCGACCTACCTGTATAATTTCACACAAAACACTGCACACATTTACTGGCCCCTGCAGGACCTATTAAGGCTGACAGTGATTAATAAAACCACTATTGGTACATGAAATTGGGAGGTGAATGTAAACAGAAGACCAAAGAGACCAAGACGGCAAGTACAAATCTGGAGCTTTTAGATTAAAAAAAGGAAGAAGAAAAAGAAGAGTCAAGAAAAAATCCTGGTCTACCTTCAACTAATTATCCTTATAGTCAGTCCCCAAACTAAGCCGTTCCATCACAGATAAGCCTCAGGAGACAAAAACTCTAGCAATAAAGTATGAATATTTAAATTAATGTGTGTGTGAGTGTGTTGTTTAATTACGAGTGGGATGCAATACCAGTGTGTCTGTGCAATATAGTGTATGCGCACAGCTTACTATTGTGCTGTTTGTCCAGTGGCTAGTCAGTAGGGACTAAAGGAGAATGGAAAGAGAGGCTGCGCCAGCAGGCAGCGTTATTCCCTGCAGGGACTGCTGATTAATGAATCACATCTTTCTAACCTAAGGCTGGTACTGTGCTGCTGCATTTTCGCAGCACTGCAGAGTGCCAGCCAGCCTTATGCCAGCCTGCTTCATTGGCACAACATGGAAACAGGATGTGGATGCTGTCGCTGCTAACAGGGCCTGAGAGTTGGTGCAGCTTAGATTCAGGGAATAAGCAGAAACTGCCTGACAAATTTAATCATTTCAGCCTGCGGGTGTTTTTTTTTTTTTTTTGTTCTTTTGTAGAGACCCCTGTGGAATGTCATTTAGTTTGGTTTATATATTTAATTGTTGTAAACATTACATGACATTTTTCTTTTTAGTTGATTTGCGGATTATGCTAACCTTTACCTGGGACAACTTTCTCGAAGTTATGTCCAGATGTATTATGTACACTAATGACTTTTTTCTTTTTTTCTTTTTTTTGCATATGTTCCTGATGCCGCTTCTCTGGCCCTCTCCTGACATCAGGTATGTAAACACATTGAGACACTGTACTTGTATGTGGATGGATGTTCCTGTGGTAGTGTGAATATCAAGCAATCCCATTTCATATGAGCATGGTCAATCAGTGCTGTCTTACCATTTTAATTTGTTTTTAAGAGGTGATAAGATTCTAATTTGAGACTGTTCACAATATTTAAAATGTCTGTCATATTCAAATGTTATCTGTAGCAATAATTGTCTTGTTCTTGTAGAAACTAGTTGATTTAGTTCCTTTTTAGTGTTGATTTGCTGCATAGCCAAGCAGTTACTGACTACTATGCAGGCTCAGGTTAGCCTAGTTTTACAGACATGACCAACTATGAAACATTGAGATCCTGCACATGTTTGTGCATGTCTGCCCCGTGTGACCTGCGTGGCCATCTTGTTTGGGCTATTGCCCTTGGCCAAAGTCTTTCTTAATCAATTTGCAGCAAGCACCACACAGCTAGCATCTGTTGAGTGTTACACGGACAAACATGCAGCCTCTCTGCTCTGTCCTTGTCCTGTTACATGCTGCACACATGCAGTGTTACTCTGGGTTCTGCTCTTTGACTTATCAGATTTTTTTTTATTTGCTCATTTATAATACTGTGCATAGACTGACCTGAATGGAGGTTCATGTCTGTAAACAGCCCAGGAAGTGTATGTACATTTGGTCTGGGATGATGTTAGATTGCATTGATCCAGAGGGACTGGTCCCCAGTGATAACACTATGTTAGCCTGTATTTCATGCACAGACTGTGCACACTCTCACCTTGATAAAAGTATGGCTTGAGGCATATATTGCAGTGCATTGTCAGCAGTGTTTACTACCACACAATTAGGTCCACAGAGGATCCTTTAATGAATGTGAGGCTAAAGAGTTGTAGCACTACTTTGTGTTGGTAAATGTGTGTGTACATGACAATGTTTAGAGGTTGTTGCTAAAAAATCTCCATATTATCATGCCTGTCTTTGAAACTCTAAATTACTGGTTGTGTGCTGGTGTAAGATTGTCAGCATTTGTGAGCAGAATGACATTTGATGGAACAAAATCTTTAAAGGAAAAAAAAACTGCACACATCTCCACGTCCTTCTTTCTTTCCTGCCATAGACAGTCTTTCACAGAACAGTAAAGTTTCAAAGTATATGGCACCCAGTCTCCCATTCCACTCTGTATGTAGTTGAGCAAAAACAAACGCATAGTAAATAAAAACTCAGTTTGGGAGAGCGACTTATGAAGTCTCAGATGATCCATTGAGTCATTTAAGATATTGTTCTTGGAATCCTGTAATAATGTTTGAATCTCATTATCTGTGGTGACCTGTCTTTACAATTACTGGGTAAGATTAAATATAATTATCATAATACTAATTAAATGATATTACTTTAGGAATCTCAATGTGTACTGTAATTGCAGTTTTCTAAAAGTTATTTTTTTTTAGCCAATATTTTTAAGACTGTGCATTTCCTCCTCCATCACACAAAGCAGGCTGTTAAGCTCTTAGCAGGACAGCTTAACTTGATTTTCAATTGGTGTCTCTGGGTAAGAAAACCTGCCACAAAATGAAAAGCACTTAATCCATCAGGTGATGGCAAAGGACTGTGATGGTGGCAAGAGTTTGTGTGAACTGGATAGCCCCTTAAATCTTTTCCTCTTGCATTCTTCTTCTTTTGTTTTTGTTTTACTCATAGCACATTAGGTTTATTCTAAATCATATATTTTTCTAAAATTCTCCATCCAGACTTCCTTTTTGCTTGACTAAACCTCTTTAACTCCTGCTGTGCTCCCCCTGCCTTTCTCCTCATTCTGGCAACACCTGCCCCAAACCCCCCCCCCAAGAAAAAGGTGTCTGTCTCCCACCTAGTGTACACTGTCATCCTCCCACTCAATATAATTGCTCATGTGATAGTGTAATGCATGCTAATTTAGGCAGAGAAGATGGGTAGCTGTTGAAATGCTGCATGTCCCAGCATGGTGTCAAGCACTGGTGTGATCGCTCCTTAGTTGGTGAATCAGCAGTTGAACAGCAGGCTGGACAGCTGGAGGGAGGGGTGAAAAGGAAGATAGGTGATTAAAGGAAGAGATTAAATGAGGAGCAGAAAAAATCCTTTAAATTTAGAATTATTTTCTGTTCTGAGTTTAAAAAGGAGATAAAAGAAGCTAAAGCTATGTTTAGAAATATTTAATGCTTTTGGTTTGTTGATCAGTGAATTGACACAATGATGCAGATAAATGTAACGTTACACCCATACCAGTGACATTATGTAGCCACCTTGCACTGTGTTGTATTGCACTTTACACAGAGATGGAATAAGCTAAATGATCAGATATGTTGTTTATAAGTTGATCCTGATTTTGTCTTTCAGCTTGTGTTGTCTACATTTGCCATGTAGAGTTTCCTTGTAAACACATGGCTGGATGTTTTTCATGACACAGCAGCAGCCCCTCTGTCCTGATTGTAATTCATTGGGGGTTCTTGCTGACTCACTGTTTATCTTTTTCTGCTGTCATATTATACTGACGGACAAGATATGACATGTTAAGTTCATTTACTTCCATATACCCGCCATATGTTCTCCCTGAGGTAAGTCTGCCTTTACAGTGACAAGTCACAGGTTTATTGATTTATTGCTCTTTGGCAGCTTTATAACAATCATTTCTCAGCTCTGGAGGTAAATTAAGCCCATCTTGTTACTGTAGTTTACTCCCTAGTGTTCTGTAAATGTAACTTTTAATTTTCTAAGCTGGTAGGTTAGTGATCACCCATGGCAACCGTCTCCATTGTATAGAGGAAGACCTTGTATTGGAGATGAGGAAATAAATTGCTTTAAGAGATTCCGCCACAGTGCTCTAAGCCAACCATGTGGGTCTGAACAGCAAAGCTGTTATTACTACTATCATTATTAATGAAACCATGGTGAGCTGCTGGTCTCACAACTACCTCAGTAACACATTAAAATGCTAATCTCATCAAGTATTCAGTAACCGCTGCCCTCCTCATTTTTCAGTTTTCCTGTTTTCATGCACTTCTGTGTCAGTCTTTCATTTTTCCTTTCTTCCCACTCACTGGAAAAAGTGTACATTCCTCACTGATGAGGGGAAAACAAAGGAATACATAAATAATGTAGCTTTTTTTCCCCTCTGGAGATGATGATTTTCTTTTCTCTGGTTATCCTCACTGTTCACATTGTCTTCCAACTAATCTTTATCTCTTGAGCATTTTTCTGCATTTCTTCCTCCTCTTCTCTTACGTTTCCTTACTCTTGCCTATAATCATCTTTTCATACTTACAGTAATGCTACTTGAAGATTTTGACCTATTCATAAACCTGCTAATTTATGTTTCTACCAGGATTTTTGTTCAACTCTAATGGTGCATCTTCAGTCCGTTTCCCCCTCATGCTTTCTAAAATATGTATGGCTGCCATTGCTCCAACAAGATCACTGAGTGGACAAAGCGTTCCAAACGGGGCTTAAATTATGTAGGGTGAATACCAGCATAGTTCTGGCATGGATACCAGATGTTGACAGTATTTCTATGGTAATGTACTATAAGCTGAGAAAATGTGCCTTCCCTCTTGTACTGCAGTCAGATACCATTTTAATGTGATAACATGCATGCCTGCAGTGTGAGTGTTGATGTGCCCTTTGGGAATGTGTCGAACATTTTCAGAAGCTAGATTTGGTTAGAGCTCAACTTGTTCAGCAAGGGAAATGTTTGAACCATATATGTAATACAGAAGCAAACAGAGGACAGTGTAAAATGTAACTGCTCATATATATATATATATATATATCTAGAGAGAGAGAGAGAGAGAGAGAGAGAGAGAGAGAGAGAGAGAGAGAGAGAGAGAGAGAGAGAGAGAGAGAGAGA
>JAOXYM010000025.1:16043236-16088103 GCA_028567055.1 Leptatherina wallacei | reverse complement strand
AGTGAATCAAAACAAGGTTATACAACAGTAAAAACGAGGTCAACAACATCATATACTTCAGTGTATTTACACTTCAGTACTATAGAGTACCGATTCACGTAAAATCAAATGGTACCGTCATTTTTTAAAATGGTGAAGGAAAACTCTGAAGGATGTCTGTTATTTTGACAGATTGCAATGTACACCCCCACCACTGGGTGGCGACAGAGCACATTAATCAGCTATTGTCTTGTGGTTATAAATTAGCCTGTATGTTGAAAATGAAAAATAAATCTGTTATTCCCATATAAACAAACACAAAAGTGCCGAAAATTGGTACCGATTCCCAGGTACCGGGAAACCCACCCCTAATGATGATACAGTATTATCCCAAAAAAGTCAGATCCAAGTTGTAACCAGCCTAACTCATATTGTAGCGGAGAGCATATGAGCATTAAATATTTGTTCGTGTGTGATCTTAGTTTAATTTAGACCAGAATTGTCCACATTTTTGCACTTATGCTGGATGCATTCACTAGACTTTTCCTTCAAATAGAGTACCTAAACTCTTTGTATTGTCAGATTGTGCTGTAGCATTGTTGCCATGTCCTCAAATCACAACTGCTTTTGTTAGATCAAATAGTATAATCGCATCCTTTATGAATTAGTCAAGTATTACAAAAAAAGCACCACATTGCAATCAGTCAGTATTTTCCCATGCTTGCTTTTTCATATTTTTAAAAAGTAAGTTGAAATCAATCTTAACAGGGTTTGCACACCAAAGTAATCTCTTTTCTCTCTTTTCTGGCCCACTGAACTCTTCTTGTTACCCTGTTTGTACAATGAAGATTAAAATGCACAGCAGCTGCCACAGGGATCTATAATTTGTTTGAAAAGACCACTTGAAAGCCCCTGCTGCTTTGAAGCGCTCTGCTTACAGTGTGTGTTGTGAAAAGTTGCAGTGTCGCTCCAAGCTTACAGAAAACTTGATCGAACAGGAATTAGTGGAACAATCTCCTCCTCTCCCCTTCTGTTCCTTGTGTTTGATTTGCTGAGAGTCACTGTGCTTCTCATGAATATTCAGTACTGCATTTGGTCTGCTTTTGTCTTCAACCTCTGTCTTTATTTAGTTGTCCCTCTCTGAGCAATGGCCATTTTTCCACCCACACAAAGAAACCGATATACTGAAGCACGCTTAGCACACACACAAGCTCTCCCTCACTCACTCGCATAATAGTGGTTGGAAAAGCGACCTGCTCCGTTCATGAATATTCATCCACACCTGCTTCCGGCAAAAAGTTTTAAGCTGGTTTTATTACTGCTCAGACAAAAACTTCAGTCCAGGCTCTTTTGTTTTCTCTGTCTTTGCATGTGTATAAAGTCTTGTTTTTGTTACTTGATTAAAGCCTTTTCTGGTAAAAATCATAAACCTTTGGGACCAGTAGTGCTAACAGTAAAGCCATTATTCAAATCACCCCTTTTTTCTGCTGGCTTTGGTCTGTAAGATGGATTGGTGACACATGTGTTGCCTGGTGTTCAACGCTCACTGATCTATAACTCAAGGAAAGCCTGCGATGGCATCTAGCAGACGGCAGCGGTGATGCAACATCAGTAAAGGGTTTGGAAATATCTGTTGGCTAGACAGAGGAAGGTTGAGGGGATTACAGTTTGGTGAGGAGGGTTTTGTGGATTGACAGCGTTGCCTCGGGCTGCTAGGGTTTGTGTACATGTTAATGCATGCTGCCATTCATGTTTAGTTAGTGACTGAGATTGTCATGCCACAACATACCCAGCTTTAGTTTACAGCTTATTTGAAGGTGTTTGGTTTAGTTCCACTTGCCTAATATGACTTATAGAGCTTTTTTAGCTTTGTTTTAAATTTTTCTTCCTTTCTTCCTTATTTTTATGACCTTCTACCATCATCCTATCCCTCCCCACTTTGTATCCACTGTAGTGCCTCTTCTCTGTTTTTCAGAAGACTATCAGTGTTGACAGACTGTGCTGGGAAAGTTGAGAGGATAAGAGAACATAGCACTCACTCATTAATGAGGGGAGTTATTGGTCTGCTCCAGTCACACAGTAACAATATCTCCATCTTAACTTCCCCTTTCTTCTCCTCACGTGAACACACACACACACACACACGCACATGCACACACACATACATATACCCACAAATCCTTCACTATACCAGCAAGCTGCCAGTGTTTGAGATGGTGTGTTTGGGGAGTGAGCAGAGGAGAACACACGTGCTCATTAAAGTGAGAAGTTTTAGGCCTCGTCCACCCACACAGAAAAAATGGTCAAAAGAGCTTCTCTCTACTGAATTCCAGCACCGGATTGGAAACATGGGAAGAAAAGGGGAAGAGAGGAAGAAGTGAGATGGGAGTGATGGAGCTGATTTGGAAGGAGAACATGAGAGATGGGGGTTTATTTTGGTTGGCTCTTTGGATGACAGGACTGTGGTCTTTTCCTGCCTTCCCTTGATCTGTGGAAAGGTGGGTGCATGGTGTTGTGTGTACGCATTAAACTAGTTTAGTGATGGAAAGATAAAAGATACACAGGACCCTTTGAAGCCTTTTCTCAGAGACCATATCCGTTAAAGATCATCCAAAATAGGACTTTTCAACAATGTCCATTTACACATCAGAGCAGAATAATGTACCCTGACTGTTCAGATGAACGAATATTGTCATTTCATTGTCTCTATGAAGCTATTTTACTACTAAATTGGATCTAATAGAAGATTTTTTTCTCTCTTTTTTCCAAATCCCTCATTGGTGTATTTATCTTTAAGCCTAAGCTTGTCCTATAGTAAAAAGTATTTGTTGACTTACTCTTGGCCTCTGTGCAAATATCCCTGTCCCTTGAGATGCAGCTCATCTTAAATCACTGAGCAGTGTGACCTCATTTTGGATTGTCAGCAGTGATCTCATTGTCGAGCACTCGTATATCAATAAACGTATAAATTGAGACAAAGCTGGAGTAGTGTCACTGGGCATTGAAGGAATGTTGATTAGGTGTTACTCAGTTATTTACTTAATATGAGATCATCAGTTGACTCTTGCTCTCAGGCTAACACATATTCAAATGAACAACATTCAAACATTGAAGTATTTGAACTAAGAGTTCATCCATCACCGGACTAAACGTTTTGATTTATTTTGTGTATAGATGTTATTTGGTGTTTCTGCTTCATCCTTCTTTCCTGTCTTCTTTCTTTCCTCCCTTTACCATGAATGTGTAAGTTATTTGCATGCAAGTTCTGAGATATGTCCCCTTTTCTAACGCTCTCATTCTCACACCAAAAAACCAACATGGCGGCCAATTACATTGGGAGACAATGCTCGCCATAAATCATCCATTGCACTGTCAGACACATGGGGACTTGCTCTAGCTTTCTTTTTCTGCCGCTCTCCCTCTTCTTTGTTCCCTCTGTTTTTCTATTTTTGAACTGGCTCACAGTCATATGTTGCATTGCAGGCATGCTTGTAGCTACCTTCAGTTTATCTTTTCTTCATGTGCCTTTCAACCTCTGCTGCTTACTTTAACTTTCCATCAAGATTGTTATTTTCTATGTTGTTTGATTTTGTTTGTATTAAATTCTGTGGGAATTTGATAGGGATTCATCTCATCACAGATGTTTGTGCAATAGAAGTAGGCAGTGCTTCTGACATCCCATGCTCTCCTCTCTCTTCTCTCTCTTCCTTTGCCATTGTCTCTCTGAACTCTTTAATGGTCTCGGAGCTCCCTCTCTGGTATTGTCTGTTTTTTTTCTTTCTTTCCTTTCTCTCTTTATGTCCATGCTGCTTTTCTCTCCTTCCGCTTGCACGTCGGGGAACACAGCAGAGTGGTCATCAGGGAGAAATGGTTTTGATGGGGGGGGGGGGGAGTAAGAAAGAGTGGCGGCATTGGGTCAGAGGCAAACTTTCAAGTGAGATAAAGGAGATTAATTGTGGAGGGATTTGGTTCTCTGCCAGATAACTCTATAAAGCATCAGTTTTATGTGCTATAAATCTATATTTACAGATGTTTATGTGGTGCATTGTGCCTATGTTGTGTGTGTGTGTGTGTGTGTGTATGTGATGACTGGATATTACGAATGTGAATGGAAACTGTTGCTTTATGATACAGCAGACCCGAGTTTTAATGAGAGTTGGAAAGTGATAAGGTTTATGTAAATGTTCGTCTTAATCTGCAGTTTTATTGATATGTCTGTGAGTATGCTTGGAGATGAGTTTAATTTTGAATATCCCCATGGTGCGATTTGGTATTTAGACTATTACATACAAAAATAATCGGATACAAACGTTTCTCTGTTCAAACATGCATGTGATTTCTTTAGGTCGGATCACAAGGAATTTGTGTAATTGTGCTTTGGTATGTGAGTATCAGAGTGCTGCAGGTCAATGTGTCTGATCAGAGCCGTAGTTAAACCCCATGTGGTTTTGTGTAACTGTATTTTATCACACGGTGAAGGCTCACTGGACCATATCAAAATGATAATGCAGAGATTACCATGTGAAAATTAATTTCCTTTTCAAGTGTGTGCATGCACACATGTCTTATCTCTTATTCATATGCACTGCTCTGCTGAAGGATGTTTCAGACATCAGTGGTAACATTTGGTCTTAGACACACAAAGAATGTAGCTATCTTTTTACAAACACATTTTTTATTACCAAACAATACCTGTATTTATGATCAAAATAAAAAAAAGCTGGATCCACAGACCTTAACAATGCAGGTGTCAGAATAACATTCTTTCCATGTTTACGGATTACACGCTGACATTTTCATATTTTGTACTACTTATTCGGGTTAAATTCATTTTCATACATTCTTTCATCAGCTTGTCTCAACATGAGGTATATGTGGTCTGGATCTGTTTTCAGTTTGATATATTGCTGGTGCATCAGTGGCAACAAGTACCGCCAGCAGCGCAGTAGTGTTGCAGGAACACTGAGAGAATTTGGAAGTATAACAGTTGTATCAGTGGAGCCTCCCTCTGGCAGTGTGTTAATTAAAGTAGCACATAGCAACCTTGAGAGAGGCCCGATAACACTCAGCAGTGTCGTGTTTATGACTTTTGAAAGCCTCTGGAAACCACATGGCAGTGGGCGCGTATTAATCTTCGCATAAACACCAGACAAACACGTAAACCCACATGTGTTGTATCAACTCAGTACATTGTAATTAGTCTTCCCTGTTTGTTTTATTTTCACTGTTCATTTATGCACTAATGCATTCTGTTAATGAATGGTTTCAGCTCCACAACACCCCTCCATCTCTCCACCTCTGCTTCCATCTTTCTGTCCAAGCACTTTATTATGTTTACACAGAGGCAACGGTAATCATAAAAAGCTTTCTACTGTTCATTTATTCTAATAATTTAGCTCATTATTGCACTTTATTACTCTGTTTAGACTTAACATAGAAGAGGACAGTTGTAGGATTTCATTGGTTTTAAATAGGTACTGTCCACGTCTTTAACATCCTTCTTGCTGTCTGCATATTTTTCCTCTCCATCTGTTATTTTTAACCTAGAGACTTAAAATCAGGTGAAGAGACATTTCTAGATATAGACATGTCAAATTATGCTCATTTTCAGTTACACTATTTGGGTGTGAAGAAGGTTATAATGGAAGGTAATCACATGTAAATGTTTTCTACGATCTACAGACACTGATACATTTTTGCGAGCACAAATACTTTACATGAAAGGATGTTTTATTCTTACTCACACTGTGTGCACCTTCCTTAGTCACTATGAGTAAGAAAGGTGCAAATGCATCAAGGTTTAAAAGAAAAGATTGAAGTAAATGAATTTAGTTAAGCCATGTTAGATTTAAAGGTAGAAGGAAAACAAGTTTTTTGTACGAAAATGTCTAAAATATGTACTTTGTTTTTTATTATATCAAATCAAATTATATTTTAAAAGCACTTGTCATAGAGGGGGCAGGACAAAGTCCTTTAAATTATAAAACATCAATCATTACATATGAAAAATAATGTAACAATTTAAGCACACGCCGTATTTTACAAACACATATCTATAACTCTTTAATTACATTACATTAAATGCTACTGCAGGAAGTGATAAAGTCCATGGGTCTATTGAATCAATTTTGTGCAATGGATTGATTACCTGATGCTTCTCAGCCAAAGAGAAAAAAATCTTGTGATGGATGGTAGATTTTTATTAAACACTATCTGACAGTCAACCTATCTTTAAAGCCAAATGGATAAAGAAGCATGATTTGTTGTAGGACAGGATATAAACGTGTGACCTTCGGTAGGATGCGTCCCAGTGTAATAATACATATCTGAACCATCATGATATTGCCTTTGTCAAAAACAGGATGCTGGTAATTGGGTTATGTTGTCTTTCGAAGGGAATGTGAGCTGCAGTAATGGTTGGATAAGCAGACTGCTTGTGTAGTGTGTCAAAGCCTGATCGTGTGTGTGCGTGTTGGCATTAGAGGATACCTTGAATCTGATCACATCTGGTTTCTGTGTGATTTCTGCTTGTCATCCAATACATTGAACCTGAACCAGAATCGGCTGGTGAGATCACCCAGTTCACACTGACTGGTAGCATAAACGGTGAAGATGAAAACGGTGGAGCCTTGTGTGCCTGTGTTTGTGCACATAGTTCTGAATGTGCATAGATGTTTCATCTATATAGGCCTGATAAGTATCTATACACTCTGACAGCCAATATAAATCCTTTTATGAGCATCTTTATCAGTCTGATGGGAGTCTCAGCACCCTGGCCCTGCATGGGTCAGATTGTTTCATCAGTGTGACAGCTCTGTCTTCACTTGTTACACCAACAGTGAGCGATCTAGATGGACTATATTACCTCTGACTGCCTCTGAAGTCACATATTGCTTCTTGAGTAATGAGATGTAAGATGGGGATTGTAACAAGTCTGCATTTTTTGTCATTATAGAATATTAAGTAAACTTCAACAGAAATAGTTTAAAAAATACAAAAACTATAAAGTGATGCCAGCGGTTATGTTTTCATACAACCCATTAATAAGGAAATGGCTTCCTTGTGTTTCTGGCTGAAGGACATTTTGTCTGACGTCAGACTTGGTGAGTCACACAAGACTGTATCAGTACAAGCAAAATGTCTAGTTAAACCCACTTATGCCCCTTTCACACCAGCCCCTAGTCAGCTCTGCCTTCATTCAGCCGACACCACACTACCCCGGCAGCGGCCTTCTTCAGTGTGGTCGGCACTGTAATAGCGAGGTTTCGTGAAGTCACTTGTTTGCAACACACATTGGACAACAACACTGGAGGAAGTCGAGCTCGGGATTTACCTGCTGTTCGTTATGTTGCTCACAGAAAAAGATTTTTTGGGATTCCATCTCTCCTTACTCTGCTTCTCCTGCTGCTAATGTTTTCTCTGGTCGCCGGTTTGGGTTTCTCCTTCAGAACCTCAACGGAGTAGGTGCTAAAAGGGTATCGACTCCCTCCGGGAAAATCGTAATGTGAACACAAACAAATTAGACGGTGTGGTGCTGGGCTGGGCTGACTAGGTGTTGGTGTGAAAGGGGCATTATTATCAGGGGATGGATAAAAATAACTATGTTGTAGGATTTCGTAAAACACTTAAGGATGGGGGCTTTGATATCCAGGTCATTATTTGTTGTTACAGTCAAACAGCCTACTGTCATCCTACTCTTTAAGGATGACAGCAGGCTGTTTTCCAGTGTGCATGCTATTTTAAATGCCACAAGCTTTTGAGTTAGAAAACTGTGATATTTCAGAATTAAAAGAACCTTGCCTGAGGGGTATGAGCATGATGCGTCCAACAGTCAGTGTTATGTCTGGTGCACATTTCTTTCAGACATGTGTGATATTCATACATGCATGTATGAATGTCGGCTCTCTAGTTTCGACTGATGTGACCCTGTAAATAAAACGAGGTAGAATCTGTCCTTCCTTCCATGTCTCCAGCAAAGTGAAGATGCTGCAGGCAGAAACATCTCTTCGTTCTTTTATAATAACCTGAAGTGACATTTTGATAATTACAATTCTTTCACCACTGTAGACCAAACCAGTGTCATTACCAATTCATTAGAGGAGAGGGGAGGGTGCATGAGGAGATGAGGGAAGGTTGGATTGAAAGATGAAGAGGAGCCAAGTAAAAAGCAGAGGAAGGAGATGAAAGGTTTGGAGGACAAACCCAGGAAGAATTGGTTGAAAATGGAAAGAAGCAGAAGATGGCAGAATAACACAGCTTAGAGTAAGGAGATAATAGTGGAGGAAAGGAAGGACAAATCACTGTTTACGCTGGAGGACAAATATATTTGTGCATGAAGAAGTTAGGGTTAACTCTTGTCTTTTTATCTCTCCTGCTAGATTCCCTCATGTTTTTTTCTGTTGCCAGTGTTGGACTGCAGGTGGACTATTCCCTCCCACTCTTTCTCATTTTTTTCCCCTTCCATAGTCTTCACCATGTTGCACCACTCCTCGTTGCCATGGTAACACAGGGCGGAACTGAGAGAGAAGGAAAAGGAGAGGGAGGTCCAGAGGGATCCACTCTTCCATTTCTGTAAACTAGGGAAGGAGGTGTCCCCCTCAGGTCCACTCCGGTGGAAAAATAGATTCAGTAGATACCTATATTGTTTTTTTTAGAATGCACATGTTGTCATGTAACTGCTCAGCTTTGGTTTCTTACATGTTCATCCTTCATTTGAACTGCACAATTGTACTTGCTTCATAATGAAGTTCATCATGCATACATCAAATGAATTTGGATTGCAGAGATGAAGTCATACAGACATGTCAGGGACAGCATCACTGATTTTAGTTCACAAAGATGCATTCTTCTGTCCAATTAGCTTTCAATGGTTGCCCTGGAGCCCAGCATTCTTGTCCAAATATGGTCACGACTGGTCTTAGAAAAATTTCCATGGTAATGATAAAATGTCCAATTCAGGGCTTTAAACTGTAGTTAATAAACCAGTTGCTGACTTAACACAAGTTCTGTCCATCACTTATTTATCGTCGATTCTACACATTAAACTAGCACTTAGGAACTACTCGGTGTTGGGTCGTCTCGATTGCCTTCAAGTTTGTTGAATTTTTTCTTTTGTTTACTTTTCATAGTGCTTCTTTCGACATAGACTATGAGATACCCAAACAATCAGATTTAAAGTTTAATAAGGGAACAGTAATAATGTAGAAACTTTCTTTGCTGCTGCAAATTGAAACTTAGTGTTAGCATTTGCCTGTATCCAGGTACTCTATTATGGGACTTTTGTAGGCTCCACTATGTTTTGGCAAACAAAGCAGTCTAACAGATCAAAATAGGTAATGTTGTGGAAGGAAAATGTAAGACGTTTTCTGAGTATTTTCAAAGTTTAGATGCAAGTCTTAATAAAGATTCTTGCAACATTAACTTTTCTGTGAAGTCGCTAATATTGCCAGTCACGGGTTTTTGGACTTGTTTTATTAAGTGTAGTTGCGTATTTGGGCTTCTTCTGCTCTCTCTGTGAAACCCTCCTGATTGTCTCACAGCTGTCCACTTGAAGTAGAATGAGAAACGTGAACACAACAGTCCTTTTTTTTTGTTGTTCCGGGAAATGTAGTCTCCACCACAGCCCTGTTTCCTTGGTTACCACGGCCGCCATCTGAACCGGCATGCCTGCTCCGAACCACATGCTTGACACTTGACTCTCTTCACTTGAAAGAGAGACAGAGTGACAATGCCAAAGAATAACAAAGAAAATATGTCAATGAAAATATATAAAGAGTAGGAGAATTGTAGGATTGTAGGGCTCACCTCACCATGCAACATGCTGCCTCCCCCTAAAACCTTCTTAAGTTATTTTATAAATGTATTTATCAATTTATTTTCGACGACTCCATGTTTGTTATATTTCGTACCATACTGAAATGAAGTTATAAGGATATCAATGGAGGCTTTTTTAAGATTGTTCTTTTAAAGATAGTAACTAGTTACGTTTAACAGAAATGCATTACTTTTTGGTGTAAGTAATCAACAAAGTAACTGAGTTTTTTAATGAAGTAACTAGTTACTTTTTTTCAGTTACTAGCACAACACTGGTGATGAGAAAGATTGACTTCTACTTCACATTACACAGAAGTAATAAGGCAAATGTGATGTCATGACAAAACAAGCAATTGCTTTCATTTTCTTTTCTTCAATGATTGCAATCTCCAAATGATCTGATCTGCTGCTTTAGGTAGGTGTGTGCACATACTGTAACCTTTTACTGCCCAATGTTAATGAAAGTTCTCTTAAAACCTCAAATATCTTAAGAATAAGTAGTAATAATGATAATAAAAATGATAATAATAGTACATTTTATTTGTCAACGACTTTCAGGGCTCTCAAGGACACTTTACAACATTAAAATAACAATAAAATACAAATATACAAAGGAAAGAATGAAGACAAAAAAAAACAGAATGAATGGTAGGGTAAGTTTGCAGTGAGATGATTACAATGATGCAGTTTTCAACAGAAAAGTTTTGAGTCTGGACTTGAAGATAGGGAGACTGTCAGAGTTGCGAATATCTGGTGGAAGAGAGTTCCATAGTTGGGGAGCAGAGCGGCCGAAGGCTCTTCTCCCCATGGCGCTGAGGCGGGCAGGGGGCGGATGGGGGAGGAGGATCTAGGTCTCTTGACCTTGATCTTAGTTGTATGTACTGTATTTTCGTCTAATTTCGGGTACATTATTACTGTTAATATTAACACCACCAGGGAAAAGAAGAGGCTGTAAATTGGATGACATTTTAGGCACACTTGGAATGACGTTTACATGCTTGAGGAAATATTTTCTTTGAAGCATAAATGCACACATAAAACAAAAAAAGATCATTACAACTGACTAACTTGTAGCAAACTAGTTTCACTTTCCAAAAATAACAGTAACATAAACCCAATGAAAGCTCTGCTTTGCTTAATCAGCAGCAGAGGGTGAACTTTTGAGACCAACATATAGTAAGTGCAATTGAAGGACTTTATTGAACTGTTTTGAATAGATGCCTGACCTAATTTATGAACAAACTGCTCATGCAGCAGTCTGAGGACATCCTTGGCTCAGTGTAAAAGTGAAACGTGAGAAGCATGCGTTCATCAATTTATATCACAAGTGCCTTCGCCTTACTTTCTTTTGTCGTTTTCTAAAGAATTCTTATAAGAAAACATGATAATAAATTAATAAAAAAATCAAGCTGTGCTCTGTTTCATGTTGAAGCATGTCAGTTATGTGGTGACTTGTACTGTTTGAAGTTGGATGTGACAGCTGTTCATTTTAAAAGCATACCATGGATATATGAGATCTAACAAAACAAACAAGCAGAGAATAAATTTGAAGCTATTGTTTGAGCTCATGGACCTTGGAGCTCATTAGCGAGTCCTTTGTCCAAAAGCAGATTTCATCCAGCAAATATGTCATCAAATTCCTTCCAAAGCTTCTCTATTATCAGGCTCATGGTCAATGACACACTCATTGTAGCACAGAAGTGTGTCCTTGTACATGTAGAAAGAAAGCAGGCTAATGTATATAAATGTGCACACATATGCGCACACACATATACATTGAATGAGAATTAACCCTGTGAAGTGAGGGGGGTAATTCCATGGTAATTAGTGTTCTGTGTAATCAGTTTTTATTTTCCTGTGCTGCTGTTATGCGCAACAGACAAAACAAAAGGAGGCTTGCGTGCATTTCTCCCTGACTCGCCCTCTAATTACAAACATATCCAATTAATTACACACAAGTCCCACTTTCATCTGTGTGCACCAAGTGAGAGGACAAGATGAGAATGGGGAGCAGTCAGGCAAGAGCAGTGACACACACTAATACACAAAGAAAAAATAATAATTAGTCACACATTGACACATGTATGCACATGCACATCGGAGCCATAGAGCTCCTATTTATGACAAACATGTTGGGCATTTGTGATTCCATTGACGATTTGGCCACTGACTGAAAGTTGTACAGCGATTTGCGCATTCACATCATGTTGTGCACACTGTGAAAGAGATGTGATTTTGGGTGTGTATGGAGAGAACCCCATAACGTGTTCACTTTCGTAGAGGGATTAATGGACACCTGCTGTTTGAAATCAAGTAACTTAGCAGGAGTATCATTCATGCAGCCATGCTCACTGATCTCTTTTCTACATGCACTCGATCTAGTTTTTGTTTTGTTGTTTTGAAAGGGTGATATAAAACTGGAAGGATAAATCCAATGGAGGAACTCAGGAATGATGTAGCTCTTGAGTCTATTCGTGTTAAAATTGACAAATGGTTGTAGCTGTACAGGATGTTTTACAGATGGACCAAATGAATAGTGAAAGAACTTTTGCAAGGGCCAGACTGTTATAGGGTTGAAAAAAGGACATTTTAAAACATGCAAGACCAATGATGCTGCTGATCAGAAATCATTACCCGGATCACTCGTCACATACAACACAGCACCTGTAAATATCTTTGCTTGGTGATGGTAAGCTACATGTGTGGCCCATATCAGCTCTGGGGCAGACTGGAAATGTGGCAGCCAATATGAATATGTGCAGCCTCTCCAACCACCACCAAAAATGCATACACCAGTGCCGTGCCACTGGAGGGAAGGAGGGCGAAGTGTCTTGTGCTAGGACACAACTAGGGAGTGGGATTCAAACCACCAACCTTCCAGTCATTGGACAACCTGCTTTACTGAGCCACAGCCACTTTTGTTTCCACTTGACTCTGCACAAATAACCCCCCCCCCCCCCCCCCCCCAAAAAAAAAAAGAAATATCTATATGTTATCCAACTATGTCTGCAGCAGATCTTTATTATTATATATCGCTATGCCTTTCCTCCTGCTATGTTTATTTCCTCACCTACTATCATATCCCTTTTAGAACATTACGCCACGGTTTGCATAGTTTCCGCTTTTCAGGTATACGTTAGCATCAATTTCTCATTGTTCAATTAAATGACTTCTCCAATTCTGCTGCATTGCACTGTCTCTGAGTCCTCCCCCACATCCACCCTTTCTTGTCCTCTCCCTATGAGGCATCAGCCCTGTTTCTTTATTGTAGAAAGGCCTTTGGGCCTCGTGTTTTTCAATTACACACAATGCAGAGAGGAAGGAACGCAAGAGAGGTGAAAGAGAAATGGAGAGAATGCTAGTTGCCTTCTAGTCCAAGTGTCCCCTCGGGGAAGTTGTTCAGGTAAAGCAGAAGCGTTTGTTCTCATTCAGTGCCTGTAGCTGTCTGTGATGTAGCCTTCCCTGGAACTATGGGGTTGGAGCCCAGATGAAACAGCTTTGTTAAAAAGAAGAAGAATGGAATAAAGTGAGATGGATAAAGGTTAGGGTCTGACACAGTGGACAGCTGACAAAGGTGAGCAGTGTATAGTAAGTCTAGGTGAAAGGTTAGGAGTGGTAAAGAGGGAAACTGTGAAACAAGGTTGTTGGGACACTGACAGGAAATAAAGGCCTCTGTTAAAAAGAGGAAAAAAACGGATGGTTAATCAACTTGGAATATGTCTGCAGAGGGGCTTGGTTGACTGGCATGGGTGGTTTTTGTCAACCACAGTCATTCAATGTATCCGTGAGAAAGATTGAGACGGATGAACAAAGCCCAAGTCAAGCTCTAGTGATGGTAATGATTGTGCGTCTTATAACCTCCAGGTCATAGGACTGAGCCCAGCTCTACTCCAGAGGCATTTCTGCCCCAAGGGCCATGTGTCTTTAGCCATGAAATGGTTCTCAGTCTCACCCTCTTTGCCAAAACCACCGTGAAGTGGACTTCAGCCTGTATCAATGACTCCTCTTCATGGGCTTCTCCATTATAACTCATTCAATAGCATGGCTGCATGCATTCACATCAGTAGCATTCTTTAACTGGGTTGGTTCTTTTTTTTTATGAAACCCTATATCACTGACAGTCACAGATCATCAGTTCTGGGTTATTTGTGTTTTTCTCCAATGTTGATTAGCCATGCATTCCTTTAGAGTGTGTGTGCATGCATGCACGTCAGTTTGGAAATCCAAAGAGCCATTGTAGTCTTCCGTGAGTTTTGACCACCCTCCTGACCCCCTGTGATGACTGTCGGATCTTTTGTCCAATTGAGAGGACTAATGCAGACACCCTGCTGAGGCTTTTTTTTTTTTTTTTTGCTGTGGGGGAGAGGGGTGGATTCAGATTTTTTTTCTTTCCCAGTCTTGATTCTGTAAAGATTTCATTGAATGAAAGTCCAGACAATCACATGTACACTCTCTAGACAAATGCACAAACACAACTTTGATCTTTACACTCACCACAAGAGTCCTCAACCCTCTGCTTTTTCTCACTGTCCATTCTTGTCAAGCCCTGTGGCACCAATGTGGCTTTTTTCCCATTCTCATGGCAGTGACAGCAGCTTTGTCTTACTTTTAAGCCTAAGTAAGCATCTGCATTGCATAACCCCAGGTGGCTTTGCAAGTCTGTGTCAGAGCTAGCCTAGTGTACATTACAGTGATACACACAAGCCCTGCAGATTTCAGTGCCATTTCTGTCACAAACATTTTTTGGGAACTGGTTGAATTGTTCTTCTACAAAATATGATTATTCCTTAAATAAATCAAACATTCTGGAAACTTTTGTGTTTTTATTGTTGTTCAGTCCTAGCACACAACACATACTTACAGAAATGTTCCCTTTCACTGATTTAACCTGATGTTTACTGTCGCTCATATAAGTCATGCTGGAAATCCTTCATTAGTTAACCTTTATCCATTTCCGGATTCATTGAATGGGGAAATTGTGCGGTTTTTGCCTGGTAATAGTAATACTATTCATATTGCCAGGTAATTACAGTTCCTTCAATTGAGAGTTAATCCACATGTGCCCTCTCTGTGTTATCAGGGTGCATGCCAGAGGGGCTTTGGAGGTAGGCGTATAGAAAGACCCAAATTACTCTTTTATTCTTGGATAAGGCGCACATGGAGGTTTGTGGGTACTCGCTCTTATACGACACCCACGTATTCCCCATCTCTCTCTCTGTCTCACTCTCTCATTCACCTTTTCTCATTCCCCTTCATCAGTGCCATATCTCACTCCATTTCCCTCCATACAATGGCTGTGCTGTATCGCAACTGTCCCTGAACCCCTGCAGCCATATTTTGTCCCCAGGCCCAGACTATGACACAGTTGGCTGGGGCCGAAGAAAGACCCTGTGGCCCTGCCTCATTAAAATGGTAAAGAGCTGAAGCAGGACAGGGAAGCTAATCCCTCTACCAGTCTTCTCCTAGAGCCTTCATCTCCTGTCCTAAGACCCTTAGACACATACACATGTTTAATATCACTAGAAGCTAAGTGGCTAGGACAGGGCTTTCTGAAGTACACAGCCCATGGGAGATGGAAATGATCAGACTCAAATGGGATGGTTTAATCGTTGAGAGTGAAGGGAATGGATTCAGTCTGTATGGATATGGGGACATGACAGTGATCAAGTTTTGCAAATATGAATGCCATTGCAAGACATTGCTGTCAAATAAAATTATTGTGGACTTGGTGACCTGTCCAGAGTGTACCCTGCCTTTCGCCTGATAGCAGCTGGGATTGACTTCATCCCCTTGCAACCCTGCATTGTAATAAGCGGGTTTGAAAATGGATGGGTGGATGGGCGGAAATTGGATCTCATGCTTTCTGTAAATTATGCATAGGTTACCTCTACACATTTCCAGATATACTTACCCAGGCTTGTTAGGTTTACAACATGCATGTATTCTCATACCTGTTATTGAGCTGTTGTCTCCACTTTACTGTTGTTTAATAATACTTACCAAACCATCAGTAAGAGAAAACACATCATATTAATTGAAGAGCTTGTAACAATTGTGAGCATTATATTCCAAATCATTTGGAGCTTACCAGTGGATAAAATAAACACCATCTGTCTACAAAAAATGTGGATTATGGCTCCAGAGCCACTGCAGCCATGTATCATTGAGAAAATGGAACATTTGAGTTGCAGGGCTTGCAAAACAGGCTAAACCAGGGAAACGTTAATTTCCCCCAAGACTGATTCTTTGCAGGCTAGTTGAGAAGAGTGACAAAATGAATCCATTTTACTATTACTACACAATGACAGCTTGCAACAAAACCCTGTACTACAGTGTATTTTCAGGTCTTAATTGCATTTATCGATCATGCTTTAAACACAATCTCAGCAACGTGTAATGCAGCTGATGAAATGCACAATGAGTGTTACATGCTCAGGCTTACTGTTTAAGTAGTGTTAGTTCAGTAACTTTACACTCATAAAAACAGCACGAAGTTGAATAAGAAAAATTGGGTGAAGTTAGCCAGTTTGCTGACTCGGCAGGTAAACCTTGGGACCTCTGAAGCCAATAATGATATTCTGCTTCCACCTCTGAGAGAAAGTGGGAGAAAAAGGAAGGAAGGAAAGGGTCAACAGACCCATCTGTCCAAAGTTAACCCTTTAAAGCCCAACCCAGGAAAAACTGGGGAGAAAAGTCACATTTTTAAAAAAATCTGAAGTCTTTATTTGGACCTTTTAACAAAATGTGGAAAAAAATTAACAATTTTTTGGTGGGCTATATCTACCATCTATCACCATGTGACATGTCAAAATTATTGTAGTGCAGTCTTATGCTTCTTGGTATCCATTAGGGGGCAGAAGACGAGTATCATATTGTACACTGCAAAGTTTTGAGCAATGTTTTTACCTTAAAGTGATGCAAAATATCTCTGAAACTTGTGTATCAAATATATGTTTGGCTTTATAGGGTTAAAGCTCTAAGGCCATACTCCTCAAACTGTTATTAACCCAGTCCGAAGGTTGGAAGCAAGGGGGGTTACTCACATCCCTTTGGCTGGTTTTTCTGAGCAGGCAGTGACAATAGAGTTTAGATTATGTTAACGGTTATGACTTTATGGATATGTAGTATGAGATTTCTGCTCAAGCATTTGCTTTTTTGGCCATGAGAATAAAAATACTTTCACATGTAATAATACAGTTAGCTTATTTCCTTCTGCTCAGTCAGGACTTTTCTTAATATTAATTATCACACACACAATAGAAAAATATCTTCTTTAGTAAAAAAATTAAAAAAAAAAATCTGCATTTGTATCTTTATTCCCATTAAATGAGATAATTCATCATATTGGTATGCATACTAAAAATTTGCAGAGCTCTGCTTTCCAGGTTTGCACAATAATGTGGAATTGTTTTCATAATTACTCGGCTGATCACAGCAGTTTCACATTAGCTCTTGGGGAACAATGAGCTTTTCACAGAGCCAAACAAACTGGCTGTTTTGTAGAAGGCTTTAGTGATAAACAGGGTAAGGCTCGGCTCTTATTGTGTCTATGTTAAGTTTATGTATCTCAGATATGCATGTATGCAGGATTCTGCTGTCTTTTACACATGCCGTAAAGGGCCACTTGCCAGACTCTTGATGGCTTGACTCATTCATGCATTCCTCTTATCTGCCTTAGGTGATTTCTCAGTCTTCAAACAGAGAGTCAGAATTTGTAAAACAATAGCCAATTCATTTCAGTAAGAACTATACATTGTTAGTCTAAGTTATAAGAATTCAAATGAATTCATTTTATAACATTAATTTCTGTGTAGGATTAGTAGTGTTTGCCGAAGATTAAAAAGCCTGAAATTTTATTTGTCAGAATTGGCTAATTGGTAGTCTGTTTTCTTCCAAAATGATTTGTGTTGCCCCTTTCTGGCAAAGATAAGTAGTATAAAGAAAGTGATTTTCCTCTCTACATGAATTTTCCTTTCTATATGAATACATTTAAACTTTGGAAGGTTGAACGGCCATGAATTTTATTCTAACTGCTTTCACTATGGAGGACTTTTTTATTCCTGTCACTTGTGCCCTACATTTGACTGACATAAAGTACTCAACTGTACCGTAGTATGCTGTTGTATTTCAAGTCTCACATTCACACTATCAAAGCGCACGCACACAGCTTTGTGTCAGCTGGCGGTTAGCCAAGGCCACAGACATACGACAGTGACAGTAGATGACAGCAGTTAAGATTAAAGTATGTGGGAGTTGTGAGTAGGTCCAGAAGACTGGCAGGTCCATAAATATCCCAAGCAGGGATACCCCTAATAGTTCAGAGCACCGTATCATCATACTGTCCCATCATAGAGAATAGACGTAGTACAATGAGATTTGTAGGTGACGATGTGACGTTGTGGCTGGAGGAGACTGCAGAGTTGTGCAGAATGGGAAGGAGGGGAAAAAATTCCATCACATGCTGCATAATACAAAAGCCCATTTACTAAACTGCCCAAGAGGAACGCAGTAGATGAATGTATGATTTTCCATGCTCTCTGTGTAAAAGGCAAACGGACACAGTAGTGGAAACGTAGTTGTCTTGGTAACCAAAACCTCTCACACTTTAGTCTAGATTGTAAAGGCGCACGTGTAGTTACAGCTGGATACTCACCCACTGACACAGTCCCCCCATTTCCACAGCAACACACACAGACATGTATGCAGGAAACGCACTGAGGCACCCACACAAATATATACACACACTGAAGCACAGCGATAAACAGCTGGAGGGCCTTCTGTAATTAAACCTGTACTGCTGTTTGCAAGCTGTCAGTGCATTTCTGTGGGTAGAAACACATGCACACATACACACAGGGCACATTTTCTGTTGCATTTGTATCTCATGTGTTCTGTATCTCAAGGTTGAGTAGATTTCTTTGAGTGCTTTGTTAGGATCAGTGTTGCTTGTCTGGCACCATAAACACATCTCCAGGTTTGTTTTCATACTGGAGCTGTTCAGCATTCTGAGCGAAAGCAATAATCAAAACAAGAATTTGATGGATTGTTGATTTGCTGGTCTGCTTGGTAAATGACTCTGTGCTTAAGGAAAAGTTTTTATCCCTACTTAATATTTTTTTGATGTAGCCTTCCACTTCAATAATGCCAGCTATTAGTTTTGTGATAATTCTATTTTTTTTTTCTTTTTGTGGTGGTCTTTCTTACTCTGTGTAAGTTGAGTGTTTGATATTTGTGTGTTTCTTCTGCCAGTTTGTGTCCATACAAACATATTTGCGTGTCCCCGGTGACGTGTGCTCTCAGCTCTGAGTGGGCGATTCACAGACAGCCAAGAGACCAACTGGGAAATTTCCCATCAGCCCATTGCAGCGCAGGTTAACCACTAAAGGCTCTGAAATCCATAACTGCAACACAGAAACAGGCTTCTCCCTGCGTCTCTCTCTGTCCCCCTGTCTCTGCGAGCATCCTCTGCAATTCTCTCTTTCTCTATCCCCTCAACCTCTCCTCCATTCTCTCTCCATCTCCCCAGATGAATCAGAGCAGAGATGAAAAGCTTTCAGGAATGCTGGCAGACAGACAGTGCTTTACAGTAATCTAACCTGGGGAAGATGAAAGCCAGCTGGGATGCTGGGAATGGAGTCAGGGGGTGAGAGAAAAGAATGACAGGATGGAGTTTAGGGGAAGAAAGGAGAAAAGAGGATATGGGCAGAGAAAGAAAGTGCAAAGGAGTAACTGATCTGGGAAGGAAGACAACTCTGAGGTATGAAGATTGTTGGTTTGTTAGATAGCAAAATGGGTAAATTGTTTTCCTTGGTGGGAGGACGAGAGGCACAGAAATGATAAATTTAACCTGTGTCAAAGTGGAACAAAAACTACTTAAGGAATGAAGCAAAATGGGAATTCCCAGATCACTTCAATGTTAATGTGTAGGTTTTTGTATTTCCAGATAACCTTGACAATATATTTGGCTTAAACATGTACAATGATTTTCGCTTGACAGTTGTGGTCTTTTGGTATAACAGCTATAGCAATCACTCCAGCAACTGATACCATTTTATACCACAAGTTCATTTTTGAAAACTATATTATTGCAGTTTTGTCTAGGTTAATTTTTATTTATCTATCTTTTTATATTTCAATATATATGGACTTGTTGAATCTATATGTTTTATTATAATCAACTTCAAGCAACACAATTTAATCAGAGTTAAAGGAAATCATGGAAAAAACTACATTGACATTTTAGTAACCTTTTTTTTAACATTTTGATACACTTGACTGTCCTTCCTCATGGGCCTCCATGCTGTTTTGATTTTTCATTTTTTTCCATCAATAGCTGGTAGCAAGTTTTTAAAGGACTATTTATAAAGTAGATTTAACTTAGGAAAACACTAAGGAAGATATCTGATGAGTCCAGTTTGCTCGTTTTGTTAAAAAGATTGTTAAAGAATGATGGACAGATTTGCATTAGAGTTTTGACAAGTTGAATAAAGCATGTCCTGTATCAGGAGTAATTTAGGTTTACTCAGATCTGATGCATGTATGTGAAAGGTATTTTTGGAATGAATAACCAATAAATGTACTGAGAATGTCTACAGTCTTTAGTAATTAGTATAAGTATTGCTCTTGTACTGTATGTACCCAACCAAGACTTCAGACCATCTTTTTGGGACAGGAGCATAAAATTCCCCCAAAAATCTGTTCAGATCCAGCAAGTTGCTGTGATTTTCCGTATTTTTTACAAGTTTAAGATATCTGTTTTTATTGGTCAAAAATAAACTTGTATGTTTGTGTGGGGAATATTTGTACACGTAGTGACTGGTTACATACAACGGTGCAAATGTCTTTAGTTAAATGTGCAGGCTTAACTCTATGAATGGCCGGATTTGTCAACCCTTTATATGCAAAAGTTATTCCTGTGAGTGGTTGGTCACAACCCCTTCTCATTTCCAGAGAATTCTGTGTGATCCTGTTAAAATCATACAAATTTGATTTTGGTGAAGGTTAGAGAGACACAAACTAGAAATCTATAATGCAGCTTAACTTCAAGGTTTTCTGTTCTTTTGTAAAATGCAACTTCAAGACTAAAAGTGGATGTAATGTTTCTTTTGTCTGACTCTAAGGGGGATGGTGACAGACTATTTAAAATGAAAGTGAAACACAAAGGTGGGAATTAAATTAAAACACATCATGAAAATTGGATGTTACATTTGGCATTGTAATTACAGTAAGTCATTGTCAGTTGGAGAGGTTGGCACATGGTGTAATTGTGGCTGTCATGCAGATGACAAAAACCTGTGGAGTTGAAATTTCAGATCATCCTCCGTGGAACAAACTCAATTGCAACACCGCTCACTGAACACTGAAGTAGCATCAAGTGTACCACTGTTGTCACTTGAAATGGTTTTGGCATTTGGAGCGGGAACTCTTTGTGTGTGTGTGTGTGTGTGTGTTCTTTAAATCATCATGTAGGTGGAGGAGACCTGTCTCTGCCGTGACAAATCCTACCTCATACACCTTGTACTTCCTGTTCAGAATGAGAGAGGCGCACCACACCGAACCGTTTCTCCACCTAATTGAAATTTTTGAGGTATAAGAGGATTTCTGTGCGATGCAAGCTGACAGACCCCATTCACCATATATCCTCTTAGATTTCCTTCTCATGCTGTCTCTCCCTGAGAACGAATTAACTGTTATCTGTCGTCAAGTTTTAGTGCAGCTTACACCTATCTTTATCTGATATTTTGCAGGTGATGTGTTTCAGTTCCTCTGACTCTGTCTCTTTTATTCTCAGTCATTCAGGCTTGCTCGGCTGTGATAGTGGCTAGTTTATCTGTTTCCTTTTCATATGTTGGTGTCACATCATAAAAGGGCAGGATAGCTAGATTAGGGAGAAAATTAACATTGCTAAGTACTCCTTTTTTTCCAATCTAACGTAACTTTTGCAAACTTACCACCATGAAACACCGAATATTGTGTTAACCGTAGTCCACCTTGAAAAACTCTTCTTGACTCAGATGCGGAACTGAGTCCAGCCACTCCAAGTGTATGTTCATTTTGGTTCACATTACATAATGTTTGTTTGTATTTTGTGTGTGTGTGTGTATAATTACCCAAGACTCTCACACATGGTTACAAATGCAAACATGGTCGTAAAGGGATTGTTTTCATTTGAAAATGCTTGCATGCTCTTTTATCTGTTCCCTTGTCTTTGTGATTAGATAACCAGCCATCCTGAAACAACACGCTCATTTATTTATTGGGTGAGGTTATTTGACTCCTACTGAGAAAGCTCTATTATTATGCAGAATACACTGCTTTTATGCTATCACATAATGCATGGGCGTGAAACACTAATGTGCTCCCTTGATAAATCAGAGCTAATTTTAGAAAAACTCCCGCAGAGCCAGTGAAAGAGAGGTGCTATAGCTGGGATGTCTTTATTGGTATAAGGGAGGGAATATGTCTGAAAATAATTCAAAGAACAAGGCTTTCTGAGTGAGTGCATGGCCATGTCAGCAATCATTTGCTTGACTCCGTGATTCCTTGACAGCAAAACAGATGGAATCTATTATTCAGGTTATATTACAAAACTCAAACCAATTGCCACACCACTGAATAATAAGCATCACTCGAAATGATGCAGCTTGTGTTTTTTTTTCTTTATAAGCCCCAAAACGCTATTGCTGTATTAAAGTTAAAATAGGGCCGTAGCTTTCTGATATATTTCTTCCATGTCAAATATAATTCAGGGTGAGGTATTGTGCCACAGATGGGGAGACATAGAAATGAAATTGTGTTTTGTGTTATGATAAATGTGTTGGCCTCTGGTGCATGTTTGGAGAGAAGAAAATGGCAAAAGGAGCATAAAATAAAATAAGTCACTTAAGGGAACTGGTCTGTTTCTTTTGGGTACATACAGTATATCTGATCTTCCTTCTGACTCATCTATTTTTTGAAGCCTCTTTTATGGCATATATTTCCAGTAACACTGTTTTTAAGGATACAAACTTTGAGGCATACTTGTTTTGAATATCAATTGTATAAACAAGTTTAACAATGAATACACTTAAGGCTACTTTTTTATGTAGGCTTTAATGAAATTCAAATAATTTTACATTTTGCATACACCTGGAATATTTACTTTAATCATGTATTCATACTGAAATTCTGCATTCTTGCATATGGTAGGTTCATAAAAACACAGAACTGAACTGCTTTCCACTATGAACCTCAAGACGAAACTTTACTTACAACACAGGGCTGTAATTTATCAAACAGACTTTAAAACACTGCAAATTTCTGGCATTTTTACGTCTGTTACAAAATTGACAATTACTTTTTCTTTCTAAATTCAAATATTATACCTTGACTTTCAGGCATGATGCATCAACATGTATTGATCTTTGGTTTTAGAAGGATTAATACCTGTTGGGAAACTTTTATTGCAATCACATTAACAACTGAACTTGCTTTCAGCTTGTGTGGTTGAATGTTATTGTCATGTTCTCTGATCTGCTGATGCAGTCCCATTGGGAGTCACCCACTCAAGACAAATAAGAACACTCTACAGAATCTTTTATTGAATGAATACAAAAACAATAGAAGCTGAAATTAATAAAAATGCAGTTGAAAAGAAATGGCACCTTTTGAGGTATCAGCCATTCAAGCTTCATGGAATGCATCCAAGCCATTTTCAGTGATTGGCCTTTAGTCTTCTTGCTTTCTCATTCTGACCATCCTTCATCCAATGTTTCCATTATTATAGAAGTTGGTGAATCAACACATGCCTCAAGGGTTTAGTGCAGTGTTATTCCTCGCTCCCCCCACGTCCTCCTCACCCTCCTTGTTTTTCATTTTCTTACACTCTGCCTCTGTCTCCTCTCCCTGCTTGACCAGCAATGCATTTTTTTTTACCTCAGTGGGAAAACAGGTATAATAGAGGGAGTGTGCCAGTCTGTTTAATAAAGGAACAAAGGTGAAGACGAGAGATGAGAAAGAGAAAAAGGAAGCACCCTTGGGGCTGAAAACAAGAGGACATACACACTGACAAATGCGCACACACGCACAAACACAGTTCTGCAGACAATAAGGAGGGGACACAGAAATTTGTACCTGCTTATCTCTGAGGAATTGGTTCTGAGGTGCTTCCCTATTTAATTAGAAACTTTGGTAGGAACCTCATAAATCACCACAACATAAAAGTGAAGGGTATGCAACGAATGTTTCCCATACATTGCTAGTGCACAGACACACATACAGAGGATATGCGCTGGAGTGAAAGGTAAAGCCATTGATAATTTATGGATTCATCAGCATGTGTGGTCTTCAGCCGCAGTCAGTGAGCCAAAGATTTAATATATGCATCTGTGCGACTCTGATTCTCGTCTGTCATCGCCACACCGGTAAAATACAATTTCTTTGAGGGGGAAAAAGAATGTGTTCACATTTTTTTAAGAAGATTTCAAATTCCCATCCCAAGATCATCTTACTTGACTCGGTGATTACACCTGACCCAAAACAGAGAGTGTGTTGTGTTGAGAAATGGAGCACCAAAGTGCAAAAAGGTCACGGTGCATTAGTGATTGTGAGCACAAGACTCTTCATATATTTAGTGCCTGAACTTGGCAAGTGTGTGTGCATGCAAGAGTATGCCTCTGTCTCCAGAGTTATTCTGATGGCAGTGTTTGGTAACGGGATCCAGGGTGATGTCTGCTCTCAGACAGTGTCTGGCTCTCAACTCCACATCTATTATTCACACACCTGCACAGACACTCAGATGCACACAGATACACACACACTTGCTGCTTCTTTCTTTACTATGCTTTATTTTCCATTTTTGTTGTGGATTGGTTGAAGGCACAGGATTGTTTAGATTTTCTTGGCATTTTCTTTTTGCATAGATTAGTGTAAGTGTGCATCTTCTGTACTTGCACTTATCTCCCAGGAAACCAATCGTTCTCTTGAAGTCAGTGAACTGCTCTGTTTGCCTGGTAAACAAGCTGAAAATTAGTATTGACCAAGAAAAGGGAAGAGAATGATAAGGAGTAAGAGACAGAGATAAACAACTACTTAAACAAAGGATAGTCTGGTAAGAGAACAAAAATGAATTCCCAAAGTCATCCCTTCCCCTTGGTTAGAGCTGATCAGAGCCTGTCATTAGGCTCTTATCAGGCCGAGACATCTTTTGGGGACATGGTCCCTCACCACCACCCAGGTTGGATACGTCGCTGATTGACTTTTATGGAAGCAGAGTTTGGTCCAATCAAAACCACAGAGTCTAGCCTGTGGATTGCATAGATATGAATAAAGGTCACGTTGGGGGTGTTTGTTAGTGATCCTTTGAATACTGATCAAAGTCTTTCACTGCACCTTTATCTGAAGAGCTCATATTCATTTGAGATTCCTGAGGAGAACTGTATACCTGTTTGTGTAAGATTGATCCAAGGTTTTTCCAACAAATTCTACTCATTATCCTCCGGATTTGATGAGTTGGTGATTGACATTTAAGGAAGCGTGATGTAGATAACTGGTAAAAATGCTTTTCAAGTTTTCTTGAAATTCTTTTAAAACGAGTGTTCATCGCTTATATGCACTGTATGTGTCCATAATGCTTTTTTCTTTTTCTTTTTTTTTTTTTACAATCAGTTCCAATAAAAGTTTAGGCATATGGCCCTCCAGGTTTGACATATCTGTAAAGATGTACAACATTTTTTTTCTTTCAAATTGCCTACCAATCTGGACAGCAATAACATCCCAGAAAACCTTCCCTGCACATATGCTCTCTACATTTTGGCCTGAAATGTTGGCTGGAATGCAGATTATAGGAGGGAACCAAGAAAAGATTGAGGGTGTTATGTTCAAAAAGATTTGGAGATGGAGAGCAAGCTGCAGAGTTAAATTGGCCATGCGTAATACAGGAAACAAAAAAATATAGATATTTAAGGCAAGAGGAATTAATTTAGTTGTTTAAAATAAGCAGCTTTGAAATTCATCGTCCTAACGTGTTACCATTTAAATGATAAACGCTGATATTTTCATCCTCCTTTGTCAAAAATATTCAATTTCACTATATTAATAAAGATGAAATTTATAATCAATATTTTGTTGCTGTGTAAAGAGTAAACTGCTGCTTGAAAAGCTATTTTAGTGTTTGTAAACCAAGTTACTGCATTTTCTTCATATAGCAGTACTTTTAAAAGAAGTGTGCAATACATAGCTTTTTAATTTCGTATTGAATTTTTGCAAATAACGATGCACAAATAAATTAATCACAATCACATTCAAATTAGTTTTTCCTTAACCTCCTTTTCCTTTTATATTTGCTGCTGCTGTAAGATCAAAGCTAGCTGCCTCTTGCTCTGCCATATGTCCAACCTCCTGGGCTCTGCAATTCTCAAAGGGGCCGACAACACACCCAAAAAAACTGCCATCCATTACATAAAATACAAATCCTGCTTCAAAAAAGCTTGAATGCCATGTTTAATGTAAATGCAAAAAAGAAAAACATGTTAGTTTTATATTATTTTCACTTAAATAAGGTACAAAGGCAGTATGGCTAATCTTTGAGATTAAAATGAGTCCGGATCAACCAATAACTTGGGACAGAAACATGTTTACAGCAGTGTTGCGCCACCTCTTTTTTTAACGGTACTATAATACAATACTACTATAAGTTTATGAACTAAAAAAAAAAATTGCTACAGATTTGAAAGTGAAATGTTTTCCTTCAATCTGGTTGCTTCCTCTCATCTTTGTCAGAGAATAGAATTTTCTTTTATCCTCATGACAACAGCTGCTAGCATCAGATTTAAGAGAAGCAGACATTTAAAAGCAATCTCTATTCAACATTCAACTATTTGGTTTAAACATGGACCGTCCCAACAGCTGCTGTGTCACCTGAAAGCTTGATTTGATGGAGTGATTTGGTGCATTTTATACCCTTGAGTATGTGGACTTTATTAATTCTGTGGCTCCTAAAGGCTTTTTAGCTATCACCCAGTGGTCTCAGGTCACAAAATATAATGAGGTGCACTCCACTATGTAACACTGTCACTAGGTTTGCACCACTAATAGAGACCAAGGTGGTAATATCCCCCTCAAATTATGGTGAAGCTGCTGTGGAGTCCTTAAGGCCTATCCAGTAGCTGCAGTGGCAGTTAAAGAAACAGTAGCACTGTGTGGTAACAAAAGAAAATGTTAGAGAAAATAATTGGTTAGAGTAATGTCCATGTGTGTTTTTTCTCAGCCAAAGCAAGTATTCGTCTCCAGTTACTGGTGTCTGTCGGAAAATCTATGCCTGTTGCTTTAAACACTGTCCCGTGGCTCTAATGAGATGGTAACATAGAAAAAGAAATGTAATAAAGGATATTGGAAGGGAGAATGACCAAGCTGAAAAATCAATGAACTAGAACAGAAATGAAATGGATAAAAAAGCACAGATGGAGGAAATTGTTTGACAATTGCACAGAAACAAAGCACACCGCTAAGCCATTTTCTCTATTTTCTGAAAAAAAATGGGTGATATTAGTATTTATACACAAATGAGCTTTACATAGACAAATGGAAAAAAAAAGGTCCATGTAACCGCTTAATTACTGTTACATCACATTTGGAGGCTAAACACCAAACATTGTTCCAGTTGCAACAGAAGAGTCTGTAGCCAAGATAAGACGGGGTGAGTAAAATTTCTGAACAGAAAAAAAGGCCAATAAGAGAAACTGAGGGGGTTTTATACCAGTCAAGAGGTCGTAAATGTTCTCCAGATTGAAGTGGTCACAAGCCTGCAGCTATTTTAAACAACCTCATGACTTAAAGATGGAGACAGAGAGAGAGAAGCAGATGGAGAAAGTGAGAAAGGAAAAAAAAAGCATGGGCACTATTTGAGGAGGGAAATGAGTAACAAAAGCTGAGCTGCAAGCTCCCTGTTTGGTCACAATGCTCTGAGGCAGCTCAGTGGTGAAGGCAATGATAGCAGGGAGACCTGTCACTCACCCTTTTGTAGCCATAGGGGAGATTGAAGGAGAAGAGGGGAGCAGAGGGAGAAATGAGCTAGGAAGCCTCCAGACACTTGTCCCCTTTCACGCTCAACACCATCATTCCTCACAATAACATTTTTGTCCTTCTCTTCTCCTCTCTTCTTGCTTTCTCTGCTTATCTCTCAGCAGGGGGATAAGATTTGATTAGTAGGTTGCTTGGACCTGCAGGCTAACGGGTACCACACCTTTAATGCCACAGCGGTCAGTCAGTGAGCCAGGGGTCCTCCTGCAGCTCTGTCTGCTGTAGTGTCAGGTCCCAGGTGTGAGGTAGTTTAAAAATACTCACTGTAGTGGCACCAGTGGAAATGTAAAACTTCATATATGCTTGCACTTAACTCCACCTTGATTACTTTAGAGATTTTGTAATATTAAGAAAATATGTCCAAATAGTCCTAATGGAATGATTGCATCAATGAATGAATGCAATGACATCAGTTTAGTCTGAAGACTTAATCAATCTGCATTGAAATCTTGTGGAAATGTAGCTCAAAGTGCACGCTCTTTTTCCTTTTTGCAACTTTTCCCAAAGCAGTGAATTGTCTTAGTATCCCTGAAATACCTTGTTAAAATAACACAGAGGATTAAACTCAGTAAAACTAAACTCAGCATGCAGGCTATTGTGGAGGTCATATTTCTGCATAGCTTCAACACGACAATGCAAATCTCTGTAGTTGCTTCCCGCTAACAATGACATTTCCTTGATTTGCACCAACAAAGCACCTTCCCTCATAGTGCACGCATCAGGGGAAAGACGTTAATTAAAATCCTGCAGTGTAGCAGATATGCCTAATTGCAAACATAAAACAGAGAATAGTGAATTAAAGCATAGAATGAGTTCAGTTCCACTCGGTGGGTCTCCTTTTTTTTTTTTTTTTTGCCAACTCGTCCCTCCTATAGAGAGGAATTAAGTCAAAAGCAAAGAAGGAAGGAAAGAAGGGGAATCTTTAAAGTGTCTTTAATGAGCTGAATGAATATTTTACTTCCATAAAAGAAAGCAGTGACTCAGTGTTGTGCCTTTTGCACTAACTGTGAGATGTCTCCATTTAAGCTCATCATTTAATGTGAAATAATATGCCAAAAGACATTGTTGGTGGAGACAAACCATGGAATTAGTCATTCATGTGTCTCCTTATAATGCTTGTTTTAGAAATTGTGCAGATTTGGTGCTTTTTCCCACCCCAGTCCTCTTTCTCCCAGAATAAAAACACATGTCTGTCTTTGATTAAACTATTGGCAATGAATAGCAGGATCTCATGAGATTGGTTACTCCAGTAATGCTACACGGGCAGCCTGGCATCCATTTGTGTTTCACATCCTTGTTAATACCTTCAGATTAATGTCAAATCATCCTCCTACTTTAGTCTTGCACCAGTCCATCTTGCCTACAGATATATATTGAAGCACTGATTGTGAAAGTGAAGAGTTTGCTCTGGCATTAACGCTGAGAGATGAAGCCAGTCTGTAACTTAGACCTCTTCTCTTCTCTGTCTGACATATGTTTTAGTGAGCTGGACAGATTTGGGCAGACAGATAGTCACCACTGTATCTCTGTCTGCATGAATACAATGCACGAAGAGACTTATCGCCATCATTTGGTTACAAAATGTTTGTTTTCTGCCTGTCTCTTTTACAGTGAATGTCGTCTCCGCATGTCTTGCTGCATCTAGGATTATAATGAATCTCTTACTTTACTTGATTGAATTTCTAACACTTTGCTGTGGCCTTTCAAAGAGGGTGGAAACCTGAGCAGACTGTGGCAGATCATGTTACGAAATCTTTTGGCATGAGGCTACAATGTTCCCAGTCTAAAGTGATATTTTCAACGGGGTTAAGACCTGAGTCTTTGAAGCAATCACCCCAGGGAACCTTTATATGAATGCTCCATGCTAATTTTGTTTTGCTTTTGATAATGTTATCACCAAAATTTCTTGCCAGTTTGCTAAAGTTATTGAATCAACTCTTGACATTTAATCATTTTAATCAAAATGATTGGAGTTGCTGGTCTCCAAATGCCTTGAATTTAGCATCGAGTTCACCTTCAAGTCCCATCTATGTGTTTATGAACAGGAATTTTCTGAGCATTTTTCATTTCATTATATATACCTTGGTTAGTGTGATCACATGACACTAATGGTGCAACTTTGGATGTAATTAAAATAGCTGGCACTCACATTCATTCCGGATTTTGCACAGTAGGGACCACTGGTTAAAGTTAGATTTTAAGTTATTGAAGTTCCTGATCTTGCCAGTAAAGTTAATGAATCATGGCCAACAACAGAAGCCTGTTTTTAATCACATGGCTATCCAACAGGAAGAGGTTTCTGAATGTTCTCAGCTGCAGCTGCATGTTGGCACATAAACTGAAACTGCTCACAAGCTTGTTGCGGGAAATTAGTGGAATTTCTCACTCAAATGTAGTGAAAAGTTACGTTTCCCAGCATGCTTCACGGCTTTGGATGACATTCTGCTCCAGCCCACTCACCTCACTGCGGTTTCATGGCCCATGTCACGCCATGGTGATACTTTAGTCAGCAGCTTATTCTGGCTTCCCCTACCCACATTTTGGTCATGGTGTGTGTTCCAGCTATGGTGTGTTAGTATGTGTGCCATGCTTAACAGACTGAAACTCTGTGTGACAAGCCTTCCTTTTTCTCTCTGAAAATCCATGCCATGGCAGGCAAGGACACAGTTCTGCAATGTCTTTCATCGTCCTCAGAGCAGCAAAGTTTCTCTCCCTTAGTTACCATTTATCAAAGACTTTTCAGCATAAACAGGTGTATTGGCTTCCTCTCAAAGTCAACTGATTATTCTGATATTGATAAGGGCACTGGAGACATGCAAGTGTTTCCTTTTCTCTTTTAACCCTGTCATCCGTTGGTTCAGGGTCCCAGCCCTCATCGACCCCCAAAGTGAGGTGTATCGCTGGCTGTGAATCTGTTGAGTCAGTCCCCATCACTAACACCATGACCGTAGTAAATTTATGTCTGAGTATTTACCAGACTCATCTCGAAAATGAAGAACATCCATTTCACATGCTGATCTTAAGTCGTTCCCTACAGAATGGATCCCATTTCAAAGATTATCCCAAATCAATACAAGTTCCCAGATGTGTAATCAGAGGTTCTAACTTTCAAAGTGTATTTTTTAAAAGGAAGATGGTTCCAGTTGGGCAGCAGAATTACTGATAGAGTATATGTAGAGCGTTTGCTGACGCGGGATGTTAGACAACAAGCAAGCTTTGTCCTGAGCTACAAAGGTGTTTTTTTTTCAATTTGTATATCATTTATTTTTTTATTTTTTTGGGGGGGTTTTGTTTGATAAATTTCCTCATCTTTTACAGTAAACACCCAATTAATTTCTAAGCACAGGTCCTACTTCTTTTCTTTTTGTGACATCTTTTATAGATAGGTGGCTGGAGCTCAGGAGGAACAGCAGTAGTCTGCCAACCAGAAAGTGGGTGGATTGATTCCAAGCTTCCCCTAACTACATGCCGAAGTGTCCTTGGTCACTGAACCTTACGTTGCCTCCGGTTGTGTCTATTGGGGCATGAATGAGCGTGATATGTTAAAAGCACTTAGTATGAAACAATACAAGTGCTGTATGTGTGAATGTGACATGTAGTGTAAAAGTGCTGTAAGTGGTCAGCATATGACTAGAAAAGCTCTACATAAGTACAGTACATTTACCATATATACACATACTGGCCCTTTACCAGGCACACCTTGCTAGTTCCGGGTTGGACCTCTTGTTGCCTGCAGAACTGCCCTAAATCTTCATTGCATAAATTCAACAAGGTGTTGGAAACATTCCTCAGAGATTTTGTTCCATATTGACAAGATAGCATCACACGGTTGCTGCAGATTGGTCAGCTGCACATCCATAATGAGAATCTCCTGTTCCACCACATCCCAAAGGTGCTCTATTGGAATGAAATCTGGTAACTGTGGAGGCCATTGGAGTACAGTGAACTCATTGTCATTTTCAAGAAACCAATTTGAGATGGTTAAAGCTTCGTGACGTGGTGCATTATCCTCCTGGAAGACGTAATCAGTAGATGGTACACTGTGATCATAAGGAGATGGATGTGGTCAGCAACAATACTCAGGTTGGCTGTTGTGTTTTAACCATGCTCAGTTGGTGCGAAGGGGCTCTAAGTGTACTAAAAAATATCCCATACACATTACACTACCAGCAGCCTGAACTGTTGAAACAAGCCAGGATGGATTCATGCATTCAAGTTGTTTGCATCAAATTCTGACCCTACCATCTGAATGTTGCAGACTCATCAGACCAGGCATGGATGTGTTGTGCGTTCAGAGATGGTGTTCTGCATACCTTGATTGTTAATAGTGGCTTTTTGAGTTACTGTTGCCATCTGCAACCAGTCTGCCCATTCTCTTCTGACATCAACAAGGTATTTTCATCCACAAAACTGCAGCTCACAGGATGTTTTCTCTGTTTCAGACCATTTTCTGTAAACAAAAGATGGTTGTGTGTGAAAATCCAAGTATATTAACAGTTTCTGAAATACTCAGACCAGCCTATCTGGCACTAACAACCATGACACATTAAAAGTAGCTTAAATCCCCTTTTTTTCCCTGTTCTGATGTTCAGTTGGAACTTCAACAAGTTGTCTTGATCATGTCTACATGATTAAATGTATTGAGTTGCTGCCATGTGATTGGCTGATAAGCTATTTGTAGTAAGCAATTGACAGCTATACCTAATAAAGTGGCCGGCTGAGTATATATTATCATGCTGGACCACCCCATTTACATGCTGAAAATTGAATTACATGCAGAGTCAGAGGATGTGACATACATTGCATGTGCTTTTGTTGTATACAGAGCCAATATGAGCAAACTGAGTGAGGATAATCTTGTGGTTTTCACACCGGAATGGCTTTCCTGTCTGTATCGCACCTTCTGCTAGCTGTTAGCCCCATGGAGGGAGAGAGTCACCCTCGGGAACAATATTTTTCATCGACTGATTCAAGGGAGGATACACAAGGAACTTGAAATTGTTTTTCTGTTACATCAGCACTGAAATCAAGTTTCATTTTATATTAATGATTTTTAATGAGTTTTAAAGAAATCAAGTAACAATTCCTAATCCTTGAAAATCTGATTAGATTTAAAAGATTTTATTCTCGGCTGTTATTTTCACTGATTGTCAGTGTTTGGTTTATAAAATGTTAGAAAAGATGACTATTCTTATTTCACTTCAGACCTCATTGATTCACTGGCAGTACTTGTGGTAACCTGTTTTTGCCACCAGGGGGATGCAGTTCATGGCTGAGCTTTGTGGAGGCCAGTAAAAACTGTGATGTACTGTGAATCCATTGCATTGATATTGATGCATAAAGATTTTGAATGGAGGAGATATTTATGACACATTTTCCTCAGGACTTTGGATGTGTGATGTGAGTCAAAATTGCCAATGCCGGCCCCTTATTACAATATGAGAAATCTCCAGACAACCACGCTGTGCGTGTGTGAGGGAGGGAGTGTGTGTGTGAGACTGTATGCATGTGTGAAAGAGAGAGGGATGGTGACATGCCAATGTTTCTATATGTGCAAATACATGTTCATTTCAGTGTGAGCCCAGTGCATGTCTCACCTACCCACTACTCAGAAGCAAAATGAAGTCTGTCTGGCAGTGAATGTCTATTGTATGGTGCTAATGTGATAGCAGAGATTAGCATTGTAATCCATTTAGCATAGAACAGCTAATCCACTTTATTACTGTTGAAAAAGAATCAGATAATATTGGCTAGCACCAGTGTAGCTGCCTAAATGATTTTAGGCTGATGGGGAAATTACTTTAAGTCATATTAATAATCACTCTTTCTGATGATGAGTCTCGGATAAGTAATATCAAACCATAGTATTTAATTTTAGCTTTTCATCAGGAAGATAAAATTCTTGTGTCCAACAAATGCTGATCAGGGTTTTAGTTTTTGTTGTGAGATAAATCTGACAATTTCAGTTTTTTTTTTTTATTGATTTTATCATTTTTATGTTGATTTTAGGTTTTGTGTCAGAATATGTAAATTCAACTTTGACAACAGCTGTGTTTGGAGGGGGGGAGGGGTTTTAAGTGTAAATTTTGAAGTAAATGCTCTATATGTAGCAATTATTTTGCAAGTAAGTCTAGCAGTTTTAGATTCAAATCAGTATTCCTCCCTTGGGTATTACCCTCTGGTCCCGGTGTGACTTTAACCAGCCAGCAATGCGTGCTTGTGGACATGGTGTATGCTCCCTGGTGGCTCATTTGTTTTGTTGGTGGTCAGATTGAGGGATAATATACAGGAGCTTCCCTTGGAAGCCTCCCTCCTCCCTGGTGACTGTGGATCTGTCCCAACCCAGTAAAACTCCATATTCAGCAACAGCTATGAAGATGGTCAGCCCTTTAACTTTACAAAGCATTTACTCTTTTACACTGTCATATGCACTGAGGGTAAGATGAGACATTTTCCCATGAATGGGCATACATAAATGCAGTGTGATGCACACATATGCCATATACACAGCACCTAAAATGAACTCTCTCAATAGGGCAGATTAGATAACCCCACCTGCTTGAATCTGGCCCGGGCTTGTGTTGAAGTTTCTTTCTTCTTACCTCCTTCTCTTCTTTCTCACTCCTATTTGCCTTCTGTTCTTTTCTTTGCAACTGACCCCAGATCACACAATAGCTCCCAGTGGAAGTGTGTCAGGCTTTGATAAAAGAGAACTCAAGGTTCTTTGAGATCAAGGTCACTATACAAGCCAAGCGGGAGACAGAGCAAGGGAGGAAGAATGACTGAGAAACAAACAAGAAGGGAGACGAGGGTGAAATCAGGGTGAAAGACTGTGCCTGTTTTAGAAAAAAATGTCATGTTGTGAAACTGAATATCAGAGAGAACAGCAGGATAGGGCAGACTCTAAACTGCACATTGTGCACATGGGTTTGTCCGTTTGCTATACAAGGGCCGATTGTCTGAGCAAAGACAAAAGTTGCACTGCATGATAGAGATACAGCAGATTCATTGGTTTTTGTTCTGCTGCAGGATAAAATAAAGGTGGAACTGATAGAGATTGTGTTTTATTATGGATATCATGCATATTATGTTTCCTGAAGCTAACATTCACCGACTAGTTGAAAAAGGGAAAAATAAGGCTCTGAAAAAGGAAGTATTGTATCATAACCCATGGTGCATACAAAAGCTTATTATTCCATATTGTAATAATTCTAATTTCACCATTCAGCATATTCTTCTTAATCTTATTTAAGACAATAATTGATAAGATTGCCACCCAGTTATTTTCATCCACTGTTCTCAGCACTGTTTTCCTAGTTCAGGTTTTGTGACCTTAAAGACACTTTAGCTTAGAGAAAACCAGTGTTGTAGGTTTTTTTTTCCATTTAAATGCTGATGGAGAGAACAGAGTATGTTTTCATAAGCTTATTATAATTAATCATGAAGTTTCTCACCTGTCTGCTTCACCATCTGCTCCATGTCCAATTATCTCTCGTTTGGGCCTGTTACCTGTGAACATTTAAGTGCTGAAGAGCACAAAGAACTACCAGGAGTCATCACAACTTTAACAAGACTTGCTTCACACCCATTCACTAGCCCACAAAGACTTGCATGTGAACGTGTAATCTACTGGGTGCTCGAAGTTGCCAGGGTAGGAATGTGTCAAAAATATGTGTTTGTGGGAAATTGGAGCCAGAGGACCAGCTCTAGTAAGGAGTGTGTCTGTGTGAGTGAGAGCGAGACAGGCCATGTAGGCAGATGTTCTGGCACAGCATAGACCATCATATCACCAACTGTGCTTGGGGCCAATTCCATGCACTTTCTGCTGAGTAAACTCACTCAGGGACCCATAGACCACACCCTTTGCCCAGATGCCAAATTACCATAATCACTTCTGAATGGCTTAAACCATGATCGAGAAAGATGTGCTTCTCAGGTGCAGCACTTAAAAGCTGTGATGCATGGGCTAGTCCTACAGCAGAATGTTTTAGACAACTATTGCCAATAATAACATCCCAAAAGTCCCTTTTTAATGTTTTTCTATTTTCACACGGTTCGGCTTAATGTCACTGATTTAGATTTTTTTAAAGGTATCCATACATATAGTTTTTTCCTTTTGACTCAACCATTTTTGTTAAATATTACATATCTATTGAAGTCCTTAAAGACGCCCTCCGTAACTTCTCGACCTCAAAACTTTGTGTTCCGGACTTGTGTGATGCCACAGTGACATCTATTATGTGCATTTCTGGAGCCGTCGCTGCTAAGGAGCATCATGAGGCTGAGAAATGGTTCTATACAACTTTTTCATCCGGGACGCGGCATGACAATGCAGCCGAGTTTCACTTTACGTACTGCACCGCATGCTAACAAGCGCACACCGTGGCTGATTCAGCAAAGAAACGCAAGAAGACATTGTCAGAGGAAGAGAGGAACATAAAGAAGGAAAGAGAAAGAACAAAAGATAAGATGAGAGTCAAGAAAAGTCTGTCTTTTACTGGCTGGAGAGAACACTGAGAAAATTGCCAAAGTTCTGTAGTATATGTTTAACGTGATTTTATGAGAAATGTATTTTTGTCCCAGACACAATAAAAGCTAATTAATATAAGGATGGTGTTGCAGGATTTTTTGCAGACTTTGTTGCCTCAGGTACCTAAAAATATTGGGGGGGGGGGACAAATGAAGAAAAAAACGATAATCTTAACAAATACTGAAAGTTGTCAAAAGTTTATCATAGCTGGATTTTTGTTTGTCTTTACTAATTACACAAGTAAATTAACATTCTGCACAGTTCATGATTAAACAGACCTGAAAACCACAACCAGACAATTATTCATGCACTCATTTGTAATACTTGTGAAGCAATGCTGGCACAAAGGTGATTAGAAACGGAAACCATTTTTTAATGTACTGCTTTGTTTTTTTCCCCAGATCCGGGTAGATGGCTCCTCACGTGCTCATCAGTATGAGACTGTACAGGCTGTGAAGAATGGACCCATCCTGAGAGACATGGCCTTCTCCTCTGACCACCACTACCTCTATGTCATGTCTGAGACCCAGGTCAGACACACAAACACACACATTTAATGTCTTCTCTGCTGAATCAACGCCTTTAACACCTGAGCATTTATCATCCTCTTACATCACAGGGTAAAATAATCTTCAGTATTTTGTAGATGTAGATGTTTTCTTTAGGCCTGGCTATAGAAGGGAAAACCATGATATGAACCACTGGATGCCATGACTGTCTTTTTATAGTAACAGACTGAGGTTAGACCTGGAGTGAATGGATGTTTTGAATTACAGTGATAGAAGAGGGTGGACTTAGTGCAATTCTGTGTGTACGCTGGTGTGTATATACGTGCACAGGCACACTCACCCTCACACTTTCTCTCTTAGTACCTTTGATGACATGGAATGTGGAGCAAAATAGTAGCACTCCACGTAATGGACACACGCACAGTCCATGAACACCTCCATCAGAGGCAAAACCTCTACGAAATAGCACCACGGAAAGTCACATGAATGCACGCTCCTGTAAATGACTGTGTTAGGTTTTCACTTTCTTCTTTATATTCTTCACAGACACACACCGTCACAATCAGCATAATATATGTACTCGTACAGAGGTGAACCATTTATGTTCGCAAATGAGGAGATTATATGTTGAGCCAAACAAGGTTTGCCTTTATCAGACTATGCCAGATAACATGAGCGTTTCAGATACTCTGGTCGTTGGAGAGTAATTGTTTAGATTGTGGACTTCAAGTGATGGCAGTTCAGTCCTTTTTTGTCGTGAACATTTCAAACACTTCTCTGCAAGAATTATTTCAAAGGAATTTTGTCCATAAAGTTGAATTTATAATCACAAAAATAAAAACTAATTGCAAAGATTAAACAGTTCTACCTGTAGAATAAATGCTCTGATACTTCACTAGAAGTGCCCATGGTGTTATATAAACTTCCTGTAGCTTTTTATGCTCATATTTTAAAAGAGTGGTGCTAGTTTTAATTACTTTATAGCAGAGGAGCATACATGCACTCAATAAATCATTGACCCATGAACAAAAAAAAAATAAATAGGAATTAATGCTCCAATAATGTAGCTCGAGCCCATAATTAGTTTTTTTTTTTTTTTCCAATCGGATCTTTTTTTTTTTCTTTTGTGTGTTTATAAGAAAAAATCTGCTAAGTTGAAAAATCTTTTCCAGGGGAACTGCTAAATATCAGTTATTTATTTTTATGTAATCCTATTTAGACACACTTGAATAAGTGTGTAAAAGCTTAAAAAATATCCAAAGAACCACCTTTCATGTATTTTATTGAAAATACAAAATCAAAAAGGGAAAAGTAACTAAACATGCCGAAGAAAAAAATCTAAATCTGAAGTACTTAAGAATTGTTTGACTACAATGATACAGACTTTCCTTTTATTTCAGCTCTGTAACATTAACATTATCTTTCAAAAAAAATCTATCCGAATGGAAAAAAATCTGTCTTCAAAATGCCGTTGCAGATTCTCTTCTGTTCACTCTTCATTATTAATGTGACGGTTTAGAAATATTTCAAAAGCTCTGGAGTATAGCTGGCATGCATATCGTCTCCTTTCTTCCTCCTCTTTATCTCCTGCCACCTGTAATCACAGAGGGTCACTGCCATTTTATTGGCATAATTGCTCATGTTACCACTTTTCATTTTCTGCACCTTCCAGAGGATTATAGATCTAAATGACACCAGGAAAGTGCTACTATTTATAAAGGGAGTGCATTCAGTGGGTGCATGTTTTAAGTTGTCGGAATAAAACTTTAAATATCAAACAGCCATTAAGTTGACGATGTCCTTTCAAATGCAGCTCTCTCCTGATGTCTGTCTGCCTGTCTGTAGGCAGAGAGGGAAACACAAATGAGCAGAATAAGGTCACTTAGGATGCTGTTAAGGCATTTAATTACTTCTCTAATTTGTTAACCATTATTAACAAAATTTGTATTTTTCCTACTTTGGGAATCTAGCTCATATAAACAAGCTTATAAAAGATGTTACAGAATAACAAATGAATCATTAGGAGGAATATTTAATCTACTTTACCGCCCCCCTATGTTAGATTCCTTTATGTGATACTGTTATTGCCCAACATCTTGTTACAAAATTTTTAATTTGGATTGCAATTACATTACATATATTCAAATAAGGACCATGTGAACTTGTATGTGAGTGTGTGTGAGGCCTTTGGAGTAATTAGTCAATTAGCCCAGTTACAGTACTGACCTCCAGTAACCATTTAGGAGAAACAATTGGGAATTACCATATACAGAATTATTGAAAACACTTAATGAACACGAGAAACACACAGAAAAAAAAAAGCACTCAAAAGCCAGTGCACCAACAAAATTTTAATCAGTGCCAAGGGGTTTGAAGAGTAACTAAAATCTTCAGTTTTTCTTTTTTGTTTGAACAAAACATTCCTACCAGCTCAAAAAAGAAAGAAAAAGAAAAAGTTAGAAAGATTCACAAATTAATCTTTTATCTTTTTGACTCACAGGGTTATTTCACTGCAATATCTGAATGTGAGGTTAGTCGGCTATTTATTCTTTTTCTTGATTCAAACAGCTAAAATAAGCCACTGTACCATCATCTATCACCTGTTCTGATTTTTAAATGGATTTCTGTTTCTAGTAGGAAATAATCATGGAAAGGGATTAAGTTGAATTGTATCCTGTCTTGCTGTTTCCTCAAGCCAAAATAAGTTTTGTTTAAAAGATCCCAGATTCCTCTAGAAATGGAAAAAAAGACAGCTATATTCTGCGGCATTATTCCAACTCAGAACAGGCTGCTTTGGCTGAAATAATTGCAGTTTAATTCTCCACAAACACTTTCCTTATAAAGCTCTGCTTCCGCTTTGCTGGTTTCAGTAAGGACCTGATCAATGTTCAGGGATAAATGTCATCTTGATTTGGCCATTTGCTTTTTGTTAACTTCTCAATGATTGCCGAGTTCAAGGGGCACATCGTGGTCATCCTAGCAAGCAGTATTATTGAGTGTAGCACCGCTTGGTAGATCATTGCACTAATTTAGAATAACATCCAGCACACACATGAACATTCCCTATTCCCAGCAGCGGTGAATGCAATTAGAGAAACCCGAGTTGGTCGATAGAAAGGGGCCGCCTGCTGTTTCTGGGGCCTGGGACCCAGACACTTGCAGAGAGAGTGTGATATTTGGAACGAGGGTGAAATACAGACAGGGGTCAGTAAGAGAGAATCGAGGGTGTCCACAACAGGAGACTGAGAACACAGTCGGTCGATGTAGCTCTTTACACGCTGTTCTTAGCCTTGAAATACTCCCCTTCAGATTAGCTGGGTCCTGGCTGGTCTGTGTGATGGTTGTCTTTATAGACAGTAAAATAGAAAGGAAAAAAAACACTGAAAGAGGAATTTACTTTGCAGATTTTGCGTGTATGCTGATCAGCTGTTTTGTACTGTATGTTTTATTATGTGATTTAGATGACAAGACTTAAGATAAACTTGACAAAATGTATATTCAGATCCAGTCAGCAAAGCTTTACTTAGTTCACCCTCTCCATCACAAAGTAAAATAGATGTGATTAAACTCTGTAAGGTTTTACTACTTTTACTATTATACTCATCTGTAAATAAAGTACAATGCAGAGGACTAACAGCAGAGAAAAACTATCGAGCTTCAGGGATCCTGTATCACCATGACAGGCATACACTGCCTTGGTGTCAGATGATGCACTTTTTAGAGGAGGAGACTAATCAAAATTATTATCACAAACATATAGCCTGCTTTTTTGTAGACTGGAAAAATAAACTGTGATCACATTCAATGCTTTTCTGTTCATTTTCATTATTTCCACCTTGCTTCTTTCTTCCATCTTGTCATTGTGTATCTTTGTTTGGTTTGTTTTTCTTCCAGAGTTATTGAGTTTTGCTCCTACAGCCCCTTTTCTATTCTAAAAGGATTGGTGAAGTAAATTGGGATTCAGCCTTCTGTGTTTTTCCTTGCTTCTCTTTCTTCACCTCCTTTCTCTCTATTCCATTTATAACCTTCTTTGACTACCCATTGTCATTTTTACCAAACACCATTCCCTTTTCTTTTCCCCTCCCTCTACTCCTCAACAGAGCAATCTGTCATTCCTGCCTTCTCATTTATCCAGTGATTGGTTGTCTTCTAATGGGATTTCTCTCCATCTTTTTTCACACTCACACACACACTCAGACTCACAAGTCATCCTATTAGTAGGTTAAATAGATGTTCAGACATAAAGAGGACAGTTGTATGAATAGGCTGTGATTATGGATGTTTGGGTTGCAGTTTGAGCGACAAGGGCAGGTCAATCTCACTGTTAATTTGAGCTGGTACTGTGGTCTGATACTGTATTACTGCCCTGTTAACACTAGTTCATGTGTCAACTGCATCTGTGTGGAAGGAACGAGGTGGATGTTGGGGATCATTTCACCATCTGTGAAAAGCATTAAAATTAAAAATTGCTCACAAATATTTTCAATAGATGTTATAAATATATTCATCACCTTCTGGAAGACATGAATGGTTACATGCATGGTGATGCTGACATGTATAAATAATGGAATCATTTTAATGGGCAGGTTTAGTTTTCATCAATTAAAAAAAAGGGAAACATTAAATGCCAAAAGAATTACAGTGCAACCAGCTTTAATACGGTCTTATTATTTTAATCATGAATAGAGAATACGCACAGGATGTTACATGGGCTTTGTCTGCCATCTTCGGGGGAACCCGGCTACTGTTTAGATAAGCTTACAGATTTCTCACAAGTAAACTATGTTAACATGTGTAAGACATGCTGGAAAGTTTATGGGAGAAGAGAAGAGTCATTTTGAATGAAAAAACAGCACTATTTGATGACTTGGATCGGTAAAAGCTGCCGAACAACGAAGGACGTTCAGACATGTTGCCACCTTTTTTAGTCTCAGACGTCATTGCTTCTCTTGTGTTTGGTGTTTTATTGTTATTATATTAAGGAAAAGGAGTAAAAATATGAAAGCACACAAAAATATGAGGAAGTATTTTTTATTTATTACCAGGAAAATAAAATTTGGATGTGTTGAAGTTACACTCTAAAACTTCTGAAAACAATAAACAGTCCTTAATGTTTAGGATAAAATCAGGGATTGTTGTCATTTTAGGTTATCTCAGTGCAGAGAGATGTCGAGATGAGGTTTTGGAATTTGTGTCAATTCCGTATCTCCTCAGTCTTGGACTGAACTCTGTCCTCCAAGATGACAACGCTCATCTCCACAGAGGGGGGATTATCAGAGACTCCTTCCAGAATTTGGGAGGGGAGAGGATGGGAAGACCTGCCTGCAGTCCTTACCTCAACCCCATTGAGCCCATGTGGGATCAGCTTGACTGTTCTTGCCAGAGTTATCAACACAACCTCATGGCTGACTTGCAACAAATGCTGGTTAAAGAATAGGATGCCATTCCACAGCTGTAGTGAAGTGAAGGCTGTTATGGCTGTGTTTCTTCCACATGCTACTGAGGCCTATATTTTTCAAATGAAGAAATGGTTGAATCGCCAAATTTGTCTTGTTTCCCAAGACTTCAATCATCCAACTCAACAAATAAAACCAAACAAGAGTTTATAGCAGAATAAGCTGTTTGGCAAGTTTATCGTTCAAACCAAACACTCACCTCTGCTGGTCACCCTACAAATGCATTTCACTTACAGATGTGGTAATATGTAAAAGAAAAATAACCAGGCTTTCTCTCAGTATACAACTTATTGCCAAGAAGCACCGTCACAACAAAGAAATGGACCCTTGCATAGATTTCCTCACTTTTTGTGCTAGCTTTCACTGACCTCAATGTTTATGAATGAATGAATGAATGTTGTAACTTTTTAATTGTTATTCATGTAGTGCCATAAATTTTAATTACCAGAGAAAATCCACAATGCAACACATTTTACACAAGTGTCTGAATAGCATTTCATGACCTTTGGAACAAATTCAGCTTCTGTTCGGAGTCGATCAGGCAGAAGCAATTTGAAAGAATATGATTTTCATTGTCGAGCACATTCTTCAGCATCTGGCTGTGCTGAGGCTGGACATGAGTTTGAGGGCTTTTGGGAGCTATTCAAGCTGTTTTGTTGTGTCTTAGTCATCCAATCCATCCTTTAGTGTTCACAGAGCCATGCCATTACCCTGCAGCAGCCCAGCAAGTCCATGAACATATCCTGTCAGGCCCTGTCCAGTGAGTCAATGGTTAGATTTTATCTGGCATGTTCTGACATGGCTTCATTGCCTCCGTAATTTTTTTTCACCATATACCAAGACTGTACATTCAGCACATAAACTATTGCCGGAAAGTGCTGCAACTGGCACATTCATTGTACTACATTATTTATATTCAGTGTGGTAAATGTAGATCTGTAAGTGTGAATTATTGAAAATGTGTACTACGGTGGGGTGAGATCGTTCAAAGTCAAGGGAAGTCCCCTCAAGGGAAATCCGACAAGCCAATTTGTAGAAGCATCATGTTGTCATATCTCATTCAAGATGTTTAATACCAGCATCCTTTAATTTCTATCAGTGGAAATGTTTTTACTGCACCCTTCAGAGAGCGGTTTCCTCACCCTGCTAGTGTGTGGCTGTGAGTTATGAAGGTGTTCAGATGTGCATATTGTGTTGTGGAGTAGATTAGCTGCAGGCTTGTTGTGGCCTAACAAGGCAAGTGAACAGAGCTGATTCGTAACAGGCATTTCATCCTGATATGCTTCTGAAAAATGTCAACAGAAAGGTGCGAGATGAGCTTGGTGTGTGATCCAAAGTTCCTTTTGAAGCTTTACCTTTCTCTCCCTCCCTTCTGTACACTCCCTGGCTCAATGTACATGTATTTATCCATCTATTTTCGTACTTATCCATCTGTTACCCCAATATTCTCGATAGTAGACAGATATTTTATTTTAATTTGTCATTCATGTGAGTTAACACTCACCATCTTTTTACAGCATCATGGCAAGTCCAAGCTGTGCACTCTGTGTGTGATACAGGCCTTATTTTAACCCAAGCCATACCCCAGGGCAAGATGATCCAGGCTGTTCAGAATTAGACACTGCATGTCCATACTTATTGTGTGCCAACGGGAGAGCTTCACAATCATGTGCTCAGTATGGCTCTTACACTGAGGACTGATATTGTAATAGTACAAAATTAGCATGATGCTAGGGCAAGTTCTACAATATGATTATAGCTGAGTTTGGCATGCTTCAGGTTTTGGTTGCTTATTTGGTAAAGATAAAGCTTGTTTAACGGTATTTGTGTATGCAAATCTTATCCTCTTTGGAATGGAAGGATAAGTGAAAATGATTGATTATTTCCAAGTCATTTGTCTTGCACCGACAGTCCTGACAGTGCAATGGATGGCTCCGTCATTTAACCTCTGAAATGTCAAATCAAAACAATATTGCACTGGCAGCCACTAGCCTGCTCTGTTAACTCAGTTTATGATATAACACCATCAGTTGGTGGTTGACTGATTGAGCAGTGCGTCAGCTGTGACGAGGCATTGACTGGTTGATGGGTCCCTCGGTTCATTTGACTCCCACGTCAATCTCTCCTCCATTCAGGTGGAGCACAGAGAGGTGGGACACAGAACCAGAAAGAAGAAGCAAGACAGTCAATCAATGTTGCTGAATAAAAGAATAAATGAGCGATTTGATCATTTTTTTTAGAAAGAGGCTTGAATTCGAGAGGCGACGCTGAAAAGAAACAGGTTGTTGTTTTGCCACTTGTAACAGATAAGCACAGTGCTCTGGTTAGATGGACTTCATTATCTTTGTAGGACTTAAACAAGAATATTAAGTGATAGGAAAAATTCCCGATGAACCACAGACACTCAGATCAGGTAAAAGCAGTTTACTTCTAGAAGGAATACATTTTCAACCCTCTGCTTGGGAGACCAAAAATGCATTAACTGTTTCTGTCAGTACAGGCTTTTTATAAAGACACAGCCCC
>JAOXYM010000025.1:16029666-16043136 GCA_028567055.1 Leptatherina wallacei | reverse complement strand
AAAGTCATTCAGAGTTCACAAAGTATTTCAAGGGTTTAAAATGTCATAATACTATATTTTTTCCCAACATTAAGCATTTAAGAAATGTAGACATCATGATGGAAATAATATTGGTGATTTGCTAATGAGAGTGGCTGATTACCTTGCAGTCATAACTCAGTTTGCTATCACTATAATATGCACAGCACATTTAACTTCCAATTTGCTTGTTAAACGCAACCAAATTACACTATATTTCATACATTTATCCAGATTTATTTTTCACCTCCTCACTAATTTCTGTTTCCTGGCCAGTAGTCAGGATGGGCTGCCAACATTGTGCTGAACTAATGAACAAACTCACACCAGAGGAGAAGAGAAAAGATGTAGTTAGCCTGAGGTTAGAAGAGAAAAGATGAGAGGAGCTCTGTGTGCCCCACAGGCTGTAAATTAGGATGGGCTATCACTGTTATTTCTCTGTGTGCATTTGGAGTGCTTTGGCTGCAGGTGGAATCTCTGTTTAATTACAAGTGGAGGGGGGCATGAGAAGAGTAGGATAAAGAGAGGAATAGAGATGAGGCAGTGGAATTAGTTGATAATAAAAGTGTGCAGATTTAATAAATGATCATTTTCCCAGCGTAGGTCGACTTGAATGCCCCTGGCATTATGTAAGGAGAGGGGGAGATGGAGAGAAAAAGGATAAAGGAAAGGAAACAAAGTCAGTCTTTATCATACACTCTGATAAAGTTATTTTAAATGAAAATGTGGAATACACCAACTCTTTCTTCCTTTCTACCCTTGACATTCATCTGCAATGCACACACATACAGTATATATATATTTTGATACCATTGTGCCACCACAGCAAACGATCAAGTGCGTCTTCATCTTTCTCCCCACACATTAAGGCATCAAGTACCTCTGTAATCTCTGCCTCTTTTAAAAGCATGATTATATTCAGCAGCTTCCATCTCTACCTATTGTGAGAGGAGGGAAAGTGCTGGGTGTAATGGCTGTCATTTACTCACCTGAAACAGGAGGGAATTATAAATGCTATGCACCCATCCTTTGTATTTATCCCTGCTGATATGATAGCGCAGTCATAGTGAAGAGACAGTGAGCTGTAATGGTCTCCTTGGTGGCAAAGCCCACAAAGAAGATAGCATGAAATAAATTTGATACCAAGATGAGGGGGACAAGAGGTGCATTGGGTCGTTTAGCCACCAAATCCCTCAATTTTGTGATAAAAGAGGAGACAAAAGTGTTGCCCGCTAAAGTGTGTGTGTGTGTGTGTGTGCTGGATAGAGAACCAAGGCTCTGGAGAGATGATGAATGTATGATCTTACACACCTCAGAGCATCTGAGTGACAGAGACAGACAGACAGAAACGGAGGGAGTATGAATCATATCAGGATCTGTGCTCTGGAACAGAGGACTCCTATTGGCACCCATTGCTTCGGCAGGGCTCTGAATGTGATGTGTGTCTGTCTTTGCTTGCATGTGTTATATCTGTTGACCAAACCATCTTCCCAGATGCAGGCATCTGAGGCTTTGATAGGCATCAGGAGATGCCTTCCATTTTATAGTTTAATTCTCTGTGTGTTTTCATGGGTGTTGTGTGTCTTCCAGCATATCTGCCACTGATGAAGTGTTAAATTATAAAGCGTACAGATATAGCAGCATCGCTTGGTACAGTTCTGTCTGGGTGCTTAGCTTTTATGGCAGATCACAAGGTGACAAACCACACGATGTGGTGACATGGCTCCGTAGATGACATGCGCGCACAAGCATAGATATAGGGAATTTGTAGTTTCATACACTATCAACATAGTGACGAAGGGGTTGTTTTGCTGGCAGTGGTGGATGTTGGAAGGAGGTAGAGGCCTGAGGAAGAGTGACAGAAAGTAGAGGGATTTATCTCGTGAGATGCATCATGCAATGTGGATCAGTGTTGAGTTTGATCATGTGCACACACCGTCGCTCCACTATCTCCCTGATTCCATCTCAAACTCATTCCCTTTATCTACCTAATGCAAATATGCCTCCACACAGTAGGGAGGGCAAAACATGCCAGCTTTTTTTTCCCCCCAAAGCACACACAAAAGCTTAACACACAGATGCACCTGCATTGTCTCTAATCTGTAATAGCATGCACGATTCCTCTTGACTTTGACAAGCAGATATGCCTTCTGAATTCATCAGCTGTGTGTGAATCTGTAGTGTGTGTGTACATCATTTGAGTATCTTATTTATAGTACTCACAGAAGTACACATAAAACACATGAATTTCAGAGTTGAGAACAGGATCATATAGTGGTTTGTTTTTAATGTACCAGCATACTGCAGGTGTTTCAGACTTCAATAAGATATGTGCATCTCTGTGTTTTATGTGCATGTATGTGTTCATGCATCGAAATATAACTTCCATAGTGAGTGCATGCAGACGTGACTTCGTGTTTGTGTGTGTGTGTTATTTGAGAGGGACACTATCAGGCAGAGATGTGCTGTGTGAGTCCAACAGAGAGAACCACCGTTGGTGCCAGGCTGGGCTTCAGAGATACCAGCAGGCAGTGGCATATGTGATCTCTTGTTATGTTCTGTCATGTCCTGCACCGCATGGCTTAGTTATGGTCCTTTTTTATAAACTCAAATATGGAATGTTGTCAGTAAATCATACTGCAAAGACATCTTTTTATTTAATTCATATAAAAAGTATCCAAAAAAGTTAGATCCACAGAACATATTGTAGATGGTGCATCAACATCAAGGTATAATTTGCTGATATGGGACATGAATTACATCTGTCCATTCGAACAGCCACTGTCCCTAAATATTTTATGCATTCATATATATTTCATACTGTAAAGGCATAGAAACAAGTTGAGAAAGTCATTTAAACTCAATCGGAAAGCTAAATCTTCTAAATTCCTACACAAACACAGAGACATACACAAACCCTTCATATTCTCTTACCCCCATCACATCAGCCCCGCAGTGATGTCGCCTCTCTATCATGGCTGTCAGGGAGCAGTGTGAGTGACAGCGGTCATCCACCGATGACGGCTCATTAATCAAAAGTGACAGCAGCACTTATTTTTGCGCCCTACTGTTACCATGGTGACAAGAGTAGGGGGACAGCTGAGATTCACCTCACTTTTGCCCCTTAGTCTTGGTCACTTGAGGCCCACGCCAATCAGTGCCAGTCAATGCCACTTTGAATTGGTGAGGCTATATATCATCATAGATGGAGTGCCGCTCCCAAGTGGCCAAGTCCCCCCTCCCCTTCCCTCTGGGGGCAGACGGATTGGAGAAAGATGAAAACTGTCAAGCAATAATATCATCATAAAAATCAGCCATGATACAAAATAATTAGATTATATTAAAGTCATTTGGTTGGTTTGTTTTTGCAGATAACTAAATGCTGCTTGAAACCAGACTTTCTCATTGTGTTGAAATTATTTCCTGCCTGTTACATCAGTCGACAAGGAAACAGGAGAATGCAACCTCACTCGACATCTGCGATGATGTGATGATCTAAATCACATATTAAACATTCAAACATTGAAGAATGTTGGGCAAACAAAAATGTTGCAATAGGGTATATGTTCTGGTTTGAGTAAAAATTACTGTTGTGGATCGATATGCAATTTGTCACAGAAGGTTGTGTTCAGCTGTTGGTCTGGGCTGGATCCGTCTCTCTCCCCCAGCGGGGGCCGGGAGCCCCGGCGGCGTCCGGCTGCGACGATCCCGTCCGTGGATGATGCCGAATTACTCTGATTATATTATACCTTATAGAAACAGGATGCATACTGATGCTTAAGAGTAATATTTTATTGCGTAACAGAATTCAGACAGCTCAGTTACACACCACTGCTGGGGCGGATGGCTGGGAAGAAGTGAATCGTCCGCCCCTGATCTTTGATAATATTGTACCCCTAGCTCCACCTCCTATCTCACTCTTATGTCGGCCTCCATGTGCCTATTTTCCACCACATTACAATGATAGAAATATTTTGTTAACTAATAAATTATTGGAGATCCGATTCCACCAACCTTGGGCTTATTTATGCTTTCACACTTGAACTGAGGAAGATTTCATGAATTATTATTCAACTAAGACGATTTTCCGAATCAAGTTAATTACTTGTCCAGTTAGTTTGAATTTCTCCCAAGACTTTACAAAACGATGTATTTCTTTCATATTTTGAATGTCCACTGTGTTTTAATCTTATTGTATATCTCTTTGCAGCTGTCGAGGGTGCCAGTGGAGGCCTGTGTTCAATATACAACCTGCAGTGAATGTCTTGGATCAGGAGATCCCCACTGTGGCTGGTGTGTCCTGCACAACATGTAAGTTCTACTAGAACCGTCTTCACTTTGGATGCATAAAATGCTGGATTTTCTTTGTTCTTTCCATTTATATACCAGCCCGTAATAGCATGAAGTCATCTAAAAGGATGTTGTGTTTGGGTTGTTAGCATCCCCCACCGCAATGATGCTTGGAGACATGCCCAGCACTCCATCCCCTGCAGCCTTTAAGCATTCAGGCACACCTCTAGTCAACCCAGGCCAAGTCTCAGATTACTTTCCTGTGGCTCGGCCTTGTGCCAGCCACCCCTTAGATCCATTACCAAACCAAACCACTGGCATTGTGTAGCAGCCCTGAAAGAAAAATCCTGGTGAGGGCGTTTGCACTGGTGGGCACTGCCAAATTTCTGATAGGCAGCACTCCAACCTTTAGGAATTGACACAACGAGAGTGATAGCCCCTGTTATTGTACAAAACTGTTGAATAAGATCTCAGGGATGAGCTCATTAACCGCAATGGACTCACTGGGTCCCCACTAACATGTTGTAGCTTTTTGGCTTGGTCATTTTCTCCTTGAAACACAAAAGCACACACACCTAGATGTGTGCAAATTCACAAGCACCCCGGCTGCTGTCAAACCTTGTCCTTAAAGATTGGACAGGGAAATGGTGTTTGCTAGGGGCAGTGAGATTTCCCACTTTACTGTAAATTGAAAATTGGATTCTTATGTTGGTGCTGGCTGTAGGTCAGTGTGTGTGCATACGTCTCTGTGTGTGAGTGAGACTTGGTACATTTAGCACCTATATCCCTACTGGCCCTGGGAGGAGATGACGAGGGCAGAGAAGCAGCTTGAGAGGAACATGCTGAAACCCAGAAAGATGGACAGAGTGAGAGGAGGAGAGAAATGGGACAATGACAAGGGGAAAGAGTTGGGAAAGGAGACTAGAAGAGAGTAGATGGAGGTAAAGGTTAAGACGAAGATTTATTCTAGCAGAAAAGAAAGATAAACAAATTAACTACCATTAAAAACTGTGCTGCACTTCCAGTTTAAAACTGTTTTTTAAAATATGTTTTACTGCAAATGGATATAAAGCATGGGAGTGTGTTTTTCTAAATGCATGTGCGTATATATATTATTATATTATATTATATTATATATATATTATATATATTATCACTCTCAACATCTTCACAGTCAGATCAAATGGGTAGTCACAGATTGGCCTGTCACACTTAGCTTGATAGAACTGGCTTCCCTCTGTCTTGGCACACTCAAGGACAGGCATACTCCTACACAAAGCCTTTTTCCTAGAGAGTTGGTGTCAAGTCACCAAACCAAGAATTAGGGCCAAGAGACCAAGAGAAAAAATAGCCATCTTAGTTGATCTCAGATGGCAAGATGTTTGACCATCACAAGGGCAGGAGAAGAGATTACAGCTGTGATGTGTTCACGTGTGTGCATGTGTGTGTGCACAACTGCACAGTTCTCATGCATCCTGGCAGTTGAATGACCTTCTGGCACAGCGACTTATGAGCGTGTGTAAAACGCACAGCCCAGTAAGATTGATCGACCACAGGTTTACTTTCCTAACAATCCCTCCTTCTAGCTGCTTTCAAGCCTTGTGAATACTTAACAGGGTCTTAGTGTAACAGTTTTTTCCCCATCTTTCCTAATTTCTTCATCATTTTTCCATCTCCCATATCTGCTTGACAGGGTAACATTTTTTCATATTGTCTTAAAAAACTACTTTAAAGACAGAATGACACGTGGGGAAAAAATTAGCAAAGCTGATAGATTTTCAATCAAAGGAAGTGTAAGGATTGGTATGAAAACTTTCATTAAATGAAAAGGCAAGGTACAATTGGTGAAATCCAATCTGAAAACAAACTATGATATAGGAAAAATTTGACTTTATTTGCTCTTTAAAACGGATCTGCATTCAAACAACAGCACGCTCAACAAGAAACCTGTCAGACATTTTATGGAAATATCGTCCAGTCGCATTAATTCCAACTACATTGCAGCAGGAAGGTTAAAGCTTCCAATACTTTACCATCAACGTGCACACTGCCTTTTTTTTTTGTTTTGTTCTTTTCTGTTTTATACAGCTGTGATTAATGAATCTCAGGTGAAGCACATAATCATTCCATCTGTGATTGTCCAGGGGTCCTACTCTGTCACAGCCTGAAAATATTGTGAAATTATAATATATAGCCAAAATAAAAATGGATGAATGAGCTCCCGGAGTGAACTAGAGCAATTTGATGCCATGTCCAGAGGAACAGTCAGTAGTGCAGAGGATGGAAAAGGACAGCACATAACATGTATAATGATTTATAATACAAAGGCTTTTTGCTTTTGGATCTATTTCGTTAAATACTTTTCGTGGCTTAATAAAGATTAAAGACAAAAAGCTTAAACAATACAATGCACCTTTGATAATAAAAAAAACATAATGAAGAACTCTCACTTCCACCCACATTTAACTTTGTGCTGGAGGGGCAGAAAGCAGTTCCTCTTCAAAAGTGCTCCTTCAGATAGTTTGTTGTTCCAATCAACCTTGAAATCACCTCGCTGCTCTAAGAAAAAAACTCAATTGCATGCTCACTCTCTTTCTTTCATTGTCTCTCATTCCCTCTCTCTCTCTCTCTCATTCTCTCTCTCTCTTTCACACTCACACACACACATACATCCACGCTCTCTCCTTCCTCTATCAGCATTGCCTTTATTTACTCTATGGATCGGTGAGAGGAGCTGTTAGAGAGAACACCAGGGCAAGAGGAGAAAGGCAATCAATATTACAGGAGAGGAAATCAACAGGAATGGATGGTGCACCTGTTTGTGTGTTTATGTGCTTCTGCTTCTCTGATAGCAGCCACATTGTCCTTGACGAACACTGCAGGTTTATTTCAAAGGACCTTCAATCTCTTTAGTCATTACACAAAAGTTTGACTTTGAATGTGGGCATGGGGTTTTGTAATGACATATGCTTGTGTTGATCTTATCAACTGGAAATCCTGTATGTATATTTCCAAACCCTCAAGGAAAATTTGCATCAGACCCTCAGCTCCTGCAGTGAGCCCTGGCACCGTTCAGGTAAACCTGGAGGCTTACCTGTCAACAAAACTGTCTTGGCCTGCTCATGCTGTCATCTGCTGAGATGTACAACTTATGCTAATGCATATATAGCTCAGCAGGTGAAAAGAACATTTTCGACTCATATCAGCTTATCATTTCATCACTTTCTATTCACTCGTTTACCACTGACATTGGATGTCAATCAGGGCAACTCCACTTGTAGGACTCTCAGAAGATTACCTATTGACAGGATGCCTATTGTTGGTAGATGTATGATAGCAATCATAAACGCATTCATACTTAATTCATGCAAACTTATGTATATCAGTTTTATATCTCTTACAGATGGCTAAAATGACTAAAAATGGTTTTTATGAATCCCTTCAAATAGCATTTGCTTAAGTTACTCTTCATTTAATCAATGAAGGTTAAAATCCATCCAACAAAACCCATGGGTTTCATGTCTGACTGTTTTTGTTTACAGTATGGGGCTGGTCTGATATGGTGTGTTACTTTTTCTGTGACTTCCATCCACACTTCACCCCCTCCAAGAAAGGCAATGGCACTCCTGCGGAGAGCCAATATACCAGAAATGCTCCAGCCATGTTGTGGTTATGTTACCTCCTGTAATGCCAGTCTGTCAGCTGTCATTTTTGTAAGTGGTTAACTAGGCTGTCAAGACGCCTGTAGTGCATGACAGCCAGCCAGATTGGAGACCATATTTGGAGATTTTTTATTTTTTCTCAAAATGATTGCCATCAAATTTGGCATGGATTTGGGAATATCACATTACTCTGTGATATCTGTGTCAAATTTGAACAAGTGCTGCTAATGTTTCATATATTCATATTAATAATTGGTTTGACATATCTGAGTCTCTGCTTTTGGCTGCAGTAACTATACTTTCTCACTTTTTCTCACTCCTTTCATTTTTATTCTAATCCTATCCTCTTCCTCCCTTCACTATCAGTCAAATCACACTCCATCTCCGACAGGCTTATCATCCACCATGTTTTTGCTTGTGCACATGTGTATGCATTATTTCTACATCCATATTTCACTCTGGTCTTCATCTTTTTTTATTTAGACATCAGTTTCCCTGCCTGTTTTTGTACATTTTATTCCATTTTTGCTTTTGCATCTGTGTTCTGGTTGTCATACACCAGTACATTTTGTACTAAGATTAATCCGCCCATAAACAGCATGCCTCTCCCACTCCTTGTAACTCTTTTCCTCTGTCCTCCAAACACTCATAAGTATTGATCCTTCCCCCCTCAAGTGGAAGAGGAACAGTAAAGTCGTCTGTGCCAGTAGCTGCAGGCAAATGCCTTCTCTTACTTCACTGGTTAAGTTATGTCGATACAATCAATAGTTTAACAAGTAAACCGTGCTCTACAGGGACATCCTTATAAATCACTGGACTCGGATGATAGCCGTGTTCCTACATACGTTATAGGTTTGGATTTGTAATCTGACTGTAGATTTTGCATGTCAACCACTAACAAATTCTTTTGGTGTAACTCTGTTTAAATTGGATTGAACAGAAAAGTAGGAAGCTCATGCTCACTGTGTACCATATCATGCCATAGAAATAGTCATCGAATCCATGCATAATAGGCTGATGCAAAAGTTTGGGAAATATTTTGAAAACACACAAAATGGCTGATTAAAAATTTGCAAGTCATGCTGCAAGCTTCTTGTCCTCTCAAGTCTTTGTATTCTGGAGCCATCTGAAGTGCTGTCAAACACATAACCTTTTCGGTGGGAGAAGTTAATTGGCACATCCTTTCCTCTACCACCCCCCCACCCCCCCCATCTCGATCACATTAATTCTGCACCAGCACTACCTGTCGCTGTGTTCACAACCAGCCGTTACCTTTAGTTTGCTCATTACTGTGGTATGCCAAAGTAATACTAATTAAACTGTAGTGCCACAATTAGTGCGTAACCAAGAACTCTGTGCGTTTCCTTGCACTGGGCACTACCCTCCCCCAGGAAACAGCTTTAAGTGCCATGAAATGTATCAACGTCAGGGACAGACATTGTTTATTGTGTACAAAAAGAAAGATTTCGGCGAATCAAAAAGGATCCGTTTTAAAAGGTAAGCTGCCTTTGAAGAAAAGGTGGTGGGTGATGCTTTTTATACGCAGTTAACATTTAAACCTTTTTTTTGTCTTTTTTACCATGTCCTATCCAGCATCATAGCAGGCAAAACAATAGTCTGGCTGTTTTGTTGGGCCGGATAAATTTTCTTTACTAACCAGAGCTTAATGGATATAAAGGAAATGAAGGTTTATGGATGTAGGGCTCTTAATAATATTGGTCATTATTTTGGTTATTGCTGAGTCATGTTAATGCTGGATCTGACAGGGGGAACAGGGAGAAAAGAGAAAATAGGACAGAGTGAGAAAAAAAAGGGGACAAAGTTATAAAAGATAGAAGGTAAATGCAACAACTGTACAATGAATCTGTACAACCCTGCACGTGTAAAGAAAATCACTAGAAAACAGAACAGTGAATCATCAGAAGCACCTTTAAGAAGACAAACTATAAAGCTCAATCAGCACCCCCAGCAAGAAGTATATGAAACCAGAACTGTAACTATTGGTGATGCATAGTTCATATTTAATACAGGGTAACCTTTAAACTTAACAGTGTTCGTCATTTTGTATATTACTAGCTTACCTCTGAACAGTTGAGTCATGAGTGCATATTCTGTCAGAAGTGGGATCCCATCAAGAGGTTGGTTTGCAAGTCACAGGCTTTTTATCTTTTTGATATGTGAGTATCATGTGTTGACTTTTTTAACTCTGGACTTCAATCTCATCTTAGATGCATGTTCCAGGTAATATCTTCACCCGTGTTGGAATTTCCCCTCTATTTGATTTTTTTTAAGAATCGAAGACCTGGATTTGCACATTATTGCTGATCTCATTTTACTGATTTTATTTCAGAGCACTTTTCAATTGCTACATAAACTGCTTACAATTTGGTGCAACCTTGTCAATACACTTCTTAAAGTATTCCCATGGTATGAATACCTGATTTGGTTTTGAATATTCCTATAGGTGAGTTGGCCTATTCAGGAAGTTGAATTTATTCAAACTTGTTGCTTTGATCTTGAGATTCTTGGATCTCTGGCATTGCTCTGATGTCTGTGCCCAGGGGAGGCTGGCTATCCCCATGTGTATGGGCGACTAGTTTCACTCCTTGCCCTCGCCATCCACCTCCTGGTGGGTCTTAAGGAAAGTTGAGAGAAGGGAACAAGGCCAAGAAGTGACAGGGGCATCAGGATGGAACAGACTGCTTCGCGTCCTAGTTCCCTCTCAACTGTCACCATCATAGTGTGAAGATACACACACACACACACACACACTCTCACCAATACGCCACACATCCACAAGGACACACAACAGCTGCACACCCACTTTTAAGTCAGGGCCATTGCTCACTGTCACCTATTGTCACTCCAGTACACACAAAGAAGAGCAGGCACTGGAAATTGGACATCCACACACACAGTGGGGCAGTCGTCTCGCTTTTGTCCGGCAGAGCGTGAACTGAACCGACTTGAGACAGAGCCGATGAATGAGAGATGTGGTGACAGTCAAAGCGAAGCGCTATGGTGAGGTTTTCCAAGTGAGAGGGTTGAGAGTGATCAGAGAGAATAAGAGGCCAGATAAATTTGTAGCCAAAGAGATGGGGAGGATTAGAAATCTTTCAGTGAAGAGCATGAATTAATGTCTAGGAGATACTCCAGTTGAGGATGGGAGGGTAAACACACTCGCACATATATATCCCTCATCTTGACTATGACAGAGAGCCTCTCTGGGAAAAGGTAATCAGGAAAGTCACCTTGTATGTGCAACTGCATAGATGTTGCCATGGCAACACTGGCATAATAACAACATAACCATATTGTATAATCCAACCCTAATCCCTGTTGATATTACAGTAATAATGTCTGATAGCATTGTCTCTGGGATTACTTGCAGATGAGCAGCATCAATGTGCTCATCTGCTGGTATCAAAATCTGGACAGTTGGAGCTGTATTTAAATGCCATGTTTAATGATTTCTTTAGCATTCTGTCATACATGGACTTAAGCATCAGTATCAGATGGTAGTTGAGGTCTGTAAAGGTCTTTGCAAATTTGGGAATAAAATACAGTATTTCTCTGACAAAATAATCACTAGTCTAGCACTATTTCAAATCTGGCTGGACATGTACCACTTTGCAAAATTTCTATTTTCATGTAAGAAACAGGGCAAACATAGAGGGGGAAAGATAATTAGTATCGGGTGTTATGCACAGTATTCACACAGATACAAGTGTTTCACAGACCTCCAAGTATCCTTTTCTTAGCCCCAGAAAATGATGAAGTAGTTTTCAGTGTCTCTTTATTCAGAGTTAGAAGCTGCCTCGTGGCTGTGAATAAACACACTTTAACTCCATGGGCTGGATATTGACTGTCTGGATCAATAAAATCATATGCGGCTATCTACGCTGCACACATGCAGGATCATGACAATATAAAGATGAAAGCCAAGTGCACTTTTGAGACCCCGTTCAGGAAACATCCCTGTGCTGTCACCTCCAGGTTCCATTATGAAAACGTCGCGAAACAGGGGACTTATATTTGCAAGCACCCCAACCCGCCCTCCTCCCAAATACTGCTGGTATCCCAGGAATTATTGCAGTAAGATGCACATAGTTTCCTTTGGTTTTGGTGACTATACTAGCTACAGAGAGCAAACACGCTGATGTCTTTCTTGAGTGCTCACTGAGAGACAGATGAAAACATCTTCATTTCACGCACTAAAGCTATTAGTTTAGGTTTAGGAAAGGATTCTAGTTTGGTTTTATAAGGCTTTGAACTGACTCCAGTAAATTGTATACTGATGTTGAAATGCACAATTTCGCAACATTTACCCAGTATCTTGACAATTGACTCTGAAGTTGTTCCCTACCTTGAGGAAATTTTGATGCCATCAGAGTGAGAACAGGCTCAAATTATAAAGAAAATGTTGTAAATTCACTGCAACAATGAGTTTTTACTGTCGGTCCTAGACTGACGGTAAAATGTTCAAGTATTAGCATTTAAATTGATCTGTTTTAACCCATCAAAGCTGTTGTTGCATGAGTTAAAATTTTGACAACTTACAGTGAATACAATAAAAGATTCAGTATATGATTGTAAAGATGTATGTTGAAAATACATTGTTTCAAAATGATTCAACAATTCAAGGAATTCATAGAAAATGTCATCTTGAAACACTTTTGAGACAGACAAAGCTGTTATAGTGAACTTAGGGATGTTTTCAGTGACGGCAGCAACACCGCAGATGCTAGATAAACACCATAGTGTGCCACCATTGGTTACTTCTGCCAGAGGGACTTTCTGTGTGTGTGTGTCAAAGTGAGGAGTAAAGAAAGTTGTGGTCTGGTCTTTGAAGTCTGTTCAGATTGTATGGCAGTACAAGTCATGCTGCAGAAAAACAGTAGCAAAACTCAATGCCCTGACGCCCATATTGATGTTAACAATCACCAGCTAGTTCTATCTAAGCACGACTGTGTTTAAGCAAGATTGAAATATATGATTTGTGTTGGAAATAGTGAATGCTTATGGCTTTCATTTCATTCAAGCATTTGTGTATTAGCTTTTAAAGTCTTTCTCGATGTGGACATTACAAATGATTTTATCACAGATTGCTTTGCAGAGCGTCAACAGCAGCATTACTCTATAATTTTTTGCTCAGCTGGTGTTATTGAAGTGGTGATATGCAAGAGGGAGATGCAGTAGCACAGAAATGTCCAGACCCCGGGGGCAGCCCCGCAATATCTGTGCCTTCAGGTATGGTCTCACGAGAAATAGATTTTGAGTGAGAGAGTTACTTTGTGTGTGTTTGTGTATGTCCACACAAACTTGGTATAACAGGGTCATGGCCAGTGGGCCAAGTAATGACTCTCCTACCAGCTCCTTCATGCAGATTTCTGTGGACCACCACTCTTAATGATGGCAGGAGGCACACCGTGTGTGTGTGTGTGTGTGTGTGTGTGTGTGTGTGTGTGTGTGTGTGTGTGTGTGTGTGTGTGTGTGTGTG
>JAOXYM010000025.1:16015693-16027078 GCA_028567055.1 Leptatherina wallacei | reverse complement strand
TCTCAATAACTCTGCACATCTCTCTCTTTTTTCACACACATACACACAGATGCACACACACACACACACACACACACACTTTTGCTTTTGTGGTGTCTGTCTATAGCAGTATGTTGCAGTTTCAACAGCACTCTGCTGAATGATGAGATAATCTTCTAGTGGGCTTATCAATAAAAATGATGGAATTTTATAAATATTTTAGATAAGTTTATTGTGCTCTTTAAAGGAAGAAAACATCTCTACTAAAACCACAGCAACTTTTGTTGCAAATTTTCACTTAAATCGACTCAAATCAGGCTTTTTAGGTCACAAAAAACAAAAGTAAGTGGAACTAATTTGGAAAGTAAAGCTGAGGTATTAGCTCCATTTCATACAGAGGTGCTAAATGTAGAATTGCACTAAAAATGACTGAAAGTGGAACCAAGATTGCATCGGATATGATCATGTGAGTTTGGCTCTCAATGTGACGTCTCTTAAGAGATGTACATCCTCAATAGAGCACAATGCATGTATTAGCAATTTGACTTTAATACCTGGAACGACCTCTCCATTAGGACTTGTTAATTTGACATTTTTCATTGTTTAAATCTGGAAGAAACAGTGAAAGCTACCACTGCAGACACGTCGACAGGAAAGAGGATGCTTAACACTGTGCATAATTGCATACTTAACTCAGTGAAAAGGATTACACAGATGCACAAGAAGTCATTTAAAAGATATTGGTCTCACAGATGCAAAAACATCTCAATGCATTTTAGTTCAAAATGCTACCAGCTGTATTAATTAGTAATCATATTTTTATCTCATGTATATTACTTTAACTGAGTGGTAGAAACTTTGGCAAATGAGTAAAAGATACACACTCAGTAGAAGATGGGACTAATCTGTGTGTCGTTTCCTTTTTGTAATTGAGTTGAGGTTCCTTGTTTTTCAGGAAAATGTTTGTTTCCTACACATCTCGAAAAACCAAAAAACAATGTGATCTTCGACTTTAAACCAGCATTTAAGCACTGTGATGATTTAAGCTCTCTAATTAACAGGCCTTTGTCCAGCCATGCCAGCTCCTACTGCCCACTTCAAGCTAACATTGCCTCATTATATCTTGTTTTCTCCTTGCTGTTTTAAGATACAATACAAATGTCGGCAGATGATAAAACTTGTGAGCTGCAAAGCATGAGAGTAATTATGTCTTATAAACAATGTACAGTGTAAATCACACACAAAATAAACTTGAAATGATTTGCTACAATATTGACATTAACAAGTCTTTGCAGCTTGTCTTGTTCAGTCTGCTTCCTCATGTTCCACTGTTGTTTTCCTGCATCATCATTCCTCTTTCCATCATTATTTACAGTCGCTAACGTCTCACAGAGATGATGTCATAAACCTGGCTCATATAGGGCTCAGCCAGGCACAACAGACATTTATCAGCCCTGAGCACATTCCTCATGAATCAAAATGCTACTTGGGATTTGTTGCAGGTTTCCTCGGTGACTCTTGCTAAGGTGGTAGCCAAAAGCACAAACCCCTGTACAAGACGAAATATTAAGTAATATTTGTATTTTATTTGCGCTGCGACTTTCCATTTTTAGAATAGTCAGAGTTGAGGGCTATAATTTTGATGTAACTGAGTTGTTCACAAAATTGGAACTTGGAAAACAGCCAGTGAATCAGAGTTAATAGCTCATCATTTACTTAATGTCAGCAAAGACTGTTGGATGAGAAATGCCATTTAGTGAATGAGGGCTGCTTCTTGAAGTGTATCTGCGCACATTTTATGTCTCATATGACAACATTTGATTAAAGCCAATGTGAGTGCAGCTGCATGCCGTATTCATTTATCATAGCTCCATTATTAATTTGCTGTTATCAGTGTCTCTTCTGCTTCTCCCTGTGTTTTTTAAGTATATTAACATGCGTTAGTACCTTCTATTGTCATCTCAACATTTCCCAAAAATCCATCAACAGCACTGCATATTTAAGATGTGGAACTTTGTGTGTATTTCTGTGTGAGAGAGCGGGATGGATGCATTTAATGTTTTAAACCTATATTGACAATATTTTTATTTATGGCTCAGCCGTGATTAAGCCACTCCGAGTAATAATTCCAAGAGAGACTAATAATTCCATAATTCCCCCATTTTTGTACTGAAAAACAAATACTTAATGGTAAATTTGTTTCTTGCATCATAAGTAGTTTGCTTTGATTCATCGCTGTAAGTTTCAAACATGCAACTTGCATGTGAGCTGAATGAAAAAGGATACAAATCTCTGCAACCTTAATCAGCACTGCTAAGTTACATATTCACAAAGAACTCTAATGTTGTAACAGGCAGCCTACTCATCACAGCATTTTTTTCCTTTTTATCATCTGATAATGAAAAAATAATCATTTGACAGGAACACTGGGCCAACAAAACAGGACAGAGAAAGTTACATTTTTGAAAAGTCCTAATGAAATGAATATAGGTAGTTTTACTTCTTAAAGTACAGATCTTAGATCTGACATCTTATTGACATAATAAAAACTACAAAGAATATTGGACTGATTTTAAGCTGTAATACATGTCAAACAACTGCAGTGATGAGTCGATTATGATTGTTTAGCTGTGCGAGTTGTTGCAATGATGATCTTGCATTTTACAGCAGGAAACTGGACAAAAATCTTAAATATTTAAAAACTTGAATCAAAGATGAATTCCACTTTATTCATTCTTAACTTTTTTTATTTTAGTCTAAATGCTCAGAATTTACCATTGTTCAGAAGTTACCTTTGGGTCTGAGTATTTGTAAATGTCACTCATCCCTGTGTTTAAACATCAAACCTGTGGTAATTGAAGAAACCAAATTTGTTCATTAAAAGGAAATAATGAATGGATAAAAATGTGCATTTATGGATTTTTCTAGGAGGATTTTTTTTTCTTTGCCTTAGAGCTACTTATATGATGTGGTCTTATTAAATCAGAAGAAAGGCAGAGACACAAGTGATAGAAAGCACAAAAGAACCTGAAGCGATTAAACCCCTACTCAAACCGGCTTAGTGGGGAAAGCTTTACAGAAAGCCAACAATGGCTGCATTCCTTTAAATCTTGCCACTTTTTCTCCTGCACTCTTTACTACTCCTCCTGTTCTCTCACTCTCTCAAAAAGATTATGTCTTTTCGTTTTCTTTATGTCTGTCTTCTTTGCGGCACGTTAGGCCGCTTAACTTCACAATACTCATGTCGGGTCAAAACCCGCCCTTCCTCTGTCTCTCCGATTCAAGAGAAAAAGCCTCTTTCTGCAAAAAGTATTGCCGCATCTCAGACGTCAACCACCACCTCGATAGACTCGTTCATTATGACCTCTTCCTTTCTTTTCAATCATTTATTTCTCTAAAGGAGTTTTAGGGCACTCTGTGGATTTGCCAGGTTGTTAATTGCAGGTTTTTTTAAAATTCTAAATCAGTAGGGGATTACATGAAAACAAAAAGGTTGTGTGTATGTGGAGAAGACATTAGTTTATATTGCAAATCAGGCTGGTTTATTTCTTACAAAAGCATACACATTATAACAAATCAGCTGGAATATTTAATGTGAAAACCCTCCGCTCTAAGGGTTTGATGGGAATTAATGGCAGTTCTCATACTTAGAAACCCATTAAAACCTTCCAACTCTTCCACAGGAATGACCCTGCAGTGTATCAGGGGATAGCATTTGGAACAGGAGTCGGTAAATTCCTCCTCCAGCACAATGGCCCAGGCCCTCCTGCTCCCCAAGCCACTGTAATAGACTGGATTAGACCACCTGGTCTGGTATTAAGAGGGGGAGTAATCTATCCCACCACCCGTCAGCATCCACATCTCCACCTGCATTTGGCATTGCCCATGAATGCCAGTCATTAAGATGGCTGCACAAAGCCTAGCCCTACCTCTTTCCCAATAGGCTTCCACATATAAAGCAACCATTGTTTTAAATGCAACTGGTTCCACCCCTGCAGTGACTGGGCTTCCATTCATTCACTGCTGTAGCTGGTACGCTGCCAGAGGAGAAATATGATAAATGTTTCTAATGCCACCTGTTTGAGAAAGTTGGGACATTCTCTTTTTCCCCCAATACCAGCAGGTGGAAAGGAGAAAACCACGATCAGGTTACTATATGCATTTGTTTGAGAGTATGCATTCAAGAATAATACCCCTTCTCCTGTTTTTCCTCTCTCTCTTTCAGGTGTGCCAGAAAGGAGAAATGTGAGCGTTCATCAGAACCCCGGCGCTTTGCTTCAGACATCAAGCAGTGTGTGCGTCTCAGTGTCCACCCAAGCAACATATCAGTGTCCCAGTTCAGTGTCACGGTGAGTGGATAAAAACACAGATTATACACAGCAAAAGAGAGAGTGTCAAATGCACAGTGTTTAATGTATCATACATTTCCTATCACATAGTTGGATTTTATTCAAATAATTTTTTTCAGTGTTCTATACTTTTTTTTCTTAATTTTCTTTTGTGTTTTTTTTGTTTTTTTAATTGAATAATCCTAGTACCACTTAGAAGGCTAAATGTGGTCAAACTTTAATTAGAAGAAATTCATTACATTTTTCTTCCTGTTGTATTGAAACACTTCTGGCCAACAAACAAGTATTTGCTTCAGTGGAGCCACTTTACACTAAATAGTGAGAATAACTGAATATGCTGCAAGTGAGAAAATCTTGTCTGGCAGTTTGACAATATCACACTCTTAAGCATAATTTGTAACACGATGCAATTACGGTCTAAGTACTAATGAGTAAACGGTGTTAACTCTCTAATCCTGCTTTATATCATTTTACTGCCTGCCAACATACATCCTTCAAATCCTGACCTCACAACTTCCAGTCTTAACTTGTGAAATACTCTCCAAACAAATGTCAGCCATCATTAACAGCGTGCAGTGTAGCTCAGCTGTGTTTATTACAAGTGTTGGCAGCCGACTGGGGCACTTTTGCCTCCTGGACATTTCACTCTGAAACAGCTGCCAGATTTTGGATGTTCTGAATTTTTTTTGGGACTGTTCAAATGTATTGATTAGTGTACAAAGAGCTGTGACCCCAACAAAAATGTTTTTCTGCAACAAATTGGATTACATGAGCTCTTTTATATATGTATGGTTTTATTTCTCTGCCTGGAAGCAAAAAACATAGATTATGGATGGATTTAATATTTTCATTAGAAGAATTGGCTGTAGATGTTTGAGAAATGAGCGATGTGTGATCATATTATTCTACTCTTACTATAAACAGGTAACGGTGTATAATATAAATAACCCACTGACGTTAACCACCCCTAGGTGATGTCACCTTTCATTTCCCATTTGCTGTTAAATGATAGTTTGGAAATGGATTTGAGACTTATAGACTAAGAAAGTGCTCGAATGTCTTTTTCAATTTTATAAAGTCAAGCCAGAATGACTGTTCTCCTCCTCTGTTGCTCAGAGGGTCACGCACGAGCTGTTGATTGTCAGAGATATGCCTCTGTGTCATTCTAATGATATTCATGGGAGTATGTGTGTGATGTTGCTGAGTGTTTAACCTTTTGGCACACATTTGCCATCCAGCTAAATTCTGGGCAGAAGCTTCTGTCAGGCTGACAGGGCCACCGCTTGACCTTTATGTTATTAAATGTTTGTTTGGAAAGATTCAGCTCAGGAATTCTTAAGAGAATCAAGGACATAAACCACTGCTTGAAGTCCCTGTAAACCTAATTTTTCTCTTTGACATAATTCTCTCTTTAATCTCATTTAAGTTGATATGTGTTTATTCCAGAAGCTACTGGAGCTCTAAATACAAATAAGTCATGAAATGTTTATAATTACATCATATCTATACTATAACTGTATCATTACTATATCATTGGAATTGACAATTATTTCAAGATAGAGAAACATACATGAATGCAATAGGCCTGACAGCAAAAAAGCTGTGCATATAGTCAGTAATGGACCCGGTGTTTTACAAACTGCATGAGGCTGAGGCTGTGGGTGTGTATGCATGTGTGTCGGGTGGATGTTTTTGTTGCCATGTTCTTTTATATTTATGCAGCACTGCCATGGCTACGTTTATATGGGGCTACTTCAAATATAATTGAAGAAACTCTGGGTCTGGCTCTATTCCCTCCTTAAAAGGAAAACTAAATAAAAGCAAGAGATGAAGGTGAGAGGTAGAATGTAAGAGATAGGAGCCGAAACATCCACTGTCCATTTCATGCGAGATATTGCGTAGCCGTTCACGCTGCCGCTTTCTTTTCATTAAACAGCAATATAAAAACGGCGCAGGTCAGCCCTTCTCTGCCGCTGAGGCAGCTGTTAGCATCACATCACTAGTGAACTACTGACTACACTTCAAATCAATGCTTCAACTAAGGTCCCTTTGCAGACACAGCTTTCCATCAGTATGTATATTTTTGGTCTTGACCCCACTCTACTTTCCTCAACATGCTCCTCTTTTTTTTATTAAAGGAGTTTTTTTTCTTCCTCCCTCTCCTCCTACTTCACCTGAGGCCATTTTTCCTGAGGTGCTGAGAGAGCTTACACAGCATTTTCAAAAGAAGAGGAAAAATTAGCATTCCTTATTTCCCAAAGAGCCCTCTTTTGCTTGGATGTCCAGCAGCTTGTAAGCCTGTACTTTTCTGCTCCCCCTTTTTTTGTTCACTGCTTCATTTACGAACCTAAATCCTCTTGGTAGGTATTTTCTCCTCTTGCCCAGCGGAAATAGGCCTGATACCAATCTTGCACCAACGAGAGCACAGCTTCTTGTAATGTCACTCTTGCAGAAGGTGTTGTTGAAATGCACTGTCAATCTCTGACAGCAACAAGAACTTCAAGTCATCACCCACAGGAAGGGGTTTCTATGCTATTCAAAGATTTAGAATAATTTTTTGAATTGCTCTCGCATGTCTTGATTTTTAATTGTCTATTTTGGGTTTTATTTTTCATAATGATCATATTTGTTACTGTGATCTTTAAGAGGTGATTGAAAAAAATATTAAAAACTATCAATATATTTTTCTACATTTCACATTAAGTTTTTCTTTCTCCTTCCTAGATACACACAGGTACTGCACTTGGAGGTTTAACATTGAAAGGCTTTATGACCTTAAGGGTCGTTTGTAATGACACTCAAAGGGCCGGACATTCAGTTTTGTAAACTGTGTGTAGAGGCTGGATTTAAAATTACCTCTACCTTCTGAAATCTATGTTCATTTGGCTTGCTCCACTTTAACCCCTCATCATGCATCAATTATGCAATTACACTGGCATTATGGGAGGTAGCTGATGGCCAATTCCATATGGCTTTTGAAGATGTCACTAACTTTAGTTTTACGTCACCCTTACAAAAAAAGCATTTTTTTGTATTAGAGTGTACTGATGTTGGTGGATCTCTGGGCAGGATAAGTATTCAATCCAACATTTAACATTTTCACAGTGGCTCCTCTGGCTATTCACTACTCTGCTGGTGACTTTTTGCTCTGCATTAAACTTTCAGCTGTCCCAGAGAAATGTGTGCTAGAGATGTTTATCTATTCTAATACTTACATTTCTTTATTATCCACAGATCACTAATTCAGTAAATTTTTACCACTTTTATTAAGTAGTATTACGTATTAATTATTACACAGATTGATGGGGGTTCATAACACACTTCTCCCGTCTTTTCCCTTCTGCAGTTGGTGCTGGAAGCGCATAATGTGCCAGAACTTTCAGCGGGTGTCAACTGTACCTTTGAGGACTTGGCTGAGATGAATGGCTTGGTGGAAGGAAACCGGATCAAATGCTCCTCCCCTGCTGAAAAGGAAATGCCACGCATTATTGTTGACAAAGGTAGGAAACCAATAAGCAACTAAATGGCATCAAAACACACTAAACGATCAAGTGCATCTCCCATTTAGTGAATTAAGTGGTTCATCGTAAACATAGACATAAAGTAGTTGTATACCTGACATGAGACCTTGTGATCTGGAGAATTTAACTCATAATGTTAGGAAAACAAAGCTTACTGTCAGCAATTCATCCGTTTGTTTGTTTTTGTTTGATGCACGCTAGTCCTAGCATTTCATCTATTCTTGTTTTCTCTTTGCCTTCAGCAACCCAGAAGCCCTCGAAGCAATGCCCTAGGACATGTTTAGTAATTGAATGAACATTAGCTATCACTCTGCTTTGGGATATATTTACCTTCCTCCCTCAAATGGATATGATGCAGAGGGAGTAATGGCATTGCAGTCAAGTATGGTGCAAAAGAAACATAGAATGTCAAGCTGTACAGTTTAGTGTTCTTACTACTGTATGTTAACTAAAATGGTCCTTTATGATCACAAAGACCCCACAGACTGTTTCACTATAGTCATTGCTCAAGGGAAGTACAAAATGATGACAAAGTAAATATATTTAAAAACCACAATTGTTATAAAAAAAAAGAAAATTGAAGAAATATTATTTAGATATAGAACTTAACCCTCCAAACAAGTGGTAGAGGTCTCAGCTGTTCATACACATAGATACTCACATTTTTCCTTTATTGATCCAGTGCACCAAAACAAAAATTCAGAGACATATGCTGTTGTGTGCAGATGCATGACATGATAACTATAAAGTAATCCACAGATAGGGCTCATGCACAGCTGACAGGGAAGGCTCAGCATGCTTTGGGGAATCAAACATTTGTTCAATGTTTTCCATATTAGCCACATGTAAAGCTTGTAATGCTGCAGTCATACAAACATAGATGTGCAAATATGTACACCAAACACGCGCACACTCCCCCCTACACACACACACACACAGTTTACAGTCTTTCTACCTACATTTCGCTTCCCACAGTTGTAAACATATGAGAAAAATGTTTCACATTTCTGAGGCTTTCATCTTCCATTTCTGCTAGCACTCATTAGTCCAAGTTTGGCTGAAAGAGAGAAAAGAGGGAGCAGTAGATGAAGTGAAGAAAGAGGGAGGGATGGATAGTGTTAGCAGGCTTCAAGGTAACATTTAGGTGGCCTAATTAGGACAGATCCTGTGTCAGCCATGCTTTACTATGATTGATGAATGATTCCTTCTTTGTTAGTGAGATGGAGAGAGACACAGAGGAGAAGGAGTCACAGTGTGGAAGGAAGTGAAGAGACCTGTGTACAGAGATAGTGTGGGTGAGAGAGGGAAGTGTAGAGGTAGTGTGGAGAGAGAGCAGTTAGATGTGTGGATGTGCTGTTGAATTAAACATGAACTCCTTCATTAGTGCCAAACAAAAGGACACACCAAATACAGATGAGGAGCAAGCTCATGAACACTTACACACACACACACGGTTGATGTTTCATCCTCTTCTCCTTTTACCTTGTCAAAGATGCTCTCAAAGACATTTCACAGGGAATATTGTCCATCCCGTGGGAAATTGGTTGACACCAATTTTTGTTTCTTGTACAGCTGCAGAAATAGTGAGACTTAACATAACAAAAGGATTCTACAGTCTCCTTCCCTTTTAAGACACTGCGTTCGCCAACACAACAAGCTGATCACCTGTAGCTTCAAGCAGTTTTTTTTTTTATGGGAAATCTAATGAGATACTGTTGAAGGACATTTGAGCAAGTAAATTGAAGCATAGTCCTGAAAGCTGGAAAAATCCAATGAAACTATCAGTAACAAGTTCAACAAATGTTCTGAAACACAAGCAACTCAAAAGTCTATCTTTCTGTGTCAAACTGCTGACTATAATTATGATCTGTTTGCCATAGGTGACCACCAGATAGTGCAGCTCTATCTCAAGTCCAAGGAGACAGGCCTGGCGTTTGTTAATACCAGCTTTGTTTTCTACAACTGCAGCGTGCACAAGTCGTAAGTAAATGTCTACAAGTAGTATTCAGTTGCACTTCAATCACAACATACAGCAATATTTGATTCACTTTTTCATGTATCGCTCTGAGAACCAAAACATGAAGAAATACTGTGGTAAGGTGAGGTTTTTCTCTCCCTCTCTCTCTCTCCCTCCCTCCCTTCAGAAATCTTTCCTCTTTTTTAATCCATGTTAATTTAAAAGATGTGGAAATTGTAATTTAGACATATGTGGACATTTTGAGCTTTGTTGTCTTGTAAATTTGCTGCAGTTTGGTACTCATTCAAAGCCCTTTCTTTCCTCCACTCTGCTTTACTTTAGGTGTCTGTCATGTGTGGACAGTCCTTACCAGTGCTACTGGTGTAAATACAGACATGATTGCACCCACGACCCTCGCACATGTTCCTTCCAGGAGGGGCGAGTCAAGAAGAATGAGGTAGGTCCAAAGCAAGGCCCATTAAGGAGATGTCCACAAAAGCTCAATGTTTTTAATGCAGTCCAGCTCCAGTCAGTCTATTTGTATTGAGCCAACTAAGTTATTATACATGGTGAAATAAATTGAGGGGAAATGTTTGGCTATGTGAGACTAATAGCTTGCGTTGGAGATTTCACATGCAAAAAGAGTTGTGTTAAAAGGATTGAGGCACCTTTCAGCAGTAGTGCTTCCATCTGGCAGGAGTCTCTTGGCATGTCTCCTCTTGACTGCACATCAAAGGGCAGTGGAAGCTAATAAAACTGAGTCATTTCCACATGCCCATCCCTATTCCCTGCGACAGCTTAGTCTTTGTGAATTATCAATAATATTGGCAGCAAGTTCTATTCCCATCAAAGCAAAGCCCACTGTAATTAGGCTTCTCCACTGCAGAGGACAAGCCACTTTCTGGACAGGGTGCATTCATTGAATAGCCTCCGATCCAAACACTCCTCTACAAATGAGTTTCACTCTGATTTAGTCGCTGCTGACAACTTCAGGGTAAAGCAAAGAGGTCAGAGAAGGTTGGTTTATTCCCCTATGTCACATCCTTGTTTAGTTATCTATAGTTCCACTTTGTATTTTTGTATATGCACAGTACGTCTGCGTGGATATCTGCAGCATTTATCCCTACTCTGCCTTTTCAGTGTGGCTTTTAGGGGGAGGGTTTTACAGGAAGTTTAGTGGCCTGTTAATCTTTGCCTGAGGTGAGCTATGATGAAGATCACTAGTGCTCAAGTCTGGGTCGGCAGACGCCCCATGACAGGCAGGGACAAGCTTAGCCAGATTGCTTCCTTTGATGAGCAGTCTGCTCTCAATTGCGTTATTCCACCCATTTCTTCCCCCCCAAGCTATTCAACCTACACAGACAATATTATTTTCTTTTCTTGGCATTTCTATTATCCTTTTGAACCATCCCCTTAGTTAAGCTCAAACATGGTTCTTTGCAGGTTTACTTTTCCAATTAGCCCAGGCATTGGTGGTCAATATTGACTCTGGATAATAATGTGTGAATCCTCTCCCATTGTGTTGCTCACTAAAAGAAAACTATAAATAAAGTAAGGGGGGGGGGGGGGGGGGGGGTGT
>JAOXYM010000025.1:15994920-16015593 GCA_028567055.1 Leptatherina wallacei | reverse complement strand
AAAAGAAAACTATAAAAAAAGTAAGGGGGGGGGGGGGATTTGGTATTAGCACATTAATGACATCCTTTTTTTTACATGTTTCAGAAAAAGCAGGTGTTATGCAGTCTTAATGACTTTAATTTGCTTTTAATTAACCCCTCAAATCCCAGGTCATGCATTTGCTGCCAGATTTTCTGATGCTGTTTTGAATTAATAGTTTAGGCACACAAGTACAAGCTTAAGAACATGCGCACACACCAGGCACAGAATCTTTTAAATTTCACAAAAGATGAATTTTGTGTACTATTACAATTAAGGGATTTCAGGCAGTGATCTCAATAATCCTTTAACTCTATGTTAATTATTGAGGCCAGGAAAGTCTCCCCACTAGTTGAGCTGATGGTTAGTATGCATTGCAGGGCGGAGGTAAAGCCAGGCCTAGGCTTACAGTTGATGCCTTTTTATTTATGCCAGCAATGATATGGGCACAGGGATCAGACATTTGCCTATTGGCACACCAACCAAGACTATGTCCCTGTTTGCCCTCTATACATCTCAAGGACTTTCCCATTCTGCCTTGCGAACAAAGACCGTGCCTGCAGCACCATTTAGTTACACTGAAGAGTCAGCTTATAGTTATTCCTCACCACTCCAGTTACACTTATTGGGATTTGAATTGGTTGTGCTTGTTTACCCAATGGACTGTGTTTCTTTTCCTGCATATTTAGCTGTTTTCTTAGACTGCAACTTCTATCCTTAAAGCACACACATAGTACACTCATTCTGTTGGCGATCCGGACACGAAGCAGGCTATTTTGTCCTCGCTGCAGATCACGTGACTACCAGATGTCACCAGGCAACCCCGATGCACGTTAAGATGTCATTCCAAATCAAATCCAAACTCTTATGTGTAAAATTTTATTTCCTTATATTATATTTTATTCTTTAATTGTTGAATTTCCTTTCAATAGAAATGAAAGGTCTATAGTTTTTTTAACCTGCTTTAATGTCACTTGATGCAGCATCTTCCATCGGAGAAATGGTGCCAGTTTAAAACATCATCTTACTGACACTAATTGAACTAATAATCGTAAAAATAAGAAAATGACATCAGATAAGAAGACGTTGACAGGCGATGAGAAGATCGATGAGGAGAATGGCGCTTGTTGCGTTAGCAAGACACCGCGTAAGTGAATAGAGCTCCTGCCCGCAATGCATTGTGGTCTATATTGCCCTGTCTAGTGACCATCGATGCTCACTACTTTTCAAGATGCATTGTGGGTAATTTTGAGTGCACTACTATTTTTTCTCTGGACATTCGGACATTCCTAGAAAATAGCGTAACCACCATATAGACATTATGTAGGGAATAGGATGCACATTCATAGTCATAGTCTCTCTGTAAGAAAGTGATGAAACTAGGGACACTTCCTGTTCTTTGTCTGATGAAAACCACATGAGGATATTTCCCTCTCTTCTTCTCCTGTCTACAACACAGCGTGTTCATATCCTGAGCTGCTGCTAGACTTTCCCTGATATATATGCAGCTGGTAGGAAGATACAAAACACAGAAATATTAATGTCACTCAGCACATATCTCATCACTCACACTGCATCCTTGTGTCATTGGATTATTTACTTCTCTACTACGCTGTGGTGATCAATGCAGTGGAGTTTATTTACCAAAAATGTATTGACCAAGTGATCAGGATAATTTTATTAAAGAAGTAAAATGCCAACTGTAGTGGCTGTTAACTGCCACTATTAGGCACATATTGTGGAGAGAGGTGCTCTGATTCATAAACAAATCAATGTCAGGCTCTGAGGAGTCACTGTGTTTTGAAAGAGGTAAAGGGAACAATAAAGAAAATAAATATATGCTCCTGAACGTAGTTCTAAAATTAAACTGAGTCAGATTGCTTAGATCTGAAGTCACACCAGTTTAAAATGGGACACGAAGCATACAGAGTTACATCAGCTTTAAACAAACCCCCCATCTTAAATCATTTTATTTGGAATTGGTGAATATTGAAGTTTGCATTGTCTTTTATCATCAAAGATAACAGACTAAAATTCATTCTTCTCTGTAGTTGTTCTTTCAATGGTGATTTTTCAGCAAATTTTTGTGAACTAACGATACTTAGGCTTTAGATTATCTAGCAAAAGGTTTACCAGCATTACTGTGCTCTCAAATCTTAACATTTGATTTATTGGGTGAAGTGTTTCTTTCATAATAAAAAGAATTGTAATGTTCCTTTTGGAGAAAATCAGAAGTTGGGGCAGGAAAATTGAAAGTGAGGAATGATTAGTGATGGGGGAGAAAGAAAACTAGGAGAAGCAGCTGGGAGGGAGATTGGGTGAACAGGACTGTGTCTTTGCCCTCGGCTCTGTTAGATGTGATAGAACAGCAACTGGGAAGCTTTTGCTAACCACAGGGTGTGTATGTGTGTGTTTGAGAGTATGTGTATAAAAACTCAAGATCCTCTTCATCTTCACACCTTACACTGCTATAATTATGGGTCTTTCTCTCTTTCTCTCTCTCCCTATCACCCTCCCTCCTTAGCTCCAAACTATGCCAAGGGCTTTTACATTCACAGTTCCCATTCTGCTTCCTACTCTCTGTCACTTTTTCTATCTCCACCCTTCACACCTCCCACCAGCCTCTAATTATCAGATCTAAGTAGGTCCCCAAGAAGAAAAGAAGTCAGGAAAGAGTGGTGAGGAGAGGGAATCAGGGAGAGGGTTGACAAGAGAAATGAGAAGGGTCAGCTAGGTGCGTAGATGTGATGAGCCACACAGGCTTCTTGTGTGGAGATATACATGAAGAGAAAAACAAGTTGGGAACAAGATTAAAAGATAATTTTAAGGAGAGGAAAAAAAGAGCCACCAACTTTGTGTCTCAAAACTCCAGCCTTATACTGTGGTTATGAGTCATGTTCCTCATGGGTATTTTTCTTTCTAGCCCTTTATAAAAGTCAATGTCCATGTTAGTAAAGGACTTGAAAGATCAAAGAAATTAAACATATTTGAAAAAAATATGACCAACACTAATTTTCAGAAGCAGAAGAAATAATCTATTAACCATGTTGTCTAAAGGGGGTGTAAGAAAAAGATCACAGAGCCTGTTCCTTGAAAAAAAAAAAAAAATCCCAATAAGAAGTAGCCTGTTGAAAGAGTAAAACGTTCAAATCATTGATATACAGTACGAGAAATGGCATATGTTGAATTGTAACCTCATTTGTCCACATAGTATAGTCAGTGTGCATATTTCTGAGGGTTCCTGCGTTCTAGCAGTATGTGGTTTGTTTTGCTGTATCAGCATTGCATCCCAGTTGTTTGGGGTTGAGTAGGTGGGGAGTGCGGATAAAGGCACTGATATTACATCAACTTAACATTCACATAAATCTCCATAGTGACAGTGAACATTACTGCCAATGCCATCAGCATCTGTAGCCAACTAGGGGACATACACGTGTTTGTCCAAATCAATGAAAACCCACTTGGCCTCAGGAAGAGCTGGCAATGATCACAGTATACTATGTTATACAAGTGTGTTTGATCACATATGTGTGCATGAAAACAGCAAAATCATTGCTAAGCAGGAGGAAAAACACATGCTACCTCCAGCATACTTACATGCAGGGTTTTATATTCTTTACTAAATCATAGATTTTTTTATTTTTTACATTTTACCATTTCTTCTGTTAGAAAATTTAGAAATGATAAGAGTTAAGGTTTTTTTTTTTAGTTTGATCCCTCTTTAGAAATGAAGGTCAACAGGGTGAAGTAGTGTGAGTGTAATGTTTGCTGTGGCGAGGGAGGCCTGCTTTAAGATTACCAGGCAGGAAACTCTAGTTTATGAGTATAATAATGTGAATGTGTTTTTGTATGACAGAAAAAAAGATTAGATAGATTAGACATGGATGGATTTTGTATTTGTAGCTTGGCTCATTAAAAAAATAAAAATGTGGTTGGTGTGCAAATAATATGGGTTGTCAGGAGCAGTTAAGAGAGATTTTGATGTTTTCCATCTGTGGAGGATGATGCAAGAGATGCTATCTGGTCATATTTGTTTTCAGCTCAAATCAGATTCCAGGGTTGTAGTTTGCTTTTTATGCATCTGTGAATGTCTGTGTGTGCGCCTGTTGTCATGCAAACAATACAATATTACTGTGTGGTTACCTTGAATCTACCTGTATGGCAAAGAAAATCTAGTTCTGATGCGACTTCCTGAGTTTCAAACATAAATACTTTAAAGAATCATGACAGTGGTTTTTGATCTGCACGATAATAATGGTAACGACAGATGGAATATTCCCTCTACAGCATTTTAATTAAGATTGTTTATAATCAAACATCAAATCAAGAACACATTTAGCTCAAAAGGTCACAGGGATTTTAATAAAGATGGCGACTCTACAGTTGTAGGTAGCATTTCCTAAACATAATTAACACATTCAGTAATTCCACTCATATTAGCAGCTCTAGCCAAGTGAAAAGCTAGCAGTGGCTGTTGTGGGGCTGCATTACTAATGTTGTGAAGCTGTGCCTATCCCAAAGGCACTTCCTCAAATCTAAAGAGTAATTTGCTTGAAGTTAGTATCACCCGAGAATAAGATGCATTTCACCATGATCTCTTGCCCTATTCAAAATAATGACAGCATTTCCATAATGGAAATGCTGTCCTTTGCCATCTTACCTGTCAAGGCAGCTATACATGCACAATGACAGTGCAGGATTGGCTGCCTTAGGAAAAACAGAAGAAATTTGATGCATCTAGGATTTGTTTTTTCCCTTTCCAGTTTATTTTGTGGCAAAAAAAATCACACACAGGTATAGTCAATACAACACCAAAGTAACACCCAATAATTACAGATTTCTTTGAGAAGTAACTGATGAACTCAAATAGTAAAATGTAGGCGCTGCATTATTATTTACACCAAAAAAGCTGTCTACAGACATCTCATAGCTGCACACGTGAGTGAAATCCTGTCACCTCATCATCAAATGCTACGATCAGTGTTAATCTGTGTCTTTAAGATTCCACTCCGTCACTGTTAAGTCATACTCCGGTGCGTTCCGCGCCTTCATTTCCACAAACCAGATGAGATTTATTGTCCCCATTGTTCAAGTGTATTAACTGGAATAGATGTGATTAAAAATGGATTGCATCTCTCTTTGCTCTCCCGCTCATTTTCATTCTCCAAATATGACCCTTCGTTCTTAGGAAAATGAGATTTGGGACGGCAAACACGCACACGCAACACCACCTTCCTCACCTCCAACACAGAACACACTCTTTCTGTGTCATTTATCTATAATGACTTTGTGAATAGTGTCACCGAGAGCTCCCGTCTCTCTCCCCACCTAACTATCCAGTCACTCACTCACTCGGCCTAACCCAATCAAGTGGCTTTTAATGAACTTCAAACAAGTGTTATCACCCAGTTCAACGCCTGCCATGCTTCACTACCATCCCCCACCCCCCAGCTCCATCTGTGAGGGGGCTCACCTTATCTTCTCTCCTTCTCTTCATGCTTCTTCCTCTTCTCTCTTTGACATGCTAAAGCTTCTCCTGTCACTTGCTTACCAGTGTTTCTCCTCCATTTGCTACATTCTTTTGTTGTTTCTTGCTCTCATTTTGCCTATTTGGCTGTCTCTATTTACCACTCTGGCAGAAAAATGTAACATTTTGCAAAGTGCTCAGAGAAGCGCTGCTCTGTTTACTATCTTTACTTGCTTTGCCATCTCCCTCACCTTTGCGTTCTGCCTGTCACTTTCCTGTTGTCTCGCCAAAGCTTCTCATGCCTCTTGTCCCCGCTGATCACCTCTCTTTGTATGTCATTTTATCTTCTGTCCATCTCATCTCCTCTCCTAACCTCTACCTCTTCCTTCTCCTCTTTGTTTCCCAGAGAAGTCATAGTTTCTCTATATTTAACCAGCGACTCACACCTGAATTGATTGGCTGTTAATTTTAGACCTCCAATTGCTAAGTGATTCTTGGCTCACTCATACGCTCCCTCTCCGTGTCATTCATTCCCGTTTGTTCAACACAGGCAGGAATCAACCTTATTTTGGAACTGTCTCCTTTACATAGAATATTCAAAGTTGATCAGAGAAAAAAAAGGGGGAAAAAACCAACAAACACTTGTTCATATCAGTTCATCACAAGTGGCCTGGGTTATTGATATAATTGATGTTCACCCATGAGGATAATGACAGTAAGTGTACAGGTACCTTTTGATCTGGCCCTGCACTCAGTGATGTGAAGAGGTCCCGGGACTGTCTATCCAAGAGGCACAACTCATCTATACTCAACAACAAAAGCTACGCAAATGAGAGCACTAAACTCTAAAAAGGCACACAGTGAAGTGGCCATCTCATCAAATCAAATGAATGTAATTAAAGTACTGTTGCCCGATGAGTCACTGATCTGATACCTCAGTGTCAGGTTTTATTTATATTTCTCACGCAAAGATCACTCGTGTCAGAATGGACTTAATTCAGCTTTGCTTTAACGTGTGATGTTATTTTAACATCGAAAACATTAGGGCTTTGAACGGGTTGAATGAATAACAGCAAGATGTCTAAACTAGCCATTTTAGCACTGAAAAAGGTCATTTTAGATGAGTTTATTTTATTTTTGTGATTCCAAAAGGGACAATCATTGATGCTTTACTGTTTTAAATTATCCATGATACTTTATTCATTGTTGCATAACGTGTTTTTCTATGTCTCTCACATATGAAGGATTTGAAGTGAAACTGATTGAGTTTGTCTGCAACATTTAGCCATTCTTCCAATGAGACAATGAAGTGTAAAATGAATTTGGCCCCACTGATCTAATAACAGTTATGTATTGAAACGCTGACCCAACTTTCTTGTCTTATCTTTCAGGGGTGTCCTCAGTTGGAGCGTGCCAAAGAGATACTGGTGCCAGTCAATGTGGTGAAGCCTATCACCCTGGAGGCTAAGAACCTCCCCCAGCCCCAGTCTGGACAGCGAGGGTACGAGTGTCTGCTAACCATCCAAGGAAATGAGCACAGAGTTCCTGCCCTTCGCTTCAACAGCTCTTCATTGCAGTGTCAAAACACATCGGTGAGGAGTGTGTCTTTGTTTTAATCCCACCTACACACAAATACATTCTGAATAAAGACATCCCATTTCTATAAACTTAGCTTTGTGACTATCATGCACATACACACACCAATTCAAACTAAGGCAGTGTGGTCTCTCATCTGGACAGTAGCTGGATGAAATAAGAACCTGACTTTGTCTCTACTGTGCATATATCCCTCCAGTGATGATCCAGTAATTGACTGAATAAGCCTTTGACAGCAAGCATGAAAAAGGTTTTATGCTGGTCTTGATGCTGATCATCTGTTGATACAATAACACCCCATCTTCCTGTCTATCTTCATCACTCTAAGTGTGTGTGTGTGTCAGTGTCTGCTTGTCAAGACGTCTTTAGGATTTGTGTGCGTAATCACAGCACATTCCAAATATTGTACTTTGATTGAGCAGTGAAAGAGGGAAACTGTAATTTAGCGTAAAATGATGATTTTAGCATTAACCCTCTATGCTGCTAGTGTTACAGAAGCAAATTGAAAATAATCTTATCTTTTAGCACTGCATGGTGTGTATAGTGTGTGCATGTTTTAGTTTGTGTGGGTATTCAAAATGTGTATAGCCAGTTGTTGATGTTGTGTTTGTCTGAAGGGTTTTGGATGTGGAGATAAAAAGGCAGTTTAAAGACTTTTCCTTCTCTCATATTCTCTACCTTCCTTCTTCGGTTGCCATGGTGATAGTATTTCTATGATGGGATGGAGATGAGTAGTCTTCATGTGGAGCTGACCGTCATCTGGAATGGAGATTTCACCATTGACAACCCCTACCATAATAAAGGTAAGTATTAACACAGGCACTGGCACGTGTATGTTCATGCAGACACTCCGACACATATACACACACATGCAGTTCAAATCATTCATTGTCTCTAACAAACTCTCATTTAAACATACACAACAAAGCTGCTGCCTAGCCATTGTTGCCCTTGGAGCCTGTCTCCATGGCAACAAGGAGGGTGGTGTGTTAAGGTGAAGCATCCATTCCCTGATGTTGCGATGAAGAGTGGTTAACTTTAACACATCCTCTCTTTCCTTCGATGGGTCCCTTTCCAGCTGGCTGTATGGCACATCGCTGTTCCAACTTCTTTTTCCATTTCTACACTATTCTCTTTTCCTCTGTGTCTCTTCTATCCGTCGACATCTCACTGAGAATTTGACAATTGATCCGTCTCCATCGTCACCACTTTTCTTCACAGCAAAATTAGCAAAAAAAAATGCTGAAAAATGTATCAATTAATTACCAATGCAAGGTGAAATCTATAATAGATTTATGCATGCAAATCCCATTTATCATCGCTGTCTGGATGGATACAGAACACAATGTAAATTATATGTCTCTTCTGGCAATCTCATTTCTTTCTACATACAGCTCGTCTACTGCTTGTATCTGGGTTGTGACAGCTCTGTGCTCCATTTTTAGTCATTCACCTGCTTAGCTTGTTTTAGTTTGGCCAGTGGCGATCCACCACTGTTATGATTCAAGCAAAAACAGGAAAACATCAGTATGCTGGGGGTTGTAGTTCCCTGACAGGAACCTGGCTCATTCCCACCAAAGGCAGTTGAGTCGGGGCTTGTTGAATATACTGTTGAAATGTGAATTATACACCAAAATGACAGTGCTGTGAGGCAAAGTTTGTAAAGTGTTTGTGGTTATTTGCATGAGTGTGAGCGTCAAATTGTCTTCAAAACACATCCCTGAGCATAAGTGCAGAATCAAAGAAGCATCAAAAGTAACAGAGTGAAGGAGATGCTTGAAATAGAGAGTGCTCCTCAAACCACCTCCTACCTTTGTTTGCCTGCGGGGGAAGCAGCTCCCTGGGCATTTTTTGATGGGCAGATCACACACACATCTAATGGCAATTAAAAAGAAAATGGCTGGTCTGTTTCCATGGAGATATGTTAAATGTGTGGTGGGTGAGGAGAGATAGGAGGCAGCGTTGAAGGAGTCTCACAGAGACAGGGTGGGAGGGAGCACCGGTGATGGAGAAGATGATAGATGCAGCGATTGTGAGATTTTTTTGTCGTTTGTTTGTGTTTAGATGTTTAACATTTTAATAGAATTCCTCTGAAATAAGTGCTAGTGCATTTGCAGCTCATGATTTTTCCAACTTTTGTTCACTTCTCTCATATTATCTCCCTCCCGACGTATTTCCTCCACCCCCTTCTCATTGCCTCTTTCCTCCTTTCTACGCAGTCACTCTTTACAAGTGCGATGCTCAGCGTGGAAGCTGTGGTTTGTGTTTGAAGGCCCAATCAAAGTATGGCTGTGTTTGGTGCAAAGGAGAGAACCGCTGCACCCTCAAGCAACACTGCCCCCACCCTGAGAACCAGTGGCTAGAGCACAACGGAATTAACAGCATGTGCACCAATCCACGAATCACACAGGTGAGACACACGTACACACTCTGGGGAGGGGGGGGGGATGCATCAATACCACATATGTCCCAGACTCCAGAGAGGTGACACATTAGCACTTGCAATGGCAATAATAATGGAAGTGCATTTCCCCGTCAAAGCCACTGAATATACACCTTAATTATACTTCAGTGATGAGAACATTTTTATCTCTAAGACAGTGTTTCGGTAGATTATTTTAACATAATGGCAGAAGCTGTGAGTCACCATCAGCTATTCAGTCTGACAGCTTTTGAGAGGAAGGACATTTTACGTGTTTTCACACCGCAGTTACATAACACTTAAAGTTTGATTGATAAAATAAAGTTACTTTAAATGTGAACATGCGAACACTCAAAAACCTCTAAGAGCTAGAAAGACAAATCATCCTCGCATTGGCCAGTTGTCATTCATCTGCACAGATGTTCACACAAACCGCCACTTAACCTGTCATCCTGAGAGCACCACACGGGGTAAATGGACTTGACCTGTGCAAGACATAATAGAATAGGGCAGCTGCAGATGTGACATGGGTCAGCGAGATGAAGGATACCAGGGCTCAAAGGAAAGATGAATGGAAAGCTGCCCAGATGACAGCGGAGGATAGGTTGGCTTTACTTATAAGAGGGATGGTGATGGATGAGTAGACAAAGTTGGAACGGATTCACATAAGGCTGAAGGACTTGGAGAAGACCCTTATTGCCTTTTTCTGTGGAAAAAAGTCAGGAGTAAATGGTGAAGGTCTGAAGGTAAGGTATAAGGCTAAGGTTAAAAAGAGAGAGAAATTTCCATAGTAGTCCTAGAAAGTAACTGATATGGACAGAGAAAAAAAACAGGAATGGAATCCTTTCCTCACTATTTATCCTGCACAGACCAGCTTATATAACTGTCTGGCCTGATGGAGAGAGATCATTTAAGTAGTTATACAAATTAGCTGGAAAAAACTTCATTCCTAATTTATTAAGGAAAATTACAAAAATCTAAGAGGCAAACGTTTTTGAATCTTTGCTTCAACCAATGATCAGTCCAACATGTCAGCTTTAAGGAATTTTAGCCATTTTCTCTGTACAAAAATGCTGCTGTTGGATTTTCCCACATGAACTGCTCACTTTAGCTTCTTCTGAAACATTTCTTTTGAGTTAACATCAGCACTTTGACTTTTACAATCATTGACCTTATTCTCTGCAAATCTTTCTTTTAGAATAACTCTTGTGCCAAGTGTTGTCTTGATGCATTACACACTTTCTGTGGAGATTCAATTCGTGTTCTGCTGTCATTTTCCTCTAAAACATTTTTCATAAATCTAAATTCATTATTCAGTCACAGATGAAATATTGCACTGATGCTGGGAAGCAGATATTTCTTTTATTCAAATATAACTTTGCTCTTTTAAACAAAAAAAATATTTCTTTTTTTTGCATTTATAAAAAAAAATGTCAACGTTCTGCTGGTGTGTTGCTTTTGTGGCTTTCTCCTTGCAGCTGTGTTATGCACACCATTGTTGTTCAGTGTTCTCCTGACGAGACATACCTTAAGGCAGGGGTGTCTGAAGTCCGAGGGCCGCTGTCCTGCAGGTTTTCAATGTTTCCTTGCTTCAGCACACCTGACTCAAATTAAATGGACCCAACAGTCTATGAAGTTCTGCACAATGACTCATTAATTTAAGTCAGGTGTGTTGGAGCTGGGAAACATCAAAAACCTGCAGGATTGTGGCCCTTGAGGACCAGAGCTGGACACCCCTGCCTTAAGGTGTTTTGAAGTAACCCCAGGGTGCTTTGTGAATTTGCAGCCAACTCTTTGTTGGTCAGCTACTCTTGTAGCTGACCAATTTGAATTAGATAGATTGATTAGAATTAGATAGCTTTGAGTCTTAAGGTGGTTATGTAACGTTTTCCAGGCTATAGTTCCACAAACATGCTGTGAAAATGTTTTTGCCTCTTCTGTGTAATATTGGATCATTTTCCTCAATGGGTCAATGACCAATGAAGTATTATATTTCTTTTCCGTACATTTAACTGTGTTCACTTGGCTGCTTTTATGACGTTTATGAGAAAATCTGATATTTTAGGCCTCGTTTATGGTACAATTCTGAAGGACTCCCAAACTGTCAAACACCACATTAGATGTTTTTAAATCAGCAGACTTACTTACTTGATCATCCTCTCCTACTCAAACTCGACTCAAATTAGTGATTATTACTTACTTGGACAAAATCAAGTCAGGAAGGCAAGGTGAAGTAGGTAGTACTCTGTCCCTCCTTTCACTCATTAAAGAGGCCCTTCATTTTCACTTCATCATTCCTCCTCTTTAGTGTTTGTCTTCACCCAGAGCAGAGGATTTATTCTGGGAGACAGGTCTGTATTTCTCCCCACATCCCCGAGGCTGCAGACGGAACATATTGCAGCCTTCTCACGTTCCCCATAAAAACTGTCAGTGGTGAGGAGTGAGGACTTTCCCAAGACAACCCAGACTCTAATGCATTCTAATACGTTCATTATAATGACGTCTCCCATCAACAATATGAGCTAGAGAGACTTGCACAGAAAGATGAAAAGAGAAAGGGGGAGAAAGGAAGAAGTGATTAAGTGTTTGCCTCTACTCAACCGTCAATTATCTTGTCAAAGTCACAAATCTAATCAACGCCTCATTTTATCCCTCCCTCCCTTTCTTGCTCGTTCTTGCTGCTCTTCTGTCCTTTAATATTTCTCTTTAAGTTATTCCTCCTCTTCAAATACTGTGTTTTGGATAAATGGAGAGCCACAAGGCAATGTCTGCAATCTCTTTTAATTGCATGTATTGTGGCCCTTTTTCCCAAAAGGCCCTTTTTTTCATTAGGATATCAGCAGGGAGCCGTATTAATCAGAGACACTGGAGTATATGATAACGATATCTCTCACATGGCAGTCTCAGGACTTGTGCTGTGCGTGACCTGGCTTGAGCTTATTTCTTTGATTTGATTGGTTATATTTTTTCCTTGAGCTATTTCAATTAGACATTTGCCATCCCTGCGAAAAATAATCAAATACTCAAATTAAAATCCTTTGATGTACTTACAGGTGTAACATATGGAATATCTTCCTATAATAAAAAGCAGCTGTAAACTGTAAGATAAAGCCACACTCACTCATTCAGCACTCTACCTGTCAGGTGAAAACCACAGGGGGTCACGCTGCCATCTTTATGCTGAGCTAAAAAACACCGTTACAGCTGCCATTAAAGCTGGCTTGTGCCTACAGCCTGCAGGACTTCTATTTGGCAGAGACAAATTGGGACAGGCTATTTTTTGCCAGTTTGTAACATCCATCCATGTGGACAGGTCTGAGGGTGTATACATACACAAATGCACACACTAGCCTAAAGGAACCTTTGTGAGAAAAGTGTTGATGGATGTTGCAACCACCTTATCTGCAATGAAAGATGCTACTGATAAATCAAAAGGACACTGATTATTGCAAAGATGTCACCCAACGTGAAGATTTCTCTTCATCTTGTTTAATAGATTGTTGTGGATTTCAGTTAATAACAAATTGAGGAATGACAGACCATTGACCCTGAGTTTTGACCTTTGAGCTGTCAAGGGAGCTGATACATGGTTGATTGTTTAGTTTTTTTACTGCAGTCATCTGTAACACGGCCCTCTGCTTGAGGTGTTTTTAATTTTTTCTAACTCAAAAATTTAACTTAATTAATATGCAGCATTTTTTGCCTTCTTGTTCAGTTCTAGTATCTATATGTTTTTTGGGGGGTTTTGTTCTATGATTGAAATATTACATTGATTGAGGTTGAGTACATTTTTGGATAACCAGCTTTGAAATACTATTTTCTTGGCAATGGTTGGAGGAGGGATGATGACATCCCTTTTATTTCTCTATTTTCTGCTTGCTATTTGCCATAAAGCAAGAATAACTCCATTTAACAAAATAACATGTATAAAATCATCAAGAAAGATTTGAATCTCAACAGATCACCCCCCTCCGGGGCCCCAGGGAGGGTGGCACACGTGTTACTATCCGGGGTGAGAACCTGGGACTGGACTTCAGAGAGATTCAGGGTAATGTGAAGGTGGCTGGAGTGGAGTGCACCCCCATACGTGATGAATACATCCCTGCTGAACAGTAGGTCACATTTTATGACTGATTTATAGGAAATGAGCAGCACAAAGTAATAATGCATCTTCATGTACTTGTTCTCAACTTAACCTCCTGCTAGGTGGTTTTGTCATAATACTCAGGTAGTAGTAATGTTTATCCTGGAAACTTTTTTCTCTTCTACTTTTTTCCCTACAGCATTTAAACAGTGTAAACAGTAAAGTTAAAAAGCCCAAGCAGTTCAGTCTGATAGCTGATCATGTGTGTTTGTGTGTGTGTGCAACAGTTTAACTGTAATAATAATAATAATAATAATAATAATAATAGTAATGATAAACTGTTACACTAACACCTATTTGGCCATCTCTTTATACCAGAGAAAATTTGAATGGAAACTAAAGTGTCAGCATACATGAGACTTGCAGAGTAGGTGTGCTGCAGTGTACAGTCAGTAGGTTAATGCTTCATAGTCACATGCACAGAAGCAGCTGCACTTGCTAGTGCACTTGCACTAAGAATCATTTTAGTAAATTCTGGAGGTTAGATTTAGTTGACATTTGAGTTTAATCCAGAGGTTGGGCTTCTTACAGGTGCCGTCTGTCCAATTAGTTTAAAGTTGGCTTATCAACAGACCCAGTGCTTCTGCTCAGAAAGAAAGTTATGTGCCAGCACTTTCTAAGAAAATGCTGACCCAGCAGAAGAAGTAGCTGCATTTGAGGTCATATGTAAAAGGATAGACTTTTCCTCTTTCTCCCACAACTTGTCTGTGTGTGGGAGGTGATGCTACAGCCAAATAATGCATTATTTTACAAAAGTTTTTACACAGGTTTATGTTATTTCTTATTACATAATCTGCTTTGTATTTGCTGGCAAGTCAAACCGCAATAATCCAAACTGTTTTCCTTTTTTTTAGTCTTTCTTTAATAAGATTATTTCTCCGTGTGGGATACAGCACATGTGGTTGTGTATTTGCTACATTTGCATTTATTCTAGCAAATTTTACAATGATGGCTGTGTGTTTTCAGGATTGTGTGTGAGATGGGTAAAGCAGAGGAGAGCCAATACGCATGGAATGTGCAAGTCTGTGTTGGGGTTGGACCATGCAGACCTGATTATATTGCAAAATCCTCGAGATATTATTACTTTGTGGTAAGTGTCTATTTTTGATTTCTACTTTTTATAACCATATGGAATTTTTAAAGTTTGGAAAAGGTTTTTTGATGGTGAAAAAGACTTTATTGTTGAACTATTGCATGCCGCATTTTGCCTCTATGAGCAAAACGGGAAGCATGCTGCATATGTCACCCTCTCTATTTTATCACCTTGCTCGTAGGTGGTCTGTGTTCTCATTTACTCTGTTGATATATGTTGTTTATTTGGCTGTGTTCCCACTTGGCAGCTTTTCTCTCATGTACGCATCAGCAGTGAGACATGACTGGCAGTCACTAATGAGCACAGGATGAGACAAACACTGATGGTTTAAAAAAAATTTTTTGACAAGAACTCCTAAAAACACACATTTACACCCTCGCTGTGTTCTTTCAACACTCACTCTGCAAACAATCACTCACATTCTGGCACGCTCTGAAATAAATTTGCAGTGGTTGCTTTTATGTACTCGTTTTATTCTCTGGTATCATTTTTAGTGTTATCCATTAATGGGTGCTGGCCGAGGTTTATTTGTCAGTGGGGTCTCTGCACAGGCTGGAGATGACACTTTGCGGAGGTCAAATGCCTGAAAGAAAACATCAGCCACTGCTGTGATAGTTTAATTCAAAAGTTTCCAACATGTCCTACTGGATCAGAGTGTGCAGGATTGGGTTCACGAATTGAATACTGTTCAATAAAATGCTTCATTCGTCCGTTTAGGTTAAGTCCAGTTTTTTACATACAGAAACAATAGTTATTTGTTCATATTCCCTATAACACATTTTATATTTATTTCTTGACTTTGACGTAAATTTCTAAAATGCATTAAATCTATTATAAAATTTTAAACCCAGTTTAACCTAAAACTGTGAATACAGCTTGACTTTGGTTCCCAGTTACTGACCAACCTTCATCTTGCACATTTCAGTCAGCTCATGGTCTCTTTGTCATTTATTGCTTTTGAGTAATAGAATTTCACTTTTTAAGTGCCTCATCTCACCTTCTGATTGATTTTTTTTTTACACACAAACCTCTACCTTTTTTCCCAGGTTCCACGGATCATCAGCCTCAAGCCGAGCCGAGGGCCAGTCTCTGGGGGAACAATAGTCAACATCACGGGCACCCACTTTGATGCTGGGAGCCATGTGTCAGTCATGTTTAAGGACCAGCCTTGCACTTATCTGAGGTTAGTGTGAACAAGACTGGGCTGACCCTGCCAATCACACTTACAAAGTCAATTAAAAGCTCTGTCAAAGTCAGTTTTTGTCAAACTGCTGACAGCTCTTCTGTAAACAGTGATGAAATGTATTTGGAACAAAAAAACTTGGTTACCAGAAAATTCCACCTGATCATAATGGCAATGTTAACTATTATTGAATAAGATGTTTTATACACAACTCTAAGTTCGGTCAATAAAATATTTACTGGGGTCCAATTTGACAGCCAATCAATCATATTAGTTATTACATTTTATTGACTTTTTGAATAATTTACTACTTTGTACCAAGAGTAATAAACAACTGAAGTCATTTGCCCCAAGTGTCTTCACAAAGTAATATACTGTGCCAGGGTATTAAAATGTTCCTGATCAAAAAAGAATCCTTTCTTTGTCTGTTGTAGATGTGTGAATACAGCATCAAGCTAACATTGCAGTTTCATGTCACTAATGCTTCATCCTGTCATGACCTTAGGAGGGGCGGCCAGTGGCTAACCTGCCGAACCCATGCTTCCCTGCATGGCTATGGAAACGTGTCTGTGTCTGTGAGCATAGATAAGGCCCAACTTCAGAAAGACCTGCAGTTTGAATATGTAGAGGATCCCACCATCACCAAGATAGAGCCGGAGTGGAGCATATACAGGTATATCAAAAGGCTGCATATAGTCTTCTCTAATTTGACAAAACCAGACTAAGGCCAGTCAGGAAAAAAAAAAAGTACCTGCCAAAAATGTTCACTTTGATAATTTTTTCTTTCATCTTCAAGTGGACATACTCCAGTGACAGTGACAGGAACTAACCTGGACATCATTCAGACCCCACTCATCAGAGCCAAATACAACGGCCATGAAACACTCAATGTAAGTAACGGCACAACGTAAATGACTGATAAACCTAACTATCTTGTTGTTATTGTTAAAGTTATCTAGAGGTGTTGGATTGTTTTCATTTCCAAAACACACTAAGTTTAACATTGTGGTGTTTTGGATAGCACAGCATTGTTCAAAACTGGAATGAACTGACAAAGAGAGGATTGGCATATGTTTGGTGAGAGAGTAAAAATATCATAATGAACAATCTGTACTATCTCCACTTAAACTCCCTCGGCAGCTAAACTCCCCAGGGGAAGCCAACAATTGTAGATGTCAGTGATTTTTTTTTTTCTTAAATGTATGATTTCCTTGCTCTTGCTCAGTTGCACCTGTAGATAAAAGCTCATAGCACTGAAAGCTTAGAGTGAAAATAAACAGGTTGCAAAAACCAAATAAAAACTACTGTAATTTGTCTCCATACTTAACAGAGACATTTTGACACTGAACTAAAACCCACAGAGACCAGCCCTTGTCAAATTATTATACCTTATTTACTCTAGGGAGGATAAAGAAATTCATACAAGGGTTTGTCTCATTGAAAGAAAGAGGGAAACGAAAGATTGGTAATGCTATATCCATGGTTGATTTGGACATAAACCTGCAGCACGTTTATCATCTGTGTTCACGTGTCTGTGCTGGGCACTGCGTCTCAAGCTGACTGTGTTTCCACACAATTTGCCCACATCTCACTTTCTCACTCTGACACAACTCAGATTTAAATAAGAAAGAGTCCCAAACAAAACGACATTTAAAGCATTTTAAGTGACATGTGACCACAGACAGGAGTTTTTGTTTCTCTGCTTTCCAGTTACCTTGCTGTACCTGACATGTACCATCGCATGATACAAGTCAGTGATGTCCTGAAGACCTTACAGGATTTGTCAATTCTGATGTTCAAGGAGCCAATTAGAATGACAGGCAGTAGTTTGAATGACTGCATGGCAGAGGTTACCGTGGAAATGTGAGACGTCTGAGAGGGGGACCTGTGCTGCTGGTTGATTTGTCAGTGTCCTGACAGGCGGAGAGGAATGGAGATGTTCAGGGTATATTGAGAGGCGTGGGACATTTCAGTGACAGATCAATCTGTCATTGCTTATATAGCTCACTTTAAGTTGTAAATAAAGAATAAATGAATAATCTGAATTGCATCACGTGTCAAATGAGACCATACCAAAGACACAATTGAAGGATGAGACGAGATACAAAATGAGGTATGAGACACTGTAATTGGGCGAGAGAAGTAAAACATAGAAAGATGAGTGAAGGAGTAAGATTGTAAAGATCACAGGGAGGAATAATGGATTGGGAAAAAGAACTGAGAAGAGGCTGAGGGGATCTTTGTAAAGATTAATGAAAGAAGAGTAAGACCCAATTATCACTCCTGGATCTCCAAACATCAAAGCTGATTGTGGTGAGACTGTACATAATCTCGATCGGCAACTTATTTGGTGGCTCCCTTTGAGGAGGAAACTCAAACAGATCATTTTCTCCGCTTTTTGAACTCTTGCTTGAAGAAACACACACGAGTGACATATAAGAGACTAATAACTTTAGATTGAATGGTTTAGCATAAAACAAAATTGGTAAAGTCAAAGGCTCAAAAGGGTGGAGCTTGACTGACCAAAAGGCATGAGTGACATGATCAGAAAAAAATAATGCATATTTGTATAAATGCTGTCGTTTTCACAAGATGAATATATTCACAAATTACTTCTTACTCTTTGTGTGTCCTCAAGCTATGTGAGGTGCTAAGCCCCACATCCATGGTGTGCCAGGCTCCAGAGCTGCCCATCAGCTTAGCGAGGCAACAGGAAGTCCCTGAAAGACCGGATGAGTTTGGATTTAAATTGGATGATGTGCAGTCTCTGATGGCACTCAACAGCACCAACTTTATCTACTACCCAAACCCAGAATTTGAACCAATTAGTGCCTCTGGAGTTTTGGAGCTTAAACCAGCATCACCCATTATACTGAAAGTATGTAAAGGGATAACATTCCTACATGTTACTATCAATTTATTGCTTTCTTTTTTAAAGTTTGAGTGAATACTTTGCTGATAATAAAATCCTCTGTAAGTAAACACTATGTTTGTGTCTATGCTAAGTTGATATTTCAATCATAATACACTGCTGAACATAATTCAGCATTAACTATTAGAAATAAATTCACAGCCCTGTAAATATTAATCATGGGGATATTGAATAACCTTTTTAAAAACAATTGAAGACCTTTACATATAACTTATTTACAAGATAGTTTGCTGTTTGATCATATCTCTCAGTCCCAAGTATTACTGATTATGTATGATTTTCTCCTGCAGGGGCGGAACTTTGTTCCACCAACTAACAGTGGGAATGGAAAGCTGAACTATACAGTTCTGATTGGTGAGAAGCCCTGCACATTAACAGTGTCAGATACCCAGCTTGTCTGTGATTCACCCAACGTGACCGGTCGACACAAGGTTTTGGTGAGTGATACAGCAGAAAAACAGAGATCAACATTCATGCAATGGATAGGTTGGCTGTGGTGGGAGAAGCAGACCTTTAAAAATCAATAGACAGTTGAGAATCAGACATTCCTCGTGTTGCTTTCTATCCATCCCCTTGTCCATTCTCGAACAGACTGCAGCCATAATCCAATCAGCCATGTGGTTCCTGTTAATGCCCACAAGCAGACAAAAGACAAACAAATAACCCTTCAATAAGAAAAATTACAGCCCGAGCAAACTCAATAAAGATTCCATTTGTGGTTTTAAGAGGAACCACTTTGAAGAAAGCGTTTCCTGATGTTACCACCTGAACCCAGAATCACAGAAAGATAAGAATGCATTACTGTAAAACATTTAGATGTACAAATAAACAAAGTGTGTAGTCACTGCAAATCAATATGTCTGTCTGAGTTTAGGTTAGACCTTGATTTTAGAGAAATAAATGCTGTACACACCGAAAATGTGATCAAGAGAGGAAATATGTTTCGCTTTAAGCACCACACTTTAATTTGAGTTAGATTATTTTTTTCATCTTAATGGTTCAAATATTGAAATTATCGCTCAGTTACATGTAAGTGAAGTTCTTTGCTAAAAGCAATTTTCTCTTTTTTTCTAACAAATTGTGTTTCTCTGTCACAAGGCACGCGTTGGCGGTATTGAGTTTTCCCCAGGTGTGGTCCACATCACTTCCGACAGCCAACTTGGCAAAACGGCGATCATTGGCATTGCTGCAGCCGGTGCCCTCCTCATCCTTTTCATTGTGGTGGTGCTCATTGCCTATACCCGCAAGTCTCGTGAGAGTGACCTGACTCTGAAGAGACTGCAGATGCAGATGGATAACCTTGAGTCTCGTGTAGCTCTGGAGTGCAAAGAAGGTAAGAGGTTTGAGATGATGTTGGAAATGTTCATATATTTTATATCCTAAAATAATTTTACTAAGTCATCATAAAGCACCCCTCTGTTAAAGATTGTGCTCACCCACAGTTCTGTTGAGAATGTGAGATTTTAAACAAGAACAAATGTAAAAAGATGTTTTCTTGTGATTTTTCAGCTTTTGCTGAACTGCAGACAGACATTCATGAGCTGACCAGTGATCTAGATGGTGCGGGTATACCTTTCCTGGACTACAGGACCTACACCATGAGGGTCCTCTTCCCAGGCATTGAGGAGCATCCTGTACTGAGAGATCTAGAGGTAAGGCTGAAGATTTGAATACAAAAGAAGTACTACATTTAGAATGTTTTATATTTCATTCCTGTCCGACACTTTTTCAACAAATGTGCTTTTTCATTAAAGGAGACATATTATGCACTTTATTCCCAATCTTAAACAATTCTCTGATATATCATTTAAATCTTGG
>JAOXYM010000025.1:15980862-15994820 GCA_028567055.1 Leptatherina wallacei | reverse complement strand
CGTGACTTAGAACATTGTAAGAGACTATTCCAAGGACTTATAAAAGTGATTTTTGCATAATATGTCCCCTTTAAACAGAAAATTGTATTTCAGCAAAGTAGGGTTAACATAAATTCCTGAAAAGAGACATGAGACGTTCTTACCAATTTTCCCTTTCAATTAGATGTCCTACATAGAGCAGACAGTGTGTGTCTCATTTATTTTCAGTCTCCATCAAGTACTAGTCACAATGCAATTAGCCTTATTGGAAATGAGAGCGAAATGAGCAAGCAAATTAACAATGTGGTGGGTCGCAGTGGGTGAAATTGACGCTGAAGTTGTTTGTTGTTGCTGCCTGGTAAACAAAAGCCCTGTGACGGCTGACAACAACACTTTTGCAAAAACAAACGAGGCATACCTTAAATCAGGAGTGTGCTCTCATTAATAACTCTTAACGATATGAGACGCCATGTCATTTTCTCTCTCCACCTCAAAAACAAATTAAAAGTCAATCACAGGGAGAAAAGCAAAAGAATAAAGAAAAAAGAAAAAAAATCAAGCCATTTATCCCCAGTGGTGACATTGATAGACAACCATAATTGAGCAGGTCATCTTGTTCCATTAAAAGAATGATGGACCCCCATTTCACTGCCTTCAGGGTTAGGCACTCCATCCCTGATGAGAATTTCCCAGTAATAAGCAATATTAATTATGATTTAATTGGTATAAATATCAAACTATATGGGGAGTATGATGTGGAAAAGGAGCCTAATGGAGAAAGCAGGGGGCTTATCTTGGGCTGTTGATGACCGCTTAATTGTTATTGATGTGTTGGATAATTTAAAGTCAAGTCTTGATAATATGCCGCAGACAGAAATAGGACAGGTTCTGGAAAGTCTAGGGTCACTTAAAGAGTGTGAAGTTTTCTCGAATGAATTATTTAAAGACATGAAGTGCTCAGTTGAAGTATGAAATATGTTGAGAAGGCTGTTGGAATTTAGTCTGACATGTTTCAACTCAATAAAGCCAGTTTCTTGACATTTAATCAGCTCTTTGCAACTATTAAGGTTTATTCAAGGCATAATAACCATATTCCATTGTGGGTTTTGCTTCTGCTTCACACCTGATCGTTTTTTGTGTTTTGCCATGAATAATGTGCATGCTTGAAAAGTTCCAGCATTCGGACACGTTTGGATGCTTAAATGTACTACGTATTTTGTCAAGCTGTATGAAATTAGACATGCAACCGAACAATGACTCCCGGCAGACTACAACTACCTCAAGGAAAGGTAAAAAGACAGAGCATATGTGAGCTGACAGCTGCATTGGGTGCAAAGAGATGCTGTCTTACCATGAGTGCTCTTGACAGATAAAAAACATAATCTCCTTTGGTGCTATTTATGAAAAAAAAAAAGAAAAAAAACAGAGAAGAGAACACGTGTTGTAAGTTACAAGCATAAATGGTGCAGAGATGATATGAGCTCCGAAGAGGAGAATTCACGGCACTGCTCCCTTTCAAGTTGCATTAATATGGAACACAGTGCCATCGAAATAATAAACATTCCCTAAAGAGGCTCGGTGTTTCCCAGCCTTTATTCTCAACCTTCAGATGAAATCTGACAAAAGCTGGAAATATTAAACTTCCATCTGGATACCTCCATTTCTTCCTCACATTTTATTTATTTTCTCTTTCCATCCTTATTTCACCAAGGCTGACATGGCAACTGTTAAATTCACTTTTAAGCAGTGAAACTATACATTGATTTATCAATGGTTAATATGGAGGATTTGATTAATTCATCTCTTTATGTTCTGAAAACCATATTAACAGTCTATAATTTTCATGAAAAGATACGTTTTGTTCAACTTGGAACACAGAGAGCTACTTTTACATCAAAATGAATTGGTGACTAATGAGGTCTATATATCACCACCTTGACTATGCTACTTGGACTACAAGTATTTTTTGCCTTGTTATTTTTAATGTGTTTCATTTCTCTTGTTTCCTCACAGGTGCCAGGCTACCGCCAGGAGCAAGTAGAGAAAGGGCTGAAGCTCTTCGGCCAGCTCATTAACAACAAAATCTTCCTACTGTGTTTTATTCGCACTCTGGAGGCCCAGCGAGGGTTCTCCATGAGGGACCGTGGCAATGTGGCCTCACTGATCATGACAGTGCTGCAGAGCAAGTTGGAATACGCCACTGATGTCCTGAAGCACCTGCTATCTGACCTCATAGACCGCAATCTTGAGAGCAAAAACCACCCCAAACTGCTGCTTCGAAGGTAATTATCAGGCTCCAAAAGAGTCCAACTTTACATGCAGCGCTGCCTAACAGCTAGTCAGAGTTAAACAGCTCATGGTGGCTTTTTTTCCCATAACATTCAGCTGCTTTAAACTTAGTTTGATATGGTATCAAGATGAAAGCTTCACACTGGTTATATCGGCTCTCAGCTATCAAGGATTGCATATGCTTCTCAGTGTTCCCTATCTGTGACATGTTTGGATTAACTCCTGTGACCTTGAATAGCAGGCTCTGTCTCAGAAACACCAGAGCTCATTGCCATGCACATCATTAGCAAAATAATTATGATTAATTAGCAGTGAATCCAATTTCAAATAGCTCAAGAGGAAAGAAATACTCATTTGTGAAAAAGAGGGAGAAAGAGACTGTGAAAAGCTTGCTCTCTGGCACAATCACAATCCTCTCTTGGATTTATAGTCAAAGCTTGAATGGCATGCACTTGAACACAGCACTGTATGTGATTATGCTTCCTGCCTGCGGTGTTTGGAAAATGTGATGATTATGCTTACTTGAGTAAACCAGCTACTTCACAGCTGTTGTGTGCGGTGTGTGTGCTTGCTTGTGCATGCTTACATACACATAGCATCAAATGCTTTTTTGCTTGGGGTTGTCAGTCAAGTCTTGACACCCCCAGATCATTTGACAGGCGTGTGATAAATTAAGTTGTCCATCTAATTTCAATTCAAAGACACTCTCGCTGTCTGCCAGTAAAGACAAACACATAAACACAACAGGGATATGCAGACAGGGATGAAATTAATGCTGCTCATCGTACCGTCCAGAAGACAGTGGGCATATTCTCCTCATGAAAAAACTGTTGAGACTGCTTGGTGATGCAGGGAGAGATTATTGCTGTCTGGGCAGGAGGCATGATTAATTGCAGTCAGAGCTCACAGAGTATGGTACAGCCACTAAACAACAGAGTAACTGCTGATCCTGGCAGTAGATACAATATAAGAGATGGCACATACGGGGAGAGGTGGTCAAGGACAATGGAGACACTTAAAGCTGTGTCATCTAGTGAGGAAAGCTGACTGCTGAGGCATGAAGGCAAGTTGTGATATCAGCTCTTTAATTGCTTTGTTTATGGTACCGTATGTGCTCTTCCCACAGATCTAGTTAATTTATCTCATATCAAGATTTGATGGGAATTAAGACTAACAAAGGGACAGCCCAATTACTAAGCACACGTATCCTCTTTAATGACAAATAAGAAGGAAACCTGTGGAAAATGCCAGTACTTGCAGTCAGCACTAGTGGGAAATTGCATGTTAACAACACACCCAGTTTGATTTCCCATTTGTCATCCACATGATTGTGATGGCCACTGATCAGACTGTCTTCATCTAATTTTTCCTCCGCACATTTGCTTATTAGTTCCTCGACAACCCAGCATGCATTTTAGATGTGATGTGGCGAGCTGTGCCACCCTGTAGTGTGGGCTGACTGGTGTGTCCTTGGTTAGTAGCTCAAAATAGCCCAGATACATGGGCAAAAAAGCTTGGAAGAGGAATCTTGGAAGAAGCACCTCCCTCTGTCTATTTCCCCCACTTCAATTTGTTCCATTTCTTTCCTCTTTTTTTCCCATGTTTGCTCATTTTGAGTGTTTTTCTCTGGCTTCTCGCTCTTCACTGCTCTCTCCTTTGTTTGTCTTCATTTCTGAAGCCTGTTGCTTTTTTCTAACATTGTCGCTATCTTTATCTCTCTCTTCCTTGCCTATACTCGCTCCCCCAATCTATATCCCTTACTCTTCCTCCCCTCCCGTTTTCTTGATTGCTAAATCAATGCTTAAAGTGCGTGAGCAGGGTGTCTCTGGCACAGCATCTGAGCACAGCTACCCACTGCCGCCTCTTCCAAGAAATCTGTGCGTGTACTTGTGTGTGTCCTCTTTCCTCTCCACACACCAACACACATCCTTCCATCTGTCCCATCTCAACCTGTGCTGAAGCACAACCACCAGGCATGCTAACTAACGAGAGCCTTCCACAACCATCTGTCGCATTCCTTGCTGCATACTCCTCTAACTCTTCTCTTTGGATCCTTCCTCTATCTTTCCCTCGGCTCCCCACACCCCCATCCCCTCTTTCCATCGTGTAGAGTTAAACAACCTCCCCGTAGCCTTAAATTTTGTCTGGCTGCAGTTTAAGAGCCAAAATATTAGTTTTGATACTGGTCAAAAGATGAAAACCCAATATGCTCATGTGTTAATCACAACATTGGTTTGGCTCCAGCACAGAAATGCTATCAGCACACAGGTGGGCAGGCCCCTGTGTGAAGCCATAAGTATACTCTCAGTTGAAAGAGAGTCAGGTTTTGTTTGCTAGCGAGCATGTAATATAACAGATGTCTGTGCATGTGAATCAGCAAATTGGCGTCTGCAACAAGCCAGTGTGACAGTAAGACACATAGATGACAGCCTAAAACCTGGCAAGACAATTATCACAGACCTATCTTTCCAGAAATAAGTTAAATATACATTTTATGGCTTCATTTCTTACATACTTGTGTCCATCATAAAGATGCAAAAATATACAGTCCTAACAGCTAGGGCAATTGTTATTATGTGATCAAACATAGATCTATTATCATCTTCTGTATTGTACCTCAATAATACCTCCAGAGCCCTCTGCTGTATATCATTCCCAGGACTTACTGCCCCTCTGACTGACTGCCAAGTCTGACGATGCCAACATGCCACGGCACATTTCATAAGATTAACCCCAACGTAGATTGTGTGTTGCTTTTCTGTATCGGCTGAGGAGAGGTTTGGTAATTATTGTGTAGAAAGTTGTAATACCAAATGTTAACGTTAGATGTTTAGAGCAGCTCTGTCACTGAGGTACTTTTATCACCGTTCCCTACAGAGTGTACCATGAGTGAGAATGAGCAAAAGCAAAATAGTGGAACTGTGCCAAGAAATCTTATTACTGGAGGGTTGGCACCTGCTACCAGATGCACACACAAACACACACATTACAGACTGCTCAGCACACAGGATCATTTCCACTTACATACACAGTGGGATTAATTTGTATCTTTTGCAAACTGACCTTAAAACAACTTCACACTTGTCTGGTCGCGCAGCCACACACTAAAACACAAGATCTATTGATTGAAGGGATTTAGGAAATGGAAGTTAAAACAGAAAAAAGAAGAAAGGGGAAGGCCAGACTCAGCCAAGCCATTTATTCTTCATTCTTTTCTTCTTTTCACTGCTCCCTCCTTCCTTCCTCACCAGTGAACCACCTCCTGTCTCTGTGCTCTTTACATCCCTGTGATGGACAGACTGCATTTGTGGAAATTGAGCAGATTTAAGTGTGTGTGTGATTATGGGATCCAGAATAGGGCAGCCAAAGGGAGGAAGGGAGGAGGACAGCAATGACACATGAAAGAAAAGATGAAAAGTGACCTTCTTGACCCTTGGATCTGTGGACGGAGGGCGGGTGCAAAGGCGGCACGATAAAAGCGTGGGCACAGCAAGGGGCAGGAAGTTAATCCCCTCCAGGTGTTGTGCCAGTGTTGACAGGGGGTACCAGACGAGCCCAATGGCACATCACGCACCCCCCTCATGCCTCAGTATGGAGACTCTTTAAGAAGCTGTGTGAATGGCGAAGGAAGGGAGGGCTGCAGGTGGCAACCGAAACAAAATCATCACATGCACACGCACACACATGCAGGCACAATGGACACTAATCCTGAAATATTGATGTCTACGGTAGTTTCTCATTGAAAAAAGAAGCAGGGTGTATGTTTATTATTACCCACACACCCCTGCTGCTGGCCAAGAAGGTCTCTGTCAAAGGATATCCGATCCTAGTCTCTCCTCCGTCCCTCCCTTGCCACCACCACTGTTGTTATTGTGTATGCATATTAGTCATTCACACGGGATCACTCGCACTGTTGGCCCAGGTCAACACGTACACACTCATTCAGACACACACCATTTTGCCACACCAGTGGAGCATGGATGCCAGGAGGAAAAGGAGAGGGAGATGTATTCATTCACTTTCTATTGTGCACGGATCGAGTGTTAGTCCAGTGAATAGGCGAGGGAGCGCTTCATAATGAGGCCAGTGTTATTACAGAGCCGCTCCAACCCCTAACGACATCAATCCACTGGGATCAAATAAAGGCTTTTAATTGCTCTGCCTCATATTAAAATCCCCGCCGCTGTAGACGAGTTGCCCTTGGCGTGCCTGAGCATAAAAGCCAGCTGAAAGATTGTCTGAAAGGCCATCATATAGCATGTGCAAAGGCTCTCTCAATTCACGTCTTTGCGGTTATGTTTGTGCAGCAAAAGCCTATTCATTAGCAGCTGCCGTCATTTTTTGTAGAATATTTGACAACCATGTTGAATATTTATGATGGTAATAAGAGCACAGGGATCAAATGTTCATTATGTGCTTTGTGTCTGTCTGTTTTGCAGGACTGAGTCTGTAGCAGAGAAAATGCTGACCAACTGGTTTACATTCCTCCTCTACAAGTTTCTGAAGGTACTGTTTGTAGTTTCTCTGCCATTGTAACCAAAAGCCAGCCTCTCCTTTTTCTCCCAGAAATAAGCTACAGGTGCACTGATGAAGCACTGTTCATCTTGTCAAATTATACAAATATTCACAAATCAAAAGCACCACCGTTCCACCGCCGAGTCAAGAAAATGTTACAATCTCTGTTTTTCTCCTCCATCTCTCCTCTCTTCCATTTACTGCAGCTGGGAAAATAACATATAAACTAAGATAAATGGGCAGTATCTTCTGAATGATGAATAGCAGTGTTTTGAGACAGAAGATTGCCTTTAAGAGTGTCTTTTATATAATTTTTTAGTGTTTATCCATAAAAACTATTCCTAAACTTTGCTTCTTTCTGGCAAGCTTTCTGGCAAGCTTCTGACACTCAGAGCTAGTACAATTTTCTTTGAGGGGAATGATGGTGTCTAAGACCTGTTGTTTGTAAGTTTTGATAACATTGGAAAGCAGGCAATAGGGGAAGAGGGGGAAAAAAAAACAACTACAACATTTTTCATATTTCTCTCAGACAAATTTTGCTGAGAGCAGATGTGCCTCAAAGATGCGCTGACCCTTCCAAACTTTTTTCTCTCTCCAAACATGCTTGTAGGAGTGTGCAGGCGAACCTCTCTTCTCCCTCTTCTGTGCCATCAAGCAGCAGATGGAGAAAGGCCCCATTGACTCCATCACAGGAGAGGCTCGCTACTCTCTCAGTGAAGACAAGCTGATCAGACAACAGATTGACTACAAGACACTGGTAAGGGGTTCACCTGCCCTGGGGTAGTGGGGCTAAAAGGGAGATGCTTAATATGCTTTCATGGACAAGAGAGAATGGGGTGGTCATGGGTGGTCAGTCATGAGATCCGCAAAGAGACACAAACTTGTTGTCGTCATGCTTGACATGTAGAGGCCACGGGATTGGTGACCTCACTTGCTTTTGACACTGAAGCTGTCAAGGAAAAAGGCGTGCACGCTAAGTCTGCATAAGCAGGGAAATTAAGTTCTCTCTCTCTGCAGCCTCTTATTCTTTACCTAAATCCCTCTGTGAGCTCTCTCCACTGTGACAGGATTCAGCAGGATAGTCTCCGATATCATCTGGTCTTTCTGTCTTCCTTTTCTAGTGTTAGATCAGTTTTATGCCAACATTTTGCAATCACAGATATACATATCCTTAACAATGGTGAGTTGCAATAAAAAAATTTAAATCCCCTGGAAAGCTGTCTAATGTTGTGTTATAAGAGGCATCAATATTATTTTTAATGCTCTATTTTCCCCAGTATAAAAAAGCACATACATATGTTTATATGTACGAATAGCTAAGTTTTCTTTTGTTAATTCTTGCTCTATGAACTGAAGACAAAACACATTTGCAAGTCCTTTATTATTTATGTGATGTGTATTTTCTCATTTTGTAAATTGGGTATTCCAATACTCAGAGGGAATACTGAAAAATAAAACAAAAAACCAGATGAATATGAAAATATAAGTACTTAATTAAATACCACTCTAATTAAATACATATCATTTAGCACAACCTAGATCATTTGCAGTTAATGAACTACGATACGTTCTTGTTATATTTCTAATGCATCTAAATAATAAGAAAAAGCCAATCCGGCCGGCAGCTCCTTGCCTCCACAGTCACACTCCAGTGTATCTTTCTGCCACAGGTGGTGAACTGCATACATCCAGAGAACGAGAAAAGTCCAGAGATCCAGGTTAAAGTGCTGAACTGTGACACCATCAGCCAGGTGAAAGAGAAGATTCTGGATGCAATCTACAAGAATGTCCCACATTCACATCGCCTAAAAGCCTCAGATATGGACTTGGGTAAGAATCTTTGCCTTTTGAAGAATAATGTAAGGGTGAAAAAACCCAGGAAGTATTTTTGGAGAATGAATGACAATCAAAATACATTAAAACAGGACATTTAAAATGAACAAAATACTAAATAACTGATCACAGGGAGTTACAGTTTTAACAGATGGGTCTTTAGTTTTGTTGTCTCAACGTGGCTGTAGAAGCATTTTACCCACAATCATGTATCTTGAAGCATCTATAAGATGCTACAATTCAGGGTTGTTTTTTGCCTGTATTTGTTGTTTACAGCTTATCAAAAGACTTCTGTTCATGTAGAGTTTCCTCACCACGTATCTTGAGAGGGAGGGTGAAAGAGCACCTTAACTTGGACACCAATTGATTTTTAGAGAGGCTTTCCCAGTCCACCCGGCCCTTCTTAAAACATATAAATCTTCTTGGGCATAGAGAACCATCTTTCTTTTCAACCTCAAGAGACACTACTTCCTGACTGTTTTGGCTCGGGTACCTGAAAGTGTTCCCTCTCTTGCCCAAACTTTCCATTGATCATGTCTTTTGTCGACTGGTGTCTGAGTCAGATGATTGATCAGCTAATCAATTGAAATGCTCAGTGATCCTTTTCCTATTTTCTTTCTTTCTTTCTTTCTTCCTTTCTTCCTTCCTTCCTTCCTTCCTTCCTTCCTTCCTTCTACTTAGCAAATTCCTATAAAAAAAATCCTTTTCTATTATTAATCATTATAACAGGCCATTGTAAGGAGAAAGGGGAGGAATGATGACCCTTCTCACATTACATCTACTGATAAGAGCTTTAGTCCACCTTATGTGGTTCTACAGTACATGTGAACATAATATCATTATTACTGATTGTTGGCCTGCTAATCCCTACAGGCTGTGTCGCTGTGCATTGTGCTTTTTATGGTTTAATATTGCCGGATAGATTTTTCAGAGCCCCCGCTGTGTGTTTGTAATAGCATATTTATAACCAGCCCCATATATAAGATGGGCTCGGTACATACCACGGGGAATTTGTCTGAGATAGCTAAGTGAAAAGATTGGTTTAGCCTTTTGACGACACTCCTGGATGAAATTGTTTTATGGCCCCCTTTGGGCGGCGTGTGTTGTTCTGTTATTGTTTTATTACTAAAGGGAATTGGAAATTGGAGTTAGGTGGCCGTCCTCTCTGCATGAGTGTGATTGTGAGTATTACAGAGAGAATGACTAAGAGCAGCTTCATGAGACGTGCGTAGAATTACTATTCTTTATAGTGTTAAGTTACCTCCTCATACTGGTCACATTTGGCAGTGAGATGTCATTCCATTCCTCACCCAGGAGTTGTTGAAGGTCAACCTGTGTGGTCTATCATGTACACCATACCCAAGCTGATCTCACAAGTGTTCAATTGGGATGAGTTCTGGACTTACAGGAGGCTATTCCATCCTCTCCACTCCCAAATTCTGGAGGTAGTCTGAGGTGATCCTTGCTCTGTGGGGGAGAGTGTTCTCTCAAGCTCTGCCAGTGGATCTCCTGATTTCTGCAACAAACTCACACACATACATTGACTGCAGTGGCTGATAAGGATAATGAGACTGTGGCACACCGGTCCGGAGACAAATCAGTCAGGAGCGTTGTTATCATGGGTATATTTTTTCATTCCACAATGCTGCAAACCGGTCTTTCTTAGAGCGCTGTTGAAGATTGGGCCCAAGAACAAAGCAGCATGGCCAAGTGTTCACCTCAGTCATTTTGTTTATGTTCCTAGTAACAAATGTGTCATGTATTTCATGAGAAGCATTACCTTTAGTCTTTATCTTTAGGAGAAGACTCCAATAAAACCTCCAAAGCATTTTTTTTCTCCAGGTAGCTTACACAAACAAGTCTATTCTGCTGATCAGACTGATTAGAAACCACCAGATAAGATGAACTAAGGGGGTGAACTAAGTTTGTTCTGTTTTTCCCCAAAGTTTAGTCTCTCATTTATTCATTCCTTCCTTTCACTCTGCATCCCTTTCTTTGTTTATTGAGCCTTGACTGGAGACAGGCGCTCATTTGCATCTTTATAGGAAGATGTACTGTATAGACAAAAACAACAGGAGAATCTTTATTTCCTGCAGATTTTTCAGATGCAAACACAATTCTGGTGGATCCTCCAAAGACAGGCCTCGTCATGCACCTCAGTGATTGCTGCTTTGTTTTCCTGTTTGTGATCAGAATAGCAGATGACAGTGGTCGGCACAAGTGGGGAGCTCAACAAGGACAGCTGACACAATAACATATTCATAAAACTCATGATGTCGGAAAAAGAATGGAGAAATCATTTACATGTTTGCTTTCAGGATTGCTTTCCTTTTTTTTCCACTTTTAATAATGTTGCCAGGGCATTGTGAGATTTCTCCATCAAGGCTGAGCCTGCACAGCTGTGGGAGACCTGTTGTGCATGTAATGTGGTTGTAAGGTCATGTAAATTCCCACATGTTTTGCTGAAAGACACTGTCGCATCGACTGTTTCAACTGAATAGAAATTAGATGATAGACATACTTAAGTAGAAATTTGTTAGAAAGGGATTTTCTTCATGTCATCAAAGAGAAACAAATGAAAGTTTACATGGTATGGCATGAAGTTTACAAATAAATCTTTATTTTAATTAATCCCTGGAGAGATCTGGATTTCTTCATATTAACGCCAGTATACTTCATGTGACTGTCGTGTTCAGACTGGGGATAATTCAGAATTGCTGCTCAAGTCTTTTCAACATTAGATTCTTTCCAGCTTTTTCCTGAATGTTCTAAGCAGTTTATTTCACCTCTATCCAAGGACTGTAGTTTTTATGGTATCCATCTTGGCCATCTGCTAAACAATTGAGCTGGGCAGTGTGTGTTGTAAGAAAGTAAGGAAGAAGACACAACGAAATCCACTTGCCTAAGCTTCAATATTGAATTCCATCTGAAAAAAAAAACTAATCTAAATTACATTTCAAGCCACCTCAAAATCTGAATTAAACAAAACCTTAAAATACCGGATTTTGTGTGGATTATTTTTCTGTTTAGATTACCTGTTATATATCTATAATAAAAGCAAGTACAGTAATGTTAGTGTAGTCTTTCTTCCAGTAACACAACTTTATTCTTTTTATCATTGTACAGTATTGATTGACCCGCCAAACTCACCCTTTAGGATTTGGATCCAATTGTTTGTCTCAGTTGTTGTGGCCAAAAAACAAATGCAATTCTCACAAGTAAAAGTTTGACATTAGCAGAACCAGCTAAATCCTCTCTTCCTTGTCCCACAGGTATGTTAGTACACTAAATATTATAGCAGGATTTGGAGATGCCTTGACAGATACATTGAAAAAGGGATGAAAGCCAAATCTCCCCAGCAGACAAAAAAAAACAAGAACACAAAGTCAAAAGTGTCAGTTGAGCGATACTGCACAAAAATGGTTTGATTCATTTATTTACTTCTTACCTTTCAATTACAGAGTGGCGTCAGGGTCGAGGACAGCGCACCATCCTGCAGGATGAAGACATTACTACAAAGATTGAAGGTGACTGGAAGAGACTAAACATGTTGGCTCACTATCAGGTATGCTAATGATTAATTAATACATTGTCTTTTTATACATAAAAAGATTTCCTTGAAAATAAAACCTCACTTTTTTTTTTAAGAAAAAGGTGAAGTGTAAATGTCTGTCTTTGATTTATCTGTTGAAGGTATTATAGAAAAAGTGTTGGACACATGTGTAAGCTGTGTAAACAGTTGAAACTTTTACAGAAAGGAGGTTTTAGCTGAGAGATCTAATCTGTTATTAGAAGACTTTCACATTTGGTTCTATCAAGAAATATTTAAAACGTAAGACATTTTAGTTGGTTTTGTACGGTACAGTAAAAGCAGAAACAATGCTGAAAACATGTTAAGAAAATACTTTTATACTAAGCAAAGCTGTCTGAAATGTGGCAGTAAACTTTATCCAGATCAGATAGATCAGCCTGTCTCTTCTTTAGAATCCATTGTTCGTCAGTCTGAAGTAAATCTTGGATAACTTTTCTACTCACCTCCTCCTCTTCCTCTTGAATGAACCACCTAATGGACAGTTCCACAGTAATTTTGTGGCACAAATACTTGGATGACAAGGACAGTTGTCCGTCAAGGAAAATGTGTGAGGCGGGGCAAAGTAACCATTCAGAGATGGAGCTAAAAAAAAAATTGATTTGCTGTTGAAATGTCATCTTCTTTCTGAAATAGATTTGTCTTTACATACACGCATATCAGTGATCTAGCATATAAAATACTATTTTAACATACATGTAGTTGATGCTTTTTAGCAGAGAAATGCATCAACAAGGAAGATATTTGACACATGACATGAAAGCAAACACATTTCTGCACCAATTATCGATGAATGAGTCTGGGTGGTAAAAACCTGCTTTGCCAGTATAGTGTTAATAATTCCCGCAGCTAAGGTAGTAGTGATTGTCCCCTCCGCGTATAGTTTGCGTGCTGCCTAAATTAAATGTCAGCAGCAGCGAGTGTCAACAGGCTGGGAGTATGAGGTGTGGGTGGAATGGATTAGGGAGCTGATTTGAATCAGAGATAAGATAATGAAGACAGAAGTTAATTCATTTTTTCAGGCAGGGGGAAAAGGGCAGCTTATCCTTGACTGACAACCAAAAAATTATAATTCACAAATGGTCAGGTGGCTATGCATGAGCAACAAACTAATTTAGGCATCATCTAAGGGCATCTTCTGCTTTACTGCAGTAAAAAAAATTTCACTGAAGCTATAAACCAGTCAAATTCCTCTCAAACAGTCTAATTAAACAAATTAATCACTCTGAAAACCCAAATACAACTCTATTTGTCTGAGACTTCCTCTAGACATTTCATCAAGTATTTAGTCTTCTATTAAACTCAACAGTCTGACACAGTGATCAGAGTTGATCTGCAACTTGCTGCCCCCCCTCCTCAAAGGTTTATTTTCTTGTTCAGTATAACTATCAGGCATTTTCCACATCCATATATCCACCCCATAATGACATATTTCTCTCCTCCTCCATTTCTTTCGGGAAAAGGTGGTCTGTTTTCTGTCTTTTTTTCCTCCTAATGCCATTTCCTCAAATGCCACTCCTCCTTTTCACATTTCATTATGTCCCACTGCTCATCCTCGATTCAATATATAAGAGCAGTGATCAGGGAATATACTTGAGGGTTTTGGAGAGCTGTTGGACTCCCCACAAAGGAATAGCAAGATCTGCCCTGTGGACCTCAAGCTACAATGATATAAACATATTATGCATAAGGAGCAGATTGAGAGATATTGTGTGTGTGTGTGTGTGTGTGGGTCAGAGATGGCAAGTAACGA
>JAOXYM010000025.1:15951178-15980776 GCA_028567055.1 Leptatherina wallacei | reverse complement strand
TGTGTGTGTGTGTGTGTGTGTGTGTGTGTGTGTGTGTGTGTGTGTGTGTGTGTGTGTGTGTGTGTGTGTGTGGCTGGAAAATGTCTCATCCCTGTTGCATAAATTGAAATCCAGTTTAGCAGACTGGGGACGGTGAATTGTACGATTGATTCATTCATTCAATCACACACTTGTTTACACATAAACCAAGGCAAACCCAAATGCTGCTTGACACCTTACATCGTCATACACACCGTTAAACACACAACCTGAGAGTAAGGTGTGTTTTTGAATAGAGACTGTGGGATGTCCCCTCTCACCTAGGCATGTAAAATGTTCTGCTATAAATTTTCTTCCTGTCATTCATCGTATGCATGTGTGGGCTGAACGGAGCACAGGGGGTAAAAACACTTGCTCTGTTTACTTGCACAAAACCAGAATAGATGGAAGGAAATACAGAGAATTTACACCAATGGAATGACATATTCTAAATGAATGCGTTACAAATCTGTACAAACTGTTCTGAGAAATCATTTTATGATACACGTCTGTTTTCCAGGTCCCTGATAATGCTGTGATGGCTCTGGTTCCCAAGCAAGTTACAGCCTACAACTCCGTAAACAACTCTACTGTCTCTCGAACGTCGGCAAGTAAATATGGTAAGCAGTCAAGTTCGCACGCCTTTACATCTGGGATGTCTCTGTGTCAGAGAGCTGCTGACCACTGAGCTATTAAAGCCAGACTCTCACACATAGATAATGCAGTTTGGATATGAAAAGTAGATTTTTAAAAACCTACAATATGCTGGTTGCATGTGTGTGCACACCCTTAGACTAAAACTTTGTTGGACTTTTTGATTTAATCACAGCATTCAGTCTTCTTGGGAAGAAGTCATGGCACATATTGACTTGACAATATTTGCCCCACTCTTCCTTGCAAACATGTTTAAAATCTGTCAAATTGTCAGAGCATCTCTTGTGCACAGTCCTCTTCAGGTCACCCCACAGATTTTTTTGGTCTTGGTTCTGACTGGGTCATTCTAAAACTTCAATTTTCTTCTGGAGAAGTGGTTTTCTAGTTTTTGATGCCTACTTTGGCTCATTGTCAAGTTGGAAGGTGAAATTCCTTTTCAGCTTCAGCTTTCTAGCAAATTAGCAAATGCCTGGATGGAGTGAGTGGTATTTAGAACTTTTCAGGATTCCCTCCACCTTGATTAAAGCCCAACTTCCAGAAGAAAAAGAGCAACTCTAAAGCATGATATGACCACCACCATGGTTCACCGTGGGTATGGTGTTCTTTTAGTGATGTGAAGTTTTCATTGCACCAAACTTAATTTTTTGGATAGGATCTAGAAAGTTCAATCTTGGTCTCATCAGATTGTAACACATTTGCACACATCCTTTTGGAAGATGTGAAGAATTGTTTTGTCAGAAAATGCATCCATGTGGCCACCGAACCCCATAGTTCTGACTTGTGAAAAATATTGAAGGTTATTGTCACATATAGTACACAATCAGTATTTGCCAGAACTTCCTACATTTCCTTCATTGTTGCTGCTGGTCTCTTGGTAGCATCCCTGACCAGTTTTCATCCAAAATTTTTATCAGTTTTTGGGGGGGTTGCTCCAGTTCTTTGCAACGACACTGTTGTCCCATATTTTTTTTTTGATGACTGTCTTCACTGTGTACCATGGTAAGTCAGATGCTCTGGGCCTGTTTTTTTCTACCCTTCTCCTGACTGATACCTTTCAACAATGAAATTCCTTTAATTCTTTGTAAGGCTCATCTCTGTGAGCCATGACTTTTGCTGCAGCAGGCAACTGAGAAAATGTTAGCTGAACTTTATTTGTACAGTTTTACACTGTACTTTTTATCACCTGGGAGTTTTTTGGGGGTGGAGAAAGAAAGAAATGTAGTCTGATAGAATGAAATAATGTGTAATGGCTTTGTGAGTGTTACTAAAATTCAGTTGAAACATTTCTGAAGTCTTTTTATTTTGTTAAAAATCATTAATAAGAAAAAAAACAGGACATTTCAACGTTAATCTGGAGCAGCGTGTGACATTTAAGTCAGTATTATTTGCCCTTTTATTGCTGTGGCTTTGATCATCCTGCTCCGATAGGTCATGCACACTTGACTTTATATGATATCTAAACAGAAATAAACTTGAGGAATCATATAAGTCAGTCAAACAGACAAGGCAATAAAATGTCAAACCTGTGCACCTAAATCTTGTGATAGAGAAAGTAGGAAGGAAAAACATGAATCCTGCAGCAGTTGAAACTTGAGGACCATGCGTGTCAACAACATCAAACCTGGAAATACAAGGCACAAATTAGAGTAGCTGAAAGGTTTTTTAAAACATAAAGAGACCGAGCAGACCCTTCCCTTAGTTGTTCACGCCTCTTGAAACTCAGAAGAGTCCTCTCATCCTTCCATGTGCCGGGGTTTTTTCTGCCTGTCCGTCTGCTCCACGTCTCCTTGAACCTGCAAAACCATCAAGTTAGATCCTGATCAAAGGGCTAGCCTCTCTGGTCACAAACACTTGAGACACTTCAAATGTGGTGCCACATTATTAGCATCGCCTCATCTCCATATGGTCTCACCTCATCTCTCGGGTACCAAATTAGACCAGATAGGACAAGGTGAGTGGTGCAACAGAGGAGGGAAGAAGGAAGCCAGTAATGTCTCTCTGCAGAATATGTTTTTATGGGACTGACTTCAAATATACATATAATGCACTCCACAACTGGTGTGGTACTCGAGAGCAACTTTGAACTCTCCCTGAAAACAATAGCCAGATAACAAAGATCGAGACTAAGTTGAATTTGATAGAACTGCAGAGGAGGAGAGAAAGTTTTGCAAAAGTTCAAAGATTGAGACAAACATGTTGAGTCGGATTATGAAACGAGAAGCCTTTGTGTTTGATGTAGGATGTAATCTTTCTGTCGGAAACCACACACATACACAAAAAACATCAGAAAACAACACCACGTGCAGAGATGGCTCAGAATAGAAATCCAACTTAAAAATCTCTCCTGTGTATCACTGGTTCCGCATCACCCTCAGCTGGTATGACTTCCTGAATAATTAACACAAAATGAATGCACTGTTCTACTTTTACACACATAACCAATCACCCACAGTCTCAAAAACAGCAGCATTCGTATTACTCTTTACCATTTGTTTCTTCAGAAATGTACCACTAAATTTACCCAAGTTAAACAATGCTCTCTAGGAGAGGCCAACATTTTCACTTGCCCAAACTGTGATCAAATATGAGCAGTCGATACACACCCACACACTCCCTCTGTATCTGTTGTTTCCAGCTGTCTTTGTTTTTTCCTTCTTCTTCCCAAACTCTCTCCTCCGTACACTCCTCCTGCTTTTCTCTGGACAGATTGATTTCTGTCACCGTGAAAATCCCCCCACTCTTCTCAAACCTCACCCACTGATCAATTTTTTCACACTGTGTAAACATTCATTGAGCCATGTGTTTGGAAATGTCATCGCCACTCTGGCCACTGGGTGGGCCATACATATTTCATCTCGTCTGACACCTGTTCGATTTTGTGTCAGCTGGTAATATCATGTCTTGTCAGTTGGAGAAGAAGCCATGAAAAATTAACCATGCAGACTTGCTGAAAGTTTCATATCCAATCTTCCAGACCTGTAAATTGGAAGCCTCAAGCCAAAGACACTATTGTGTTTTTGACAATGCAGGATAAGGTCGCCTCTTTGGTGTTTTCATTGTTTGTGTTGCCTGTGCCGCAGATTTGTGTCCACAAATGTAAATAAAATGCAAAAGAAGCTGAACTGCAACTAAAAGAAAGCAAACACTGTGGCTCTTTGACCTTTTGATTCACATCAGCTCTACATGAACTAAAACATGTTGTTCTTGTTTCTTATCAGAAAACATGATAAAGTACACCGGAAGCCCAGACAGCCTGCGCTCTCGCACTCCCATGATCACTCCCGACCTCGAGAGTGGCGTAAAGGTCTGGCACTTGGTTAAGAACCATGAGCACGGAGACCAGAAGGAAGGTGACCGCGGCAGCAAAATGGTCTCTGAAATTTACCTGACACGACTTCTGGCCACAAAGGTAAGCCATCTCTCTCTCTAAAAAAAGTCTTATTTTGATTATTATTATTATTATTGTGGCCATTCGTCATACAGCCAGTTTCTTGTGCTGAATTTGGATTTAAGATCTTGTAGCAAATTGTCCAACAGTTTCTGTAGTTCCTGTGCGTTTTGAAGCAGTTTCGTAGGTGAAAAACTAAAATGTCACTGTGACCTTCATCCTATAATGACTCGGAAAAAACATCCCTTTTAATTATTCATGATTACTGTGAATGAGTCATCTCAGTGTAAAAGATTATTCAAATATATTCTCCTGTCCCTTCAAGTGAGAAGGAGAAAATAGATGTTTCTGTTTGTTTTCTTTTTTCATTACTGTTTCATTGATGCAGCAGCCTATCAGACTAAAGAAGAAAAGACCCGGGAAGCTACTGAAGGCTAGAGAAAAGAGAGGGAGATGGCGAAAATAGAAATGCCGATAAAATGAGACTCTTTGAACGTGCCTTGCGACAATGGCCCCTAAGATGGGGGGAAAAAACGCAGTTAATTTGGTTTGGAGGGAAATGTGACTTTGATCCAACAGCTGAATGCAAATTCACAATCCACTCCTGAAGCACCTTTTCCCTCTTTTTTTCATCAAGACTAACATTATCAGACACAGACGGGAACAGATGTAGAGGGGAAGTAAAAGAAAGGGGAGGCTACACACTGAAAATGTTCAGGTTGTAATTGTTTGAATCAGGAACATTTCAGTTTGGTTTTTGATCCACTCCATCCCTTTGTTCTGCAGTCTACACCAGCTCAAGTTTGTGTGTGACAAATGCGGAGCGGTAGGAGAAGCAGGTGGATAAAAACATCATTTGTAGATTGCATTGTTCTGTCAAGCAGACCATTGAAAACTTGTTCCCCTCATAAACAGCATCAGGGCTTAAAGTATTCCAGCACCTTGCCAGATCTCCGACATGCAGAGTTTTTGCAACGAAACATAGAGCAGAGACGTTGGTGAATGGCTGTAAATGTAAGCATCAGGCTTGTTGTTAGGAGGAAGGATAAGTTTGTGATGCCTGGAGAAGCCAAGTAATTGATAATGGACCAATTCAGAAGTTTTTATCACAGACACCCTCCCACACACTTTAAGAACTAATCCGGGAGGTTTACAAAACGCACATATTTTTGCTTTCTTGACACCACATATTTTCAGATGCACTCTCTGCTTCACCTGAGTTTGCACATTGAGACAGAGAATTGTAAACGCACGACCATGTAGAGTCAGCATTTAAATAAAGATAAATAACATCAGGCTGTTTAGTTTTACTAAACATGGGTAAAGAGATTTTTTCAGAGACGCATCCTGACATTGCTAAAGTTAGCCTCAGATTTGTGATTTACACACATAACTGATTTCACTGCTTTCCTTGGGACCTTGACCACATTAGACCAAGTCCTGGTGAAAAGCTGCAAGACTCAAGATGTTCAAATCTGGAGTCAATAATTATACAGAGCATGTAGATTCATTAAAACACAGCTTCTGATTTGTGAAACATTTATTCTCTTTTTTAAAAATGCAAATATGGCTTGTTTAATTTATTTTGGCATGTACTGTAGACCACATCAGAACAGGTTCTGTTTAAGATTATTAAATACAGATTGACCTACAGACCTATTTTGGTGTTACTGTTTAAAAAAGCTTTGCTAAATCTCTAGTCTGTCTGTGAAGGACCAATATGACCGATAATTTGCTGTCAAACAGAATGGTCTGTCATTTCAAAAAGGGAAATAGTTTAGAATAAGTTTTGGGTTTTTTAAAAAAAGTAGAGAATCCTAGAGTGGGAAATTCTGTTTCTTTTTTTAATTTATTTTATTTGAACAAATTTCCATGCCTAAGATAAAGTGATCCGATCAGTTGAACGCAATACACACTAATTCAGAAGAAAAAGATGGAGGTTTTTCTTTCGGAACCTTTTGACCATCAAAATGCTCAATAATCCTCAACTCTTTCAGTTTCCAACAAGAACGCTGTTTCTGCTAAAGTCCAGTTCTGCTTTGCCTCCTCCATTTTTCAAATCTGCCCTGAAACACATTGTTACCCAACCCCCGAGGTTCAAGTATGCTCAGATACAACATGCACCACAGAAACAATCAGAATGAGTGTACACCCTGTTGATCCAATCGTGAAAAGGCTTAAACCACCCCTCTCGCTTGGATTGAATATTCTTTCCAATCAAGGTCAATCGGATAAGATATTTTCATCTGATCGGATCAGAAGTGCCCCATGTAAACACAGCTAACGACATTCCAGGTTGGAAAAAAGTCTGTGTAAATGACTTTAAGAGAAGTTTGTCAATCTGGAGCCAGATGCATAAACTCGTTGATTCATGACTAAAACCCAAAGCACATGCATTCTTTTCAATAGGTTTCAGAAACCAGCCATATGTTGTGTTTCTTTAAAAAATGTCATGCAAAGATTTCCGCTGTTTGTGTTTGTAGCTTCAGTGCATTTGACTTTTGTGTTTGTGTCCTGTATTATTGCCATATATATTGACTTGTTAATGCAGGAAAAAGACTAATTCCAAAAACGTAATTTACTTTCTCCTGTCTATGAACTCAATGATGGAGGAAATATTTAGATTTTCTGGTATATAGTTACAAGAATTTTAAAGAAGCCCAAACCTTTTCATCAAAATATGCTTGGCTCTGTTGGTGTTTCCCTACATGCAGCATTAAGGATTGTATCTGACTGTGATGGTGATTACATTCACTTTATAAGTCAGATGGGTTCATTTACTAAATAATTCATTGTATTTCACACTTTTCCTTAAATCATTCATTTTGAATAAATGAACTAGGGTAAAATGTGAAGATGAATTAGAAGTAGCATTTAATTTAAATATCAAGCTAAGAATGACACTGACGTGCAGTACTTGGTCACATTTACTATTCGCTTCTGCCTTCCTGGAGGACTGTGCAGATGAGTTGGCAGAATTTTGTAATTAATTAACAGGGTAGGAGAGGTGTAACCATGCCTGTTAGACGAAACATAATAAGCAACATATGAGAGAAACTAATAAAATAAATTGGGGATTGCAGAATAGAAGGGAGCATGGAGCAGCTGTCACCATGACATGCTACATGCTGTACGGTCCTCCAAACACCTTCACACATACACGTTGCCTCACAGCTTCTGAGTCGCTCCATTTTCTTGTCGTTATCCTGCTGCAGAGTGCAGGGAGTTGCTTTTTGCTGCTAATAGATCTTCTTCTCAGATGGACTGTTTTAGTAAAATAACCAATTTATCTTGGCTGGCCATCTCTCTTGCTGAGAAATGATTAGGCAGGCAGGTACTGTAATTGACTGTTTGGCTTTCACCTTTCCAATAAATGCCTCTCCTTGGAAACTAAAGTTTATCATATCAGCTCTATCAGTTTTGGTTTGAGTCCAGGTATTGGATGTTTGAATGTGTAGATTGGCACAGAGAAGAATTGCATTTTCTCCCTTCACTTTTACACTCAGGAGTGTCTGTATACCTATACCTCCCCTCGATGTTTGGATTGTTTGTTTCCCTTGCATTTCATTATGGAGGCAGACGGTATCAAAACATCAGATGACACGTTGTGTTTCGAATGCAGTTTAATGAGTGGATTGGCAGTTTTCGCTCCACCAGGGAAAAAGAGAACCCTGTGATGATTACTGTGTTGATACGGGAGCACCCCTTGAGATAGAGGATGACGTAAAATGCCACGGTTTCGGTGCTTGTAGGCACGCACACACACGGGTACATATGCACACACAAAACATTAGGGATTCCCTCACCAGATAATGCAGACTGTCAATAGGAAGCATGACAGCTTGATAAAGATATGTGATCCCATCTCCATGGAAAAGTGATAAGCTATTGGGAATACAGGACACATAAGAATTACAGCCGTGATTGTCAGACTAATGGGCTTCTCTCCTCCTATCTCCTACCTCTCTTGAATCTCTGATTCGGTCACCCGCTCCAACCAAATTGGATTTTCATTTGCCAGTGCCTGTACACACCTCATCTGCCACACTCAATGGCCTCTTTTTCTGATAGGAAACCTCTGTCGTTTCATTTCCACCTCTCGCTCTCGCTTTGTCCCATGCATCCCATCAACTTGTTCTTTACAAGAGGATTAGATTCTTTCACTCTGTGTCTCTCTTCTCCCTTCTCCTCCTCCTTTTCCTTCTCCTCCTCCTTAAAGTCGCCAACATTAAATCAAATTAGGGTCAATGGTGCAGCGTGGGAGCTAATCCAGCAGCACAAAGAGGCTTAGGAGATGCGCCTCCTGTTCTCAGATATTATTAAAAGTCAGCTGTGAAATAACAATTTCCTCCATCAAAGCTGCAAGCAGATTTAGTGGCCAGGTCTGTGAGATAGGAGTCAGGCACATAAACATCAGAGCAAGACTACAAAATGAAATAAACTGAACAGCCCATAAACTCTCAGTGGAAAAAATATTCAAGATTACGGCAATCCTTCTGTCAAATTAGCGTGTTGTGTGTCATAAAATTAATTACAATGGGAATCTCATTCACTAGCCCTGTGTGTCATGATCAGTACCAATACATTACTGTTTTAACATGTTGAAACTGTAAATGGGACAAAACTTGATTGTTTTAGCCTTTTTTGTTGTTTTAAGCTTTATTTAAGCAGATTAGTCATTAAGAACTAAATACTACATACACAAATTACATGAAGCTTCTGTGAAGCAAGATTATTTACTGATCAATATGTAATATCACCAAAGCCTGACATGGAAAGGAAGGTCATTTGAACAAGAGTCAGTTTAGTAAGATGAGTAAAGGTAGAGTGCATCATGTACAAGAATCCAGTTTTAGTAATAACCTTAGACTGTAACCTACTGGTGTGATGTAAAAAGGGCAGCATGCTGTAAAGCCAGATTCAAAAGTATTTATATTCAGTAACCCTGTCTAGGACAACCCTATCAAGAGTGTTTAAGTTTGTAGAGGGAACAGAACTCCTCCTTCCCAACCCCATCATTGAAGTCTTAGCAGTTAACAGTAGTTTTAAAGAAAACTGTCCTGTAGTGATGCAACAACTGCTGAAACATAAAATACTGTATCATCAGCATCAATGTGAAAAGCCTCACCTACAGAATGAAAATGACACTAAGCCAAGGATTAAGCCTTGAGGTACACCCTTCGTTCCAGAAAGGAATTGCTCTAACTGAACAGGGTAGAAAATGGGACGAATATGAACATAACCCAAAATAATGAGCGGAACTACAATCAGGGCACAGCAAAGAATGATAAAAGCCTTTAAGTAATGTCCTTAAGCAACACTGTAGTATCAAATGGTAACACATTTAAAACTACTCAAAATGTAACGTGATGATAATGATGGTGAAAGAAACTTTAAATGTAAGTCTTTGAAGGTTTTGTAAAGTGTCAAAGTCTAACAGGAAGCATTCACTGTAGTGGCAAAGATTTAAGTTGTGTGTCTAATGAGGCTCAGCAGCAGCAGCAAAGACAGGCATTTACTCAGACATCTCCTTTTTCCTGCTTAACAGGGTACGTTGCAGAAGTTTGTGGATGACCTGTTTGAGACCATCTTCAGCACAGCCCATCGAGGCAGCGCTCTGCCACTGGCCATCAAATACATGTTTGACTTCCTGGACGAGCAGGCCGACAAACACAACATCCACGACCCACATGTGCGACACACATGGAAGAGCAACTGGTGAGTATGAATATAGAAGAAATGTACAAACACCAAGACATAATGGTATTGAATAATAAAAACAGTCACTTCGATGGACTCTTCTGATTACTTATTTGTACCCCAGGCTGGCTGTTTTCATGGCCTCCAGTACAGCCAGTACATTTTGGCACATTTAACATGGCATTTCCATGTCTGTGCCAAGTTTCACCACAAGCCTCTTCCTTTCCTAATTTCCATTGACCACAGGGGTGTGTAATCTTCATTAAACCCAACCACAAGGGGCTAATCCAATTGGCTGCCAAGACTCTCCATCTATTATCATGGGTAACTGGGCCAAAAAAATGCCTGTCACTGTGGAAATCTCCATAGTGACAAATGTGCACTCCCAGGTGCACAAGTAGACCTCTAAATTAATATCAGCTTATTAATTCAGACTATTTTGAACTCTATGAGCCCACCTTGTAATGCTAGTTGAGGTTAAATAACCAACTCTGAGCTAGAATGGAGAAAGAAGAGAAATGAAGAGGTGAAGAATAGGAAGCGAACACAGTGGGAGTTAAATGCACACTAATATCTTATTAGCCTCCTAGACTCTGCCAAGATCCCAGCATGCATCAGTCAGCGCAAGGCTCAGGAGAGCCACAGAGATGGGGGAAAAAATGTATGTGTACTAAGGGACAAATAGAAAGGAATAGGGTTGGGGAAAGCTACATGAGAAATATTTGGTTAAAGTAGTTTTTTGTGTCTTCATTATTCGAGCATTTGTAGTCTGTTAAGTGTTTTTTGACAGCACAAGGGGTTGCTGTTACATTACTTTTAATGGGCTCTCAATATAACACTGTGAATGAATAGCAATTTACCATAACACATTCTGACAAAAAGCCACTTACACTAGACACAGTTGATGCTGATACCACTACAGATATCCCCTCTGTGTGGGATAAGCATCTCACTGCATCTTTTACGCTTCTCACTGTGAGTGCATATGCATAACCTTGAGTCAATTCAAAAGACTGCAATCTTAGCTGCGACAAAAGTTCTCATTTTGTCTTACGGTGGGGAATAATCATGCCAATGTCCCTTCCAAGCTGCGCCCCTGTTCCATTAAGCCCAACAGTCCCATTGTCATCAAACACATCATTAACTTCCACTACTGTGCCCCCACACTCTAATGCAACCCCCACCTCCTCTTCAGGGTTTCCCCCTCCACAAGTATAAGCCTCATGTTCTCATGTAAGCCTCTTCTTTTACTGTTTAATCATAGTTTCTTCATGAAGAAGTTTGTTCTTTTTTAAATCAGACTGCAATCCAGTTTTTTTCCGTGTAGCTGCTTTTACAAAGATTTGTCCTTGTTTTCAAAGCTGCAGAACACTTTTCTGATCTCCCTTTAATTCTGTGTAATATGCACAAAGTCTAAAACTGAAACAGACCTAATGATGGTATTATGAATTTATTCCAATCCAAGAAATATTGGATCAATTTACAATTCATGACATTTTTCACAAACGTCAGCTGATGATGCTATTCCTTCCTGTGCATGTATACATTAATGTTTAAGGGGTAAAAGCTTAAATTTGTTTGCACAATGTTTAAATTAGTTTTTTAAATGTCAGTTGTTTCTGCATTATGTTGAGTACTGCTGCATATTCAAGTGTGTACGTACATGAGTCACGGGCTGCCGGAGCATCTCCAGATGGTATCCTTTGGATTAATGGCAGTGTGTCGGCGTCTGCTCTCATCCTCGCTCTTCTGTGTTTGCATGTCTGTCTATCGGCACAGAGTCTTTGTCGTGTCGGGATGGAACAGACAGAATTTTAATTACCGTGCAAAATTGGCAGATACATGCAGATCATCACCTATCCTCAGTCTTACTGCAGTCCCACCCTGCTCAGATTGCAAACGGCACCATTATAACAGACATGCAGCTTACTCTATATGCTAGCAATCGACTGTAATGCGTCATTCACTTCAATAATTGCATTTTTGCTTACTGAGGTCCATATTTGAACAGAGCTCAGCAGAGCATGCTTAGAAAAGAGATGTTTCAAATCTTTGATAAATTTCTTGCTCGTGTTGTAATGCTTCAAAGGAAGATGCTATAGATAGATCCTTTGCATGGACACAGATTTAATTGGCATTAAAAACAATCAATTCCAAAGTGCAATCAACAAAAAAGTGATCTACTGTGTATATGTGCTTTCACATTTGTAAGAGCAATTGTTTTACATGTACACAGGTTTATCGGTTGCACTCAATCAAATTTCAGTTAAGCCGTGATGATGTCAAGAGGCTATTCTCCTAAAAAGTAAACAAATTATCATTGCTTCATGTTTTGACAATTACAAAGTCCCTTTTTTCAGCTTTATATATATATTTGTGTATATGTATTGTATATAGTATAGTTTCAATTGGCTGCACCTTGTAGAATTGCGTGTTTTGTGTTGACCAGCAGGATTCTTCGATCAGAGGAGATGCCCTTGATCTTGCAGTTGATATTTAGCCTAATCCCTGAACAAAAGGGTTGATCACGGCCATCATTCATATTTTTAAAACTGCTCAGCACGAGTTAATAGCTGAATTTCTATTCTTTGCCTATTTTCGGTGGATAATATGTATGTCATAACATGGTCATTTTTAACACAATTCAAATAAATTGTGGAGGGAACACCATCTTTGAGGCAACTAATGCTCCACTGAAACAGCAGATTGCCAACAATCAAGGCAGCACAGCAGTGGCGGTAAATTCCCTTTGATCTCTGCTTCTAATCCTACTAGATTCTTTGCTAAGATTAATTTAAAATCATAATGCCGAGTTTTTCCTTCCCAGGTCCAAATCCTCTTTTGTTAGATTGTACGTCTGAATTGCTTTGTGGGTGGTTGTGCTGAAGTTGTGTAGTGGGAAGCACCAGTGGTTAACAATCACCATTTTTAAAGGGGTTTATTTTCCCCTCTTCTTTTGATTTTGTGTTAACACACTGAAACTTTTATATATATCAAGTGCAGTGTCTTCTCTGATTGATTGGTTTTTGCCACATCAGCTGAAAACATATAGCTCAGAGAATGGTGAAGATATGGTGATCCAAGTAACACTCAGCTCTTTCTTAATGCCACCTGAGCCCCTTTCACTGCAGCACACAGATAAAGATGGCCCTATATCGGTTCATTTTGGCAGAAACAAGCCCAGCAAATAAACAGGCTTGTATATTTTTATTATTCTGGACATGCACAAAATAGACCCACTTGCACAAACAAGGTAATATGAACTGTGTCACTGTGCAGCCCCAGTGAGGACCATTGGACACTGTTGGGGGGGGAATGAAAGCAGCCACCACCTGGTTTTTAAGATAAAGGCTTTATTGAATTGAACACAGACAGCAGCACCAGCTTTGCAACGTGAATGAATCCTTTCCCCTCTGGTAAATAATATGTACATGCCTATTGACTAGCTGACTGTAGCAAATTTGAAAATGGCATTTAGAGACTTGATCTCAGAGCAGTTCAACTGGACACAATGAATAGTTTTTTTTCATGCTCTTTCTTCCTGTGTTTGAATGGCTAGTTAAGGATTTTGTCACTGACATAGAGCTGAATAAGATCAGTTCATTAACTGATCGGTAGACATTTCATTTTCAGGTTGCATAAAAAGTTCAGTTACGGTAAAAGAGAGGTGTACCACATCTTTAGCGTCTAAAGTAATTTAAAGTCAGGAAACCCACTTCAATTGTGATTGGTTGCAAGATGCTATCACAATGAGTACAAATGTTGCATAACTTTAGAATTTCCATGTTTATTTCCATTTATATTCTTATATTCATTTAATTTAATAACTTGTAGATGGGTTGTCACTGAACTATTATCTTCTCTTGTTCCAACTTTGTGTGCAGCCTACCTCTGCGTTTCTGGGTGAATGTGATCAAGAACCCCCAGTTTGTGTTCGACATCCACAAGAGCAGTATCACAGATGCCTGCCTGTCTGTGGTGGCCCAGACCTTTATGGACTCCTGCTCCACCTCAGAACACCGCCTTGGGAAAGACTCACCCTCCAACAAGCTGCTTTATGCCAAGGACATCCCCAGCTACAAGAGCTGGGTGGAGAGGTGAGCTGTCCATAGACACACGCGCACACACCAATCACTAGATAAATGAAGAGGGAGAAACCTGCATTAGCTATGTTTCAGGCTAACAAATGCGGTACAACTGTAGCACTGATCTATGAGCTGTGAAATCCCATCCAAATTACAACTCAGTGGGGATGGATGAGAGTGCCCAGGGCATGAGAGCTGCAGTACAGAGAGTCAGTGCATTGGGACAGTGCAGAGGTGCATGAATCAGAAGGCACTAATTTGTTAGAATACAAGTATTATAACTTATTTTTATTTTATTATGCCAGCAATGGAAGCACTTGGGTTTAAAGTGGTTCAGTTATTATGCATTTCTAGCGTCATCACAAACCAAACATCAGGAAGAGAATATGTATGTAGGTAGGTATGTGCAAAACCAAATTACTTTCAGGCTGAGGTCTGATTTAAAGACAATTGGATGTGAGGTGACGGAACCATGATAGTCATTGTTGTGTAGTCAATGCCAAGCAACAATAAACAGGTTGATTATTTAAATTTTTGTGCATACTAACCAGTGACCACTGCGATTTTCAGCCAAAAAACACCAAAATTTATCCACCTTTGTTTCACCTTGTTATCCAAAGTATGGAGCATGCAAGGAAGAGGACTAATGAGGTAAAACGAGTTCCAGAGCCACTATGCTGCATTCCAATCCACAAAAGGAACCACTTCAAACACTGAAATAACAAGTCAACAACCTTGTTAAAAGTATAGTCAGCAGTCGCTGTATCCCACACAGCATTTTATTTGCTAAAGTATGCTTTTTATTATATAGCATGTAGTCCATTTCCATTCAAGCCCCACTGACACTTTTTGACATTGAACTTGAAGGTCTTTAGTCAAAAATAATTCTGTTTAGAGTAACCAATCCAAATTCAAAAACAGTTGATTGATTTTTAGTATATAAAGATGACTTAGGTCTACTATCACAAGGTAGTGTGTTCTTGTCAGCTTCATCAGAGGAGGATTAAGGCCGTCACATACTCGACAAGAAAATAATGTCATTTTGTTGTTACAGATTTTTCTTGACATATCACCCAGGCAGAGCATTTATTCTGTGTGGCGTGCAGGAACAATTGTATGGTTGGTTAGAAATTTGGCTGTGGTTAATGTGGAAAAGTGCTAAGCTCAAAGTAGTCATTTCTGCTTTTCCACTGATGCAAAAGATTCAACAAGGTTGAATGGATAGTTGTAAGGAACAGCTGTTTGAGCTAGTGATGAAGTATGAAAATCTGTATAACGTGTTTCATATAAAGACATGGACATGGTGCAAAACCCCACCCAGGGCAACTTTCTCGTGAAGTGTGAAATAACTGGGCCAGGGCGGCAGTGGCTCAGGTGGTAGAATGGGTCGTGTTGGGCAGGTTAGTTGGTCAAATCTCGCTTCCCCAGTCAAACTGTTGTTGTGTCCTTGGGCAAGACGCTTCACCCTCCCTGTCTCAAGTGTTGACATCGCTGGTGGATGAATGTTCGTGGTGGTGGTCAGAGAGGCCATTGGCGCGGTGTGGCTGCCAGTCTACCCCACGGCAGCTGTGGCTACACATGTATTCTACACTCTATCTATTATTCATTCACTTCTCATGCATACCTGGTGATGGTAAATTCCTTTGCGGGCTTTGAAAAGCGATGGATAAATCTAATGTATTATTAGTAAAAATTTACTTTGTTGTGGTTCTTGCAGAGTATGTAACCAGATTTAAGTACACATACTTCTTTTAACACTGAAAACCCATAGCGAGGTGAATCAAATTTGAGGACTCTTATACACCAAACCAGCAGTGACAAGAGGCCCCCTGCTGCGTCCGCTCCCCTCCCGGGCATCTGAGCAAACAAAATTACTCTTAAACATATCACATGGATTTATCCAGCTGAAAGCTGTACAATAGGGAAAACTAGAAGATGTGTAACTTTAAGAAAAAAAAACGTAACCAAAGCTGTGAGTTTTTTTAGTTTTGGAGAAAAGGCTGTGTGCTGCATATTAAGTCCGCTTTTTGCCTTCTGTCATCACTCAACCAGTTGATGTCTCTTTGGGTTTTTTTCCCCAAAGTAATCTGCATAGTGAATGGGCAGAATCTACAGGCATATTATGCATCTACATTAATGCATTCATACTAATTACTAGCTAGAGTTCCACTGGTTCTCACCAGGGGCACAGATGGGAATTTTGAACTGGGGGGGGACCAAGCTGTCAACTCAAGTTATTTTTGTGTAATTCGGTATTTAACTAGCGCTCAAGCAGTAACTTTTGTTATAGTCCACTCTCACTTTGGATAATTAGGGAGCTAAGCTTCTATAAACATTTGTTTTTTGCCCCCCAATTTGAATGCTCTGGATCTGAACTCATTGAAAGTGCCTATTGCATTCTTCTAGCCAAAATTGGCTGGAGATAAGGCTGTGAGTGTTGAGGATCGCATTGTGTAGGTAGTTTCTACAAAAACCTCTTCTCAGTCGCTAGTTGCTTTGTTCCAGGCTTGTACTAGGTTGGTAAATGGCAATGCAATATTTCAGTTCAGGAGCCAGCGATCAATATGAGACAATATCACTTATGTTCTAAGCTAAATCAGACATTTAAATGAAAAAGAGTCCGTCAGACTGAACCACATTCAAAAACTTACTTTTGATAACTGAATAAGTACAGTTTAATTCCTTGTTACATTACGATACTGGAATTTTGGTTTGTCAAAAACAAAATGTAAACAAATCCACATGTTCTCTCTTAATCACATCTTACAAATGGTTACTGAATTGATGTAGATCAATTTATTGTTATACCACCAGTTTACAATTTTGTCTCAAAAATACTATATAGACTAGTGGGTGCCGCTAATTGTAAAAGTAGCTATAATCCGACTGTGCCAACTACGCAAAGAGAAGCCACAATGCTCCTCTCGCCAAGCCCCACCCTGTAGATCTATAGTTTCACAGCCAGACTGCCCTGTAAGGAACATATCTCCAAGGTATGCACTAAAGCAGAGAACAGCAGCAAGCTTTTTTTTTTTGTCCCTGAGGGCCAACCGTATACCAAAGGTTTTGAAAAGAGGTTCAGACTTTCTCTCCAGGGGGAATCCTATGTATACAGAATGAAAACTCCTAGTCTGGCAATAATAAGGCAAACTATCTACGGAACTGTTTGTATCTCAGGAGAATGACCAGAGTTCAAGTGGAGGGCCTGTTGATTAGTCTCATGGCATCATACTGGCCGTCAAAAAAATTGGTTAGCAGAAATAACTCCCCTCCTATGGAGGAGATCCTGGCCTCAAGGGAAATTTTCATTCCCATGCAGAGGTTGGATCTATGGGCTTGGCCTGCAGTGGTTCAATTTGCAATCTGTAGGACTTCCTCAAAACATTAGACAGTGGGGGTGCCTGCTATATGGATTTTATATGTGGTCCATTTTTGAGAAATCATGTTCTGATTCGAAAATATCTTTTCAGTGCCCTGTAGGTATGATTGTAGCTTTCCTACCAGATCTACTCAACAGACAGAAAGCTTTTTCTACCATCAAGGTGTATCTAGCAGCAATTTCAGCCCGACACACTGCATTTAAGGAAAATGCTGTGGGCAACACCCCTTGGTGGGTCAGCGCATAAGGAACACTCACCAAAAGCTTTCTATTTCCACACCCTTTGCCCCATCATGGGACCTCGGTTTGGTGTTACACACTTACTGTTCCACCTTTTGAGCCTCTGGAATAGTTGGATTTAAAAGTGGTGACTTTAAGGACAGTGCTGTTATTGCAGACACTTTCCTCTTTCAAGTGTGAGGGTGAGATAGATGCAGTCTCATTATACTTGGCATGTACCAGTTCTCCTCGGGGTGAGCTTGCTCCCATGCTTAAAGTGTTGGGGCCATCTTCTTTCACTTTTTCTGCCTGAGGGGCAGCAGCAGTTACATGTGCCTTGCCTGTTTATATTGTTAGAAAATTGACCCTTTTTTTTTTTTGCATCTTGGGTGAAGAATCCTTTTTGGAGGCCTGCTTACAGACAGCAGCTTTAACCTCTAAGGGGTTCTTGGCAAAGGGGACTCCTTTCCTAAACATTTGCTGGGTTTCATAAATTTTATGTCACTGTGCCACCACTGGCTCATCCCATGCTCAGTCTGGCACCAGTTTGCTCTGAACACTTGTTTTCTGGCAAATGCTGTTTTTCACTTGCATTTCTAAGATGATCGAGCTATACACTGGGCCCGTCCTCAAGCAGCGGCAGGAATTTAATATGTTAATAAGCAGCTTTAATTAACATAGTTGATATGAGAAACACAGCTGTTGCTGACAGTGACTGATTGCCTTTACCTCAGTGTAGCGTGTGTGCATGTCTACTGCTGTGGTACTCAATTTGAAGGCCTCTCTGTAACTATGACTCCATTTCCGTCACTTTACCATGAAACGTGTGGCTCCATGCATCAAAGCTCATTTTTATTCCTTTTCTTGTCTTTCAACAGGTACTATTCGGACATTAACAAGATGCCAGTGATCAGTGACCAGGACATGAATGCCTATTTGGCAGAACAGTCACGGATGCACATGAATGAGTTCAACACCATGAGCTCGCTCAGTGAGATCTACTCCTATGTGGGAAAATACACTGAGGAGGTACGTGATACTGTCATTTACACTTCTAGACACATTTTGATGACTGCAGATTTCTCTGTTTTGCACCTCTTATCTGCATGAAAGCACAGTTTTGGCTTGCAGCATATGCCACTATGTCCTTAGGCTGTGTAATATTCATTTCAGCTCCAAACAATAACAAAAATAATTTTGTCCTATTTTGCTCTACATAATGTGTTCAGAATGACACGCGCACCTCTGTAGCTTCCGGCTAAATACCAGAAGTAGACCTGCTAACTTAGCAAGTATTCAGACCCCTCGCAGGGGTGTCAAACTCCGGTCCTCGAGGGCCAGAATCCTGCAGGCTTTCAATGTCTCTCTGCTCCAACACACCTGACTCAAATCATTGAGTAATTGTGCAGAGCTTCATAGGCTGTTGTATCCTTTTAATTTGAGTCAGGTGTGTTGAAGAATGAAACATTGAAATCCTGCAGGACAGCGGCCCTCGAGGACCGGACTTTGACACCTGTGCTTTAGGGTTTATATTGGAGACTGATGTGAAAGCATGTATCATTTTTGCTGTTCTTAATGAGCAGCAGAGCTACCGTAGGCCCCTCCCCCATCCCAAAGCAGTCACAGTCATACCAGAGTCAGAAATGGGGAGGAGAAATTCACCTTCTTGGTGAATTTTTACCTACTGTGCCCAACATTATTTACTTTAGAGTGTACATTCATTACATGATCATTGATAAATATTGTGAGTTTGGCGGCTATAGCTAATTTCCAGTTAAAAGAAGTAAAGCATAACACAATTTAAACTTCTATAAATCAACGGGCTGGTAGCCAAAGTTCAGGTGGTGAAGTTCACAAGACTATTTGTCTCTTTTGACTTTCAGTCACTTTTTAGTAATGAATACAAGGTCCTGGGGGTGTTTTTCACAGCAGGGGTGCTTATTTTGGCATAACATCTGTCCTTGCACCACAGTCCCTCCCGGCTATGGTTAGAGTAGGTGTTCACCTCTGCTCCACACAAATTGTGCATATGCAAAGCTGCTGCTGGCTGGTCAATCCTATCTCCGGAGGACCTTTGAAATAGCAATACAGCATTTTGATGAGTAATTAATTGTGAAATAAGAATATAGATTCAAATTCAACAATTAATTCATACAAAAAAGAATATCCAATTGCAAAGCGGTTTGTCATTACACATTTGAAACTGTATTTGAAATGCTGTTTCTAAAAGAAATAAATATCTGACATTTAATAAGGTACGTTCCCTTTTCCACTTAGTTTTTGCTGGACACTTAAGGGCAGTAATCAAGTTAAACCAATCACAGCTGCTCCTTGAATGTAACAACTCAACCTCATCAAACTTTATGAGGATATTTTCTGAATGCTGAAAGGTTTCGCCTTATCAGCATCTGTGGCTGTCTAACCAATGAGAGAGAGGTGGTTACATTGGTTTCCGTTACTCAAGGGCCTAAGTGTCGCACAAAAGCTAAATGTAATGGGTAAACAATGAAGGGTATCTAATTGCAAAAATGATTTTAAAATGCATGAATTGTTATTTCTCACTTTAGAAATGGCATTTGAAAATACATTTACAAATCAAAGTATTCATAAAACACATTGCAACTTCAAAGACCCTCCTGGTCCTCCATACATCTATTACATTTGCTCATATTAGGGCAATGTTGTGACCAGAAAATAAAAATCAGCCTAGAGATAACAAAACTTTCAAATATCTGACAAAAGAAAATTTGTGTTTTATATTCAAGTTTGAATTGTCAGTTATTAAAGGTACTTTCTATAAGATTAATCATCGTTTTGTATGAAAAACAGAATAACTGTGAGTCACTAACATCATGAGGTAATTGGTACTCACCACTGCAGTAATGGCAGCACAACACACAAAATGGCTACCAGATTTGTCTATAGCCTGGAGATGTCCAAGCTTACACAGAGCGAATATTCAACCTTTTGTATTTCATTGCCTTAGATAGTCAAACACAAAATTGTAAAAGTACTGCAGAGTGTCTTCAGTAAAGGTGTGTCTGTGTTTACCTCTGTCCTGCTGGCAGATTGTGTGTGCGCTGGAGCAGGATGATTCAGCGAGGAAACAGAGGCTAGCCTTCAAGCTGGAGCAGGTGGTGGCCTTCATGAGTCTGGAGAGCTGAGAACCGCACTTCCCAGGGTGCACTGGGAAGAGACCCCGTCAGAAACCGAGCTGTGCCTGAGCGAAGACCTGTCCCCATCTTTTTCATCATGTGACTTCCTCCCTCTGCTTTTAAGAGATGACTTCTTCCTCAACCTTTTTTTCTCCTTCCTCCCTGAGAGATATTTTGGTTTCCTCATCCACTCTGCTGCATAGACTAGTTTGCCTGAATATTTGTGAGGGGTGGCTGAGGTCGGTGTTTCCCATAGAGCAGTGTGGGGCATCCTTCAGCTTCACCACAGGGGGAGCTTCAAGGGGTGATTTCCTGAAAGCTGGCCATATTGGCATACTTCAGTCCCCCTGCTGAAACAAAAAAGAGGGGAAAACCATTTTTATGTTGCCTTCAAAAATTTACACTGATAGTAATTCTTTGAAAACCACAATGTTGGGTCCATTAGTTGAACTTTTCAAGATAGGATAGTTGAGATAAAACCATCACTAGAGTTCAGTTTATTGTAGGTCTATATTCAACATGTGGAAGCATCAAACGTGATGACTGCAAGCCAAATGAACACCTCTAGAGAAAATTAATGCAAGGACGGTTTGCCAAGTTTACACTGTACCTTCAAGCAAAGCATACATATCCGTGATTATCTGGGCCGAGTCCAGGCAAACCTAGAATGTTCTTGTGTTCTTTCAATGTAGCTGGAGTTGTATTTGAGAAAAAGACTGATGGGGTTAGAGAAGAATTGTTGCTCCTCTGAACTTTTCCTTTACTGAAATATGACAAAAAAAATAAACCTTTACTGTTTAGCCTGTTGCAACATTCACACATTTTTACCTGCCCAGCGCACATTCAAGAAAATGCTCATGATTTCTGCTTCCATTTGGCTTATGTGGCTACTGCAAAATTAAGCTGACATGAAACCCTGGAGCCCCTACCCAAGTTGGATCCTCTACAAAAGCACACAAACAACTCTGGATGACTGCTAGAACAAAAACACCAGTTAGCTGTCTCTTCCAATCTTGTGTCGCTACAGCGACGGTCTCAAAGCACACACATGCACAGATAGACAAACAATCAGCAGCTGCCCAAGACCCTGACATCTACACCAACCCCGGAAGAAGTAAAGGGAAGAGTTTCTGCGATGTACTGGGTAAGAAACTGCTGTATCAGTAAAAATAAGAATGATCCAACACAGTATAGCCAGAGATGGATGATTGCTATCTAAAGGGGCACTGTTGTCTGTGAGAGTAGCACCTCTTTCCCAGGATGTTCCTATTAAAAGACTTTTGTGTGGAGAAATCAAATCAGATGGACTTAGCTGGTCAGCCAAAAACCAAAGGAGCTTGACATTTTCAAAATGGTCGAAATGTATTTATAAAGTGCCACTGAGGAACTGACAAAAAAGGACTATGTATATGACAACCACTTCTAATACAAAAAATATTGTGACTGGAACTTTAAGAAGCCTGTGTAATTTTTCTGACCTCAGTGTGTCGAGGTGAGAAGCTCTGTGGGCGACGTGATCTGATCCTTCTCTCTTTCCATCGTCCCGGGTCTCTCCGACTCTCGGCACACCATTCATCCAGCTCCTGACATACCAGTTTCTTATCTGTTTTGCACAAGCGTTGGAGATGGTAGCTAGTTGCATACGGCAAAACCCCAACTCTTGAGTGTGTAACTGTGGAGGCGCTCTTTTCTGTATTAGTGTAGTTGTCATCAGTGGCGGCAGGGGACGGCATTCTCCAAGCCTCAAAGAAAAATATTTAAAAAGAAAAAAAAAATCTGATAAAGCAGAGCAACAAGAGAGCATCATGGACATTAACATTAGTTAAGACTTGTTGGATGTGAACCCTGACCATGGGAAAAAGCGACTGAAAGTGATGATGGAGGCGCCCTCCGTACCTTTTGACCTCTGCCCTTTCTTTTGCCTTGACAACGTGCCCCATGTGGTGATGTGAATGTGTGAAGACCACCCTAGGTCCACCTTGGGTCCTTTATTGGCTTTTTAAGCGCATGTAAAACGTAAACAATTTAAGAAACTTATTTAAAAAAAGAGAAAAATAAGAAAATTAAGCCTTGCAATGATGATGTGGATGTGTTCTTTTATCTTTCTTTTGCTTGGAAGAATCGAGATGGAGAAAGTGGATTGTTCAAGTAAGAAAAACCAACTCGTTTAAGGTGGAACCTTTATCCAGTTGAGCCCCTGCAGAATCTCATGCTCACAGTTTTGTGAAGTGGTAGATGCTAAAAAAAAAACATATTATATACCTTTGCATGTTGACCTATTTGGATGGTATGAAATGGAACTGCCTTGCTCAAAGATATTTATATACTTCAATTATTAGGGACTGACATCATTTAATGCATCTTCCATAACAGGCCATCAGTGTTTGGTGGCGACCATGCCTTCACTGGGGCTTTACTTTTGGCAGACAGAACATGCTACTGAAGTTTCCATGTCTTCGCTGCTATAACATCTTGTTTTGAGTTTTGATCCCCCTCCAACCATCAGCTGAGGCCAGGATGAAGTTATCTTCATGTCAAAGCAGATGGGGATTCATTTCACTAAAAGCAACAATATTGTGTGGCAGAAAAGTACTTTGCCTTTTAGCTGCCATAAACAAGCATGTACATCCGGAAGCAACTACATATACTCGTGATTTATCCAGATTAATGTAGCAGGAGAGGCATATTATACTTATGTTTAAGACTGAGTTTGGCAAGTGAGATTTTTCTTTGCCCTTTTGTCACGCGTGCAAGATATCAGTCATTGTCCATCAGCGGTTGCAGCTTTGAGGGATGTATTTACAGAGAACTTGGTATATTTTACTTAATCATTTACACAAATGTGTTTCTGGAAAGGGATGACATTGGGTCCATTTGATATTTTAAAGATAAAATTGAAGCACATTTACCCAAAAGCGAAGACTCTTTCCTCTGTGTAGCCAACGCATACTGTGCCTAGGATACCCAAAGTTAACAACACAAGCTGAGAGTCCTCAGCTGTCATTGTGAATCTGCCCCCAAGCGCAACATCCTGTCTTTCATTACTCCCTTGCCCGTCCCTTCCCCTCCAACAAAGGTCTGTCTGTAGCGACCTTGTGTTGCCGAGAGCACAGATAAAGTTTCCACCTTCAAACGTTTTGTAGGAACTAAAACTGTCCTCCTAGCTCAGTGTTATAGCAGGTGTTACACAAACATGCTAGAAAAGACTTTTACTAGATCATATTTGAAAGATAAAGAGTATGCTATCGAGAGATAAAACGAAACCTGGGGGATATAAGGCGAGCTTCTCTAACTTTGTTATAATTAATTGTATACCTGTGTATGTAAATATAATGCATTCCTATTTTGCAGTCAAGAACAAAATACTATTTGTAATATAGAATAAACTTTATTATGAAACCAGTTGTGATTGTTTCTGATCTTTTTATTCTGAGGTGATTCTAAAATTTTAAACCAAATACTGTGGTCTCCAGCTAAATGCATTATTAAAAGCACACAGTCAACCTGCAGGACAAGAGGCTGTATGATGTTTGTGGAAATTGGTGATAAGCAAAAGGGGGACATCATTCTCAAATGTGTATCTCGGCCACAGTTTCAGGATCAGTATAACATTTAGAATGTTTCCCACATTACTGAGGTTTCAATTACAGTGTCTAAAATATCATACGATATTCGTTCTGCAGATACACACCATTTAGTTTACTTTAGATCCTCGTGACAGGTGCTACAGAAGCCAGACTTGGTGTTCAGGAATGTTGAGACCATCTCAGATCTCCCACTGTCTGCACACAGCAACAAAGAGCAGCTTTACAAAGATGCAGAAACGAGTACAAAGCAGCGATATCCAGGTCAGGTAAACTATTGTGATCACAGTGTTTGATTGCAGTTTGTAAAACATCTTTGCAACCTAATGACAAAGACATCTTACACCAAAAGCATAAAAGCAAACATGGACCTGTTAGAAATCAAATTTAAAGAACACGACCCACAAATGACCTGCACGCGAACATTAAAGCCTCATTCGGTTAATCAGAAACAGCTTACAAGCCAGGTGTTTAAATGAAAAGTTGTGCTACTCAACAACTATATTTTCCAGGATAAACTATTTAAGATAAACACGTAAAGCATAAAGAAACCAACAAGGGATAAAAAAAACAACATTTTCTATTCTCTTCAACCTGACAGCTTTTCCTGTTTATGTTCCAAGTAGCAATTTTTTCCAAAAAGTAAGTAAGGTTGGCTCTTTGGGCCTGGACCTTTCATTATGGTTAGCTTATTACTACTGTAAGTAATGCAAATTCTGGTAGCAGTTAATCTGAGCTAATGCTGCATGGGCTACAGCCATTGTCAAGAGGGAGGTTACAAAAGCTTTGCTCCTTTAATGAGGTGTTTCCTGGCATGATGTAACCCAGGTCATTATAACGCAAGGAAAGCAAATATCCGCCACCATAATAATTGGAAAACTGCAGCACTGGTAAAGATTAGCTGAACCTGTAAGCTTCTTCTGCTTAAAGCTATTCAGGAAATAACGGAAGGAAATCTGTGCCTCAAAGCACACGTCAGTCTGAGAAGCTCAGCCGTAAACTCCATTCAACAATCAACTGGTTTATTTTACTCTCAAATCTGCATCATTCAATGTCATACATCAAAGGCTGTTAACATGCACACTTTGATGTATTAATTTCCATTTGCCTCACTCAGTTTATCTCACAAAACACACGACCCTGCAGACAAGTCTTCACAACCTTTTCATTTACACAGTGAAATAAAGATATCTTGGAAACACCTAACGTAGACATGTGGCGCTTAAAAAGAAAAAGTCGAAGGTGGGGAAAAAAAAAGCATATGGAAAACAGGAGTGACAAATGAGGAAATGGGAAGTTGTGTGTAGCAGAGGTGGGCGGGTGGGGGGGGTTGTGAGGTGCAGAAAACAGAGTGACAACCTGCTGGATAGGTATATATAGACAGGAGGCTGCGGCACTTCGGCAGACTGAGTGGCTTGACGGGGACGCAAGATTGAATTGGCCCAGTGTCACCCTCCATATACCAACCAGTGAACTGGGAGTAATGGGTGAGAAATAGAAAGAGGGAAAATGGAGGGACAGAAAGAAACCTGCCGAGTGTTACCCTAATTTTCTGACTAGTGATCTGGGAATAATGGAGGGGAGGCAAGAGGCACCTCTAAAGGGTGATGGGTTGAGAAAGGTTGGATGGAGGTAGCAGAGGGGGCAGGATGATAGAGAGCCGGCTATGATTGCTTTGCACTGGGGATGGCTTTCCACACCCCCATGATCACCGCAGCCCTTTAACCTCAAACCCCCACCAAGCCATCAAGTCCACACACTGCTGTGATGTGGCCATAGAGAGAAAAATAAAGATTTGAAGGTCTGTCCACATGAAGATGGAGTGATGGACAAAAGAAGAGAGGAGAGCATTTGGGTGATGTTGAGGCAATCACTGTTAGGGGCTATGTGGGGTTATGGGGCTGGATGATCAATATGGTTGAACCTGCTGCTTTTGGGACTGGTGACCATTTTCATCCCCCTTGCCTCCAGCTCAGCTTTAAAGGCTTATCTTAAAGACAAGAAACTATTACGTTTAATGTCAACACAGCAATTCAAAAGATAAATCTCCATCTCCATCAGCTGCTCCGTCAAATAAAAACACATCCAGGAAAGAAACTAATGTGACAGAAAAACACGAAGAAACGAATGAAGAATCTGAAGTGGTGCCACGCTGTGAACATTATGGCATGTTGACATATGGAAACTGCTGAAGAAAATTTCATGTCCATCATTTACAATGATTGCACTTATCTTGGGGTTTTAAAACACTTCATGCTTATTAATGGTTTGGCCTGGCTAATGGCCCCAGCCTGTCGGATGTTTGTGATGCGTCTGTGCTTTGGCTTTAAGAGGAGGAGGAGGAGGGGGGGGGGATTTATCTGACACTCAGAAGTGTCAAACAGTTAAAGGTGCAAAGAGCTTCGATCTTTTATAATCTCTCTCTCCTTTGCTCTTTTTATTTTTCTGAAGGGTTAATGTCCGTTTCTAAAGGTTAAAGCATCTTAAAAGTTCACTCATCTTACATTGTTTTTCTAAAGACTTGGTAACTGACAGAGCAGCTCAACTAAACAGGAGAAAACAAATCTGATTAAATTATACAGGCTTGTGTGTAACTTTCATCTGTCCGTTTATAAAGATGTGTCATGTTTCCCTGAGGCATCAACTGCTGTTGGTGCTTTCTCTGAGAGATGTTTTATCTTATTACTCCCACAGATTGATAGTGGGTTAGCTGCTGTTATGTGCCCACAAGAGGACAAAACAATCAAATGAATTTACATGAGGGATATCTTTCAGACAGCTACAGCAAGAGTGGATTTCATATTTATGGACAGTGTTTCACTTCCTCACCAAACACTGTTATTAAAACATCTGTGATTTTTTTTATTTTCTTTTAGTTGTGAAATGAGTTTCCTCGCGTGGCTCCTGTCACTGCTGACTGCCATCAGGCAGGATAGATAGATTGATGACAGGAATGCAGCATGGACACTGGTTGACAGGTCTAATTTCAACAGTGGACTCTGATATTGACAACTGCAGGCAAGCAGATGGAAGCAATTTCCGATATTAGTGCTTCCTCCTCGGTCTGCTCTGTCTTTGTAAACGTGCGTTTCTGGTGGCAGGGGGGATAGAGTGGAAAGGAAATCAGATAGACAGCACTATGTTCAGAAAACCCCCAAACACTACGGATGGAGAATGAAGAGACAGTTCTGTCGAAGGTTTTCTGAAAGCTAACGTGCTCAGTCACACCAAGTGTGTGGTCATATTTCAGGACAGAACCTGTACGACTCCCCCTGCTAACTGCAAGACAACAGTGGTGAAACTGCTTATGATGATGAGCAGCATTAACATTAAACTGTATTTATTTTAAATGCTGATGGTTACACCTCCAGACTACCTCCTGGATAAATCAGCTGCTCAGTTAAGAGTCTAAACACATCCAAGTAATGCTAAACCTCACCCCAGATCTCAAACAACCCTGCCTCTCCTCACACATACATTAAGTCTCTCCTTTATGGTCTCCACAAATCTTCTCTCCCATTTCAGCTCCTGATCAATAACAACCATGCAGTTCCTTCTAAACTGCACATTTGCTCCCAGGGCTTCGGTGCCAAACGCTCTCGCCGAAACACGAATTACCAAAGCTGCGTGGGCCTATACAACACAGGAAATTGATTATCTGGTTGAGAAGAACATTGAATTTATTTTTACTTTATTGTCCGCTTACATGTCTGACACGTTCCTCCTGTTGATAATGGATTATAGCTGTGCAACAGATGGGCACAATTTCAAGAATCCCTCTGCAGCATTAACATGGAAATATATATAAGCTGCAACACAGATGGATACCCAACTTCTTCTGGGGTTTCATTTCCAAACTATTACAAAGCATTTGTTAGCTATGAACTACACTGCTGCATTCAACACAATAAGTCACAAAATCTATCAAATATATTATTGATAGTACTGTCATTACTATCATTACTAGTAAAAGTGTATTTTTTGTGTTAAACAGTACAGAGAAGATATCTGTTACATTCTGTTATGGTAGTATGAGATTGTTAGAGATAGTAACTTTACATGTCTAATATTCTCATTTTTAGAATTTTTTTTTAAATGATATAGTTAAGTGTACACCACAAGCATTCTTGCAGAGCCAGCCCTTGGCATAGGCCACATAGACTACGACCCAGGGCAGTGCTTCCCAACCTGCGGTCCCCCAAAGACCACAGAGGGTCCCCGAGACTTTGGATATTCAGAGCTACTGTGAATTATATCCACACTTCGGCCCTCAATTATGAGAAGAACGTACGCAAAAATCTATGCGCACGACCCTTTCCACGCAAGGTTCGGCATTTATCAATTTGGACGTGAGCGTACGATATGATCAAATTTCATGACATGTCTGACATCGTGTTCGTAAATTTGTGTCAGTGTGGATTTGTGGTGCAGCTCAGCAGCAGACCCTGAAAACTATTCAAAAAATTTGCAAACGGTCATCTAAATATCAGCAGCTGCATATTCAATACTCAGAATTAAGCCATTTGCAAAGAAGCTGATTTCAATGGATTCCCAAAATGAATGAAATAGCTAAATGATAGCCCACCGCTTGGAGTGCACACCGACACACTCAAAAAATAAGTTGGGAAAATAACAGATAAACAGTTTCCACAGATCACAATTTGCATATTCAATAACTTTGCCAAATAAAATCATGAAGCCTTCCTGGTCCCTGACTTTTCCTAAAATTAAGTGAACTTTCATTGAAATTGGTTTTAATAACTAGTATGTAAAGAACCAGTGAAATAGGATCATTTCTATCCGTCATTCTGACCGGATTTGTGCTGTACTATAGATTTCCGACATACTGGATCAGATAATATTAGGGTGGTATGCAGAGTTGGATCCATGCTGGACTTTATAACATACGGAACCTTGAAGGAATAAATGTTCACATCATCTTCATGAAGTTCACCGACACCCAAACAGCTGAAAGGGGTTTCTCTAGCAGCTGCAGAGGAACGTAGCAGGGTTTATGAAGGTAAATAGTCAGCAAGGCAGGTGAAGCAACGTGGACATCAGCACAATGCAAATCTGCAGCAGAGTCCTGAAAGATGCAGCGGCAGGTACAGACAAGCTGGGGGAAAAAACCCAAACCTCAGACACCTGCAGCATGTGAGGCAAAGCTGTGTGCCGGTGCTGCAGCAGGAGGAGACATGATCTGAGCTGCTGTGACTATAAGTGTTTTAGCCTCATAGAAAACAGTGGTCATGACAGTAAGCCAATATATATTCTTGCCTTCATGCAGCCTCTAACTCTTACTTTTGTCATTGTGGGTGATTTAGACAAATCTAAGGCTGAACAACAGGGTGACCTTAAACTCAGAAAACACAGGTCAGGCAGGGCTCTAAGATGGCGCAGAACAGCTGCACGGTCA